>CM055196.1:7735588-7965588 GCA_029224185.1 Karalla daura | reverse complement strand
AACGGCTGTGTGAGCAAGATCCTGGGCAGGTACTACGAGACCGGCTCGATCCGACCCCGGGCCATAGGGGGCAGCAAACCGAGGGTGGCCACTCCCGAAGTGGTGGGAAAGATCGCCCAGTACAAGAGAGAGTGTCCGTCCATATTCGCCTGGGAGATCAGAGACCGACTGCTGGCAGAGGGCGTCTGCACCAATGATAATATACCCAGTGTAAGACCCTGCTGCTCCCCAGCCTTACTAGCAGAGCTTCTGCTAGTTTTAAGGAACAATCTGTTCCTTGTAACTTTTAATACTGAGTTTCATTTGAACTGAGGATCAGAAATCGAAGATCAGTGTGTGCTAATAAACTTTTATGCCCCGCAAAAAAATTTCGTAAGGAGTCGCTTGTTTAAGAAGAAATGCAGTTCTGCTGCCAGAAAGTCATTTCTCTCTCATTCCAGTATAGCTGGAGAACGTTCAGATTGCTCAGCAACCACCCAGGCAGAATATGTCAGACCAGTGTAACGACACGTCGCTCATGTAACTTCGTGTGCTTTAGCCATTCAGTTAACTCACGGTGGAGCTGACTGGGAAAAAAGTAAAATGTAAAATGAATAACATGTAAAAAAATGAACAGGCTGAGACAGCGGCCTGACAGGCCTAGCCGTCATCATCACCCACTGGTGTGGAAGTAACGCACCTGAGACGTGCTTCCTTAATAGACATTGCGAGCCCGTCTGAAGCTTGACAGCGAGACTTTCATGTTTTTTTTTGCTTTACCGGTTTGTTCGGCCACGTTTGCTTCCCTGCTTCCTCCACCAATGCCTCCAGTCGCTGGCCTGCAGCGCACTGACCACGGTGTTTTGCGCCGTGTGCCTCCCCAGGTTTCGTCCATCAACCGTGTGCTCAGGAACCTAGCCAGCGACAAGCAGCAAATGGGCACAGTGGGAGCTGAGGGGATGTTCGACAAACTCAAGATGCTCAACGGACAGAGTACCTGGGGAGGACGCTCGGGCTGGTACACAGGGACTGCACTGACCGCCACAGGTAAGACGCTACACCTGCAACACTTCTGGTCCCACCTCACTGCTCCGGTCCCCAGGCATAGTTCACACGGGTGCAATCAGAGACATTTGGATGGTTTTTATACATGTGGTCTGAGGTTTCCTAAAGGCCAGAAGTGACTTTGATCTGGAGATTTTTACATTTTCTGTTTATTCCTGCTCTACATAAACTTGTGCGGTAGGTGTAGGTGTTAATGAAATACGCATTTTCACAGACTCCTCATTTTCTCCACTCAAACCTCATTTATCCCAAACAAGGGCCATCCCCGAAATATGCAAACAGTGAGACGTAATCTGGAAACAAAATGTGTTACATATTGTCTTACTCAAATTTTGCGCATTTCTTCAAATACCAAGAATGTCCTCGACTTGATGTCACACTCGAGACAGATTTCCTCCTAGCGCCTCTCGATGTCGTTGCATCAAACTGCTGTTTTCTTTTTTTGCTTTGTTTTGTTTTTTTAAAACGAGGCCGCCGCAGTTAATTGAGTAAATTGCCACTCGCAAGATGTGCTCAAAATCCACGGAACAAAGGGCACATTGTATGGAGTCAACACAGGCTTTCCCCCCTTTTCCTCTACGTGTGTGACTGAGGGGCCCCATTTGCTGTATGGAGAAGACTCATATGCTGCTGCTCCTCCTCCAGCACCCTGGGATTACAGCACTGAGACGAAGTCATGCTATACCACGCCGGCTGCTGCCTCCTCATCAGTCTGCAGCATGTTTGTGCCTGTGTGTGTGTGTGTGTGCGCGTTGGGAGGGGAGAGGGGGCGTCTGCTCTCATTTGTATCTCTTTCTGCCTCACTGATTGTGACACTGAGCAATGGCTTCGTTCTGTTTTGCAGTCTCTTTTCTGCTGGGGATAATGAATAATTAGGCTAGCACCACAAATAACACGGGTTCCACTGGGAGCCCCAGTCCAGCTTCCGTCTGCTCAGAGATACATATCGGAGATATCTGCTCTAAAGTGCCCTGCGCCGTCACTCATGTAGATTTGCATGCATGGTTTGATTTTGTGGATCTGGATACTACATTGTGCATTGTGTACTTCAATCAAGGCTTTGGTTTTAGTGAAACACTGTACATGCCAGGTATGAATAGCTCGTCTCAGTGCCCACTTGGGGTAGAGAAGACCTGCTAGTGTGACACATGATCAGTTCAGTGGTACGTAAATAGAACATTTTACACTACATTGATCAAAACTGCGCTCCAGAGGCTAACTTTGTATCTCAAAATCTTTAATGTAGCCTTTTAAAGTTTCCGTATTTCTCTTTTACCACCTGGCTCATCAATTTCTAAGTGAATAAGTTGGCATTTTGTCACAAGCAGGACATCATTAGCAGTATTTGTTTGGAGTTGACAAAAATACTGTAATGATAGGGAAAGAAAAAATGAGATGAGTCAAATATCAATACTGCAAGTCAAGGAGAAATAAAAGAAACCAGTCGAGCACAACATCAGATTTGTGCCTTTGTCAAATCTGTTTCAGATCTCCTTTTGGAATTTACTTCAATTACTCATATTTTTTTGCTATAAGTGTTGCCATGATAGATTGTTTGAAAGTTGTTGAAAGTTTTTTTTATCTCATGACATCACTGGGGTACATAGTCCACATCTTGACCAACTTATGACTTTCACTCACATCCACATTTTCATTTTCCCTCCTTAATTCTCTGTTTTCTCCATCCTGCCCCGCTGCAGAGTGTCCACAGGCGGAGGGAGGCGAGAACACAATATCAGTGAGTTCCAATGGTGAAGACTCCGATGAGACTCAGATGAGGCTTCAGCTGAAGAGGAAACTGCAGAGAAACAGAACATCCTTCACCCAGGACCAGATCGAGGCTCTGGAGAAAGGTGACTGCTTGATCATCGTAACATCACACATACACATATACAGCTTCCATGTATGTAGGTGAGATGAGTTCAGTGATGTCTTTGTGAGTCAAGAGATTTTACATGTTTCCATGACAGTAGGGATGTAACAGTATCAACATCTCATGATATCTCAATTACAGGCCGATACTCAATAATTTCAAGTAGAAACCTGCAGGCAGGCAGCTTTCATTTTTTCATACATATACATACATTACATATCCGCGTTAATACCATGGATGTATTGTAAGAACTGGATACGGCACTAAACATGGCGGCCCATTCATTCCTATGGACGCTGCTCCCCTGGCGCATACTACTCTCTTCCGCTTTATGGATCCTATAGAGTCACTCTCATCAGGCAACACGGGATTATGAACCAATCCACATTCGGGAGTGACATGGGGACAAAGCGCCGCAAGATGACATGCATGCACTTGGAGAGTGCATGTAGGCTGCTGTGACGCTGTGTTGTGAAACTTTTCTGTCCTTTGACTTGTTTTTTTTTATTATATATGCAAATCAAAGATTAGTCATTAGCTATGTTTGCTATGCTTTTACGTCTATGGGGAAAATGCTTTTTGGGCCCAATGGGATTTCTGCTGCAATGCCAGGGTTGACCACAGGGTAAAATCAGATCCCGGCAGAGGGGTGGCGCCCTATCCAGGTCTTATAATACACCCATGGGTAATACAGAAGCACTTCACGGCAATAGCGAGGCACTTTCATTATCGCGATATTTTGACGTTAACCAATACCGTTGCATCACTGCATGACAGACATAATGTTTCTCCACGCTAAAATCAGACTGAATCCAGTTGGTCTGTAATTAATCCACTCAAGAATGATCCATGTCGATGTGTCAGTGATGAGACAAACTTGTTCGCCGTCTTCTAGTGTGATGTTATAATGCGCTGCTGTTTTTTGTCGTACAGTACATGTGGTCGTGTGTCACTGTCTTCATGCTCAGTCTGCTACCGTGTAATTTGTGCTCTCGACGACTCCATTAAGTGGAGAACATGCTCGTCATCGTGTCATCATGTACACATGCTGATTGGTCCGGCTGAACTGCACTGGATTCACTGACAGTCGAAGGTTCTTTAGACCTTATCTAAAAAAATCTTTGACAGTAACAAATGTTATTTTAAGAACTGCAGGTGGGAATTAGCTTTTATTGTTATAAAACAAAAAGATAAGAGAAGACAGAACTGAAATTTTAGGCTGTGATCTTTACTTTCATTAGGTCTAGCAGTTTACACACCTTTCCTTTCAGTATGTGAGGTTACGCACAATTAACCAATCGATGACAGTCAAATACACATTTGAACTTTGAAGTCACAATGAAAGATTTAACAATGTGTAATTAATGCTATCATGTAATGACATTATGTGTTTTCTTTGCAGAATTTGAAAGGACTCACTATCCCGATGTGTTCGCCCGAGAACGTCTCGCCAACAAAATAGACCTTCCAGAAGCAAGAATACAGGTAATCTCCATTGCTGCTCAAAATCATTAATATATATAAGTGATACTGATGGTCAGCCTGCTTCTATACGTCCAAACGTCTTTCTTTCTGATCCATTCTTGGAGTAATATTGATTTTGTACCGAACAGTTTCAGTTTGGCTTTGGAACAAAATTCAACATGAAATTGTAGTGTATTTGCACAGGACAAATATGGCACTGGTACATAATAAATTGTAAAGATGATAACAGTAAAATGTGTATTCTCACCTTTTGTCTCTTCATAGAAATCACTGTTTTTTGTGTCTTTTATGTCCCTGCACACACAGGTTTGGTTCTCCAACAGACGAGCAAAGTGGAGAAGAGAGGAGAAGCTGAGGAATCAACGCCGTCAGGTCTCCAGCTCCTCCAACCACATTCCCATCAGCAGCAGCTTCAGCGCCAGTGTTTACCAGCCTTTACCACAGCCGGCTACACCAGGTAGTGATGAGGAAATGTTCAGTTAGTGCAACAAGTGCGAGTATGGGGAGACATCGTAACAGACAAAAAAATGTGACATCAGCTCTGTGCATTGTCACTCCCAGACAGAATGTATCATACTTCATATAGTATGACGAGTAAGAAAGGATGCAAATCTTCCTTCCGGATTGATTCTGTTCTCTCTCTTGTATTTAATGTTGCCTGAGTCAAATCTTCTCACCCATCTTGGTTTTTCAATCCCTGTCTGCCTAGTTTCCTTCTCATCGGGATCGATGTTGGGAAGGTCGGATCCAGTCCTGTCCAACAGCTACAGCCTACCGGCCATGCCCAGCTTCAGTATGGCTGCCAGTCTGCCTATGCAAGTAAGTGAGCACCTACGATAACTATTGTGCTATAATCTATAGTTATAACCCATATAACCATTGTCATTGTTGATGTCATTGTTAATGATGTATCATTGTATGTTTTACAGGCTTCTAGTCAGACCTCGTATTCCTGCATGCTACCCAGCAGCCCCACTGTAAATGGAAGAAGTTATGAGACATACACCCCCCCACACATGCAGCCACACATCAACAGTCAGTCGATGCCATCCTCCACCTCCTCATCAACAGGTAGGTTAACTCCTGCATTGACTCCAAAGTAATATTTTAAAAAAGGCTTAGTCCAGTATATCGGTAACCAGTACTGTACCAGTACATTCCTGTTTGTCCTGTAACTGCGCTGCGATGACAATCCCCAAAATGTCCTCTTTTTGCCAGGTCTGATTTCACCTGGAGTCTCAGTTCCTGTCCAAGTTCCAGGAAGTGAAGCTGACATGTCACAGTACTGGCCCCGCCTACAGTGATGATGTCTCTCACTATCCAGTACTGTTAACTCTGTCCCTGCCTGCAGTGGCCATCAGCAGTGACTGCTGCAACAGGACTGTATGGGACATCGAAGCCCGACCTGGCACTACTGACTGGAACAGACTGAAATGCAGCAAATGAATATTAGGACGTTGCTCTCTTCGGTGATTGTGAGAAAATGCTCAAACCAAATTCTGGAGTCATGCAGGACAGAAGGAGTTTGAGTACCCTCCCAAATGAAGAACTTAAATGTGACTGTAAGCCAGTAAAAGTTCCCAGCTTCCACTGGGTCAAAGGTCTTGGGGGGCGCTCTCTCCACATCTTCTCCATCAGTGACCGCTCAGAGACTGGCTGCTGAGGACTCTATGGCGCCGGCCCAGAATGCAACCGTGGAGCCCGAGCTGCACTCAGGAAGCTCAGGACCGTCCTCTGGCAACAACAAACTCCAGACAGGAATAAACTGCTCTGTGTCCATTTGGACATTCAGTGGGAAGACATATTACCTCCACGTTCGGTTCCTAATTTATATCATGTTTGTGTATTTGTAGCAAAAACAAAGATGTGGAATGAAACATAAAGGGAAGAATTTAAAGAAACTTGAAACGAACTCTGCTGTGACTTTATCTCACAAGCAGAAAGCCCTGACCTGGAATGTGTATAGCGTTTCAGAATGTGGATTCTGGTGAAATGTGTTTGGTATTGTAAAAACCTTGACCTGGATGTTTTCTGCTAACTGGCATGAATTCTGATTATGAACAGGAAAATTGTCTGTTTCTGGGGGTGGGGATACGGGGTGGGGGGGTATCAGTTAATTCCAAAGCTCCAATGTCCACAAATTCAACAGTTAAACTATTATTGAGAGACTGAAAGCAGAACAAACACTTACGCAAACATATCAGATTGTGTCTGGGTTGTAAATTTGTCTCTAATTTCAAAGTGTAAAGTATTGTCCTTTCCATTGATCTGGGAGGGTTTCCATAATAAAGATATTTCAACTATAGCCGTTGTTACATTCTCTAGTAGTATTAAGCAGTATTAAGCCATCCCTCATGCACCTGAACCACACCTCACCTTTCATGTTAATAAAGTGGAGCCGAGTCGCTATACCTCCATACCTTTCCAACTGAACAGAGAACCCTCTGCTCTCAAGCCAGCTGAGAGGTATAATTTCTGGAGTTTGACCTCAGGGTGGACCCTCATCGACATGCCCCTGACAGCTCCCTAGAAACGTGTCCTGTTGTCTGAGCTCCTCCCCCTATCTGTGTGTCTGATGTCTGAGCTCCTCCCCCTATGTTTAAAGCTGACCCCAGCCACCCTGCAGAGAGGACTAATATCAGTCCACTGATCACAGGTGAGGGTTGGAACACAGACAGACTGGTCAACAGGTAAACAGGACTGGAACAGCATCCACTTCACTGTAGATGGCATCCAGTGCACCAGTCTATCTCCTGCTTTGTTTTAGGCCCCATTTGCATTAATTCCATGTGCGACCTTTGCACTTGATGTATTTGGTAGCTAACAGCAGAAAGCTAAATAAACTCAGTTTTCATGAGTCACAATGGGAACTACACATGCATTTACATCCTTCCTCACAATGTCACTGTTGTTGGAAACACTATTCAGATGTCCACTGGATGATTTGCCGATGCATGCTGCTTAGCAGTGAGTTTTGTGAGATGAGTTATTATTACAGGGAGAGATAGGGGCACATGCCGAGAGGCTAGCATACCTTTAGGGCTAGCCGTTAAGCTAGAAAAACATGCATGCCAATGCTAAGCTACTGTAGTTTATCCAGTGTAAATTTCTATGGACTTTTGCTTATGGGATAGCATCATTTGGCAATAGAGATTCAAAGAAAGAGTGTATACTGTGTGGTACGATGGTTGTGTGTGTGATACAGGTTCATGCACGTTTCATGTGTTAAGACTTCAGATTTTCCATGCAGAGGCTTGAGGCAGCGAAACTAACCACTGAGTTAGTGTAGCCCCAACCTCAGCCTATGTGAACCATCACAGTCCAGCTTCAGTTTCAAACCAAGCACTTAAAAAGCCCTTCCCACCAGTGGCATCCTCCTCTACTGACTCAGGGCTCCTCACTCTCCTCATCCTGATCAGCCTCAGTGCTGCCTTCAACACCATCCACCACTCTCCTCGTGCACCTTCAACTCCTTGGCTCCACCATTATCTGGTTCATCTCGTACTCTCAGAATAATAATTCAATAAAATAAAAAATAAATGTAATATATGTCAAAGGCAGAAAAAGATATGTATGTATTGTATGGTCAATTTGGGATTATTTGGTCAGAAAATGAAACCTTCAAGTGCAAATATTTTGTTTGAATTCAATTTTCAGTCTAATGAGTGGACTGAGGTTTAGTTCGACTTCTCTGTAGCTGGAGACCAATCCTGGCAGACCAACCAGTCAGTGACAGATTATCATGAAGACTGCCAGCTCAAAAATCAGGGACATTATCATCATCCAACTTTATAATTGACTTTCATTATGAGAAAGCGAGGTACATAAATGTCAAGGATGTGTTTTGTGGACCCCAAATGCAGCACTGGGGTACTTTATTTAATTTGAAAGGAGCAAATCCACAGTTTCACACTTTCTCATGCTCACCTTTCTGCCCTCATACACACATTATTCTGAGCAACAGAATTTGTCAGAAAGATAATGATTAAATAAATGGTTCTGTCTTGTGAGTAAATGTAATTATATTTTTGGTTTGGCTGATAACCAAAATTTCCTATTTTGACACTATCAGGCTAGTATCTTTACTCAAAGCTGAAGTGTTACAGCATGAACCTGATGTAATGTATGTTGTAGTAGTCGTACTAATGGCAGTTTGTATTCCCTGAATGTAACCTGTTTTTTATCTTTTTAAATCATTATCTGTCTATGTAACCCTAACCTTTTTTTTCCTATTCAATTCAACACTTTTTTAATTCAATTCAACTGCTACCAATTCACATCAATGTTATCTCACTACACCACAAAACAGAAATAACATAAACAAACAAACAGAGCCCAGAGTCCCACATATGAGCAACAGAGGCAAGGAAAAACTACCGTTAACAGTCAGAAATCTAGGGTAGACCCAGGGTCAGAGAGAGCGACCATCTGCCTCGACCGGTTTGGTCTGTAATGAGGACAGCGTGCTAAAGGTCCTGGAACCAGCAGAGCATCTGGGGGGGCACAGGTTTTAGCAGGTGTGTTGTGTCAAGGGGAGCTGCAATCACTGCATCACTTTCATATCTGTTGATGATAAAGCTCAGCTTGTTGTCACTGTTAAAAAGCTGAATGGGAAACAGAAAACTGGGACAGATTAATACAGTCGCACGATTTTCCTGGCCAGTTTGAATCTCTTTTCATTGATTTGCTTGAGGCTTGAGGGTTAAAACTCAAGACTTGCATATGACTTGTCCATGCGCCACTTTCCCGTATTTGTGCCTGCCACACACACACACACACACACACACACAATCAAAGGTACACCCAAATTTTTGTACACTGCAAATTCAAAGGTAAAGCATTGTTGAATACAAAAACCCCTATTCATTGGCTCTCCCCCTCTGTTTCATTCATTCATTCAGCCCGTCATTTCTCTCTGTCTTCCATCGGCCAGCGGGTGGCTGCAAAATGAGAATGGGGTCAACCTCTCCTCATTTACCTAACAAAAGACCAGAAAAAAGAGTGAGAGAAAGAGGAGCTGATGGCTGTCACAGAGAGAAAGAGAGAGGAGATCCAAGACAGATGACCGGCATTTTCTCTCTGAAAAGTTTCATTCCATTACATCTCACACAATCCACATCATGTCAGCTCCTATCAATTACTGTCTGCATCAAACAGCACAATGAGAACTCTAATCATCAAAGAGCATTTGGATCGTGATCAATGATGGCCTCATACTGCAGAGGCAAGAATGATGACAAGACCGCAGGTTATTCTGGTCACAATGACACTATGACTGTACATGTTTGTGAGTGAGTAGCCTATAAAGCTCGCTTTGGAGTTGTATTCAACTTAATATGTGACTAAAGTTGCTTGAAAGGTCTACATTGCTTGCTGCAATTCTGCAGTGTTTGCAGGTTGAAAATAATGGTTTTATCAGGATCAAGATCAACAATGACCATCAGAGCATATTGAAAAAAAAAGTATAGTCTGTACAAGGTTCTGTTCCTCGACCCCTGAGATCCTTGAAGAGGTGATGCAGGTGTCTATGGAGATTCTCATTTGTCCAGATCATAATTGTCCAATGAGTTGTGAGGTGGGTGCAGTTATCATGCAGGTGCATGCAGACATGACACCACTGCTGCTCCTGGTACCTCCTACAGATGTACAAGGTGCTTAAATCCATCTCTAGCACGTGGTTAAACTTGTCAAATGGTCACAGTTGTGAAACAGTTCAGTTTGGTCAAGGCTCTAAATTGCCGACAGGATGACACACCACACCGTCACATTATTTCACTTTTGTGAAAACAACTGTTTGGTGTTGGCTCGGTTCCCTCGGCAGCTCGTTAGAGCTCTGTCAAACATCCAGGACGGGCGCTGGATGCCACCTACGAGTCACAGTTTACTTGACAGGAGTGTGTTACTCGACACCCCCGCAAGGCTCTATGTGACTGTGTGTATCAGCTGTCAATGTACCCAGTGAGACTAATGCAGTCTAATTCGGCATGTGAACCTTTTCATTCATGTTATTCCAGGTTCAGTTGCAGTCCTTGTCTGTTTGCAGTGTCAGAGAGGAGCCGATCCATCGCCACCGGAATGAAAGAAAAAGAAAATGTGGCAGCACATGGGGCCATGTCAGTGCTGGCAGTGATTTCTATAGAGAAGCAAATTAAAGACAGGCTAATTGGGATTTTTGTACTGACAAAAATAATGCCTTTCCATGAACCAACAGAAGTGCGTGGTGGCATCTGTATCTGCAGAGAGCGGGCTGATCTAATTATGCTGCCAACAGGACATCATTTTTTATTTTAATTTTCTTTGATCCTACAATAATAAATGTGTGTATCATGAATTACCTTATGATGAATGTGGATTTACAAAATCTCAGGTAAACATTTAACTGAACAACATCTGACAGCTTGTCCTCTGAGCCAGTAGTATTTTCTTTCTTGCATCTTTCAACAATGTTTGCTTGGACCTAAGTTTGTAAAATTACAGGAATTTTCAAAGTTGGACACTTTCCGCTGCAAGTTTCAGAAATCGTGAAATGTAAATTTGAATTAAACTGAATTTTCAGGGAATTTTCTGGAATTCATGTTAATTTGTCATGTATGCAGTCATAGATATTAAATATATCAGAACAATAGTACCTGTATGGTTTCTTTCACTGAACAAGCAAAAACCATGAATGGTGAAAAAGCAAAATAATGGAATTTACCATAACATAAAAATACTCCTCAAGTCTCCTAAGCACCCCAAGTCCCATTCAAAAATGTCAAATGATTTAGTTTAGTTTCTCTTCGGGTCATGCTTTCTACTGAGTTGGGGAGTTTGGGGGTTCCATCTCCAACCATGTCATACCAAAAACATACAAAATGGTTCAAATTGATATCCATTTTATTGATAAACTTTGTGTAAAAAAATAATAAAAAACATTCTAATTCATTCAGAATAGTGTCATGATGAAGGGGTGTACCTCGCCTGAATTAATAAGTTCCTGGTCCCCTCTTATTTTCTTCTGAGCAATCGATTGTCAAGACCACTTACTTTCACTTACTCACAGTAAAGTTAATGATGTTGTGATGTAAGCATTTAGTCTGGGAATAGCTGTGGCCTCCTTTCCACACAGACCCCATCACTGGGTCCATGAGGGTTGTCACAATAGAAGAATGGGTATCTTTTCATTCTATCTGTCAATCATCAAAATTGTCAAGATCCATAACATCCACCTATTCTGTGTTAAATTGTTGCCTTTAGTCCACTGATACATGGATGCTTAACAGTAAAAACTCTTTGTTTTTGGTAAAACCATCAGCCAAGTGGGTTCCAAGATTGTCTTCCATGATGTAATGAAGAGTTCCTGTTTACACATTAGCCTGAGAACATATTTCTGTAACTACCAGCTCACGAAACTCACACACAGAAGCTCTCTGAAAACTGCGTCCGTGCCAAAACATTGGCAACTTTTCTTATCTGATCTACAATCAACTGATGGAATGGAGCAAGTTTTCTCAGAGTGAAGTACACTGAGAGATCTTAATGCCAGATCTACAGAAATGGCTTACATGACGACACACCCAGTGGCTGCCATCTCTCACAATTTTCACAAGCCATTCTACCCACAATCCAACAGATAGAACAGGCCAAAGTAAAAACATTTAGTAAATGAACTGATACAAATGATGCAGAAAAACATTGTTTTTGCTGGTTTATTTTCTCTCCAGCCCTTGATTAACGTGCAGTGACCAGGCCTGAGGTATGAAACTGAAAGCTCAGACCCTCAATTCAGCACTGTGCAATCCTATCCAATCATTCAAGAGTGACGGCTGTTGCATCTATGGGGCTGGCCCCAATTTGCTACGGTGCAGCCAAGAAGCAACACTTTGAAGAGTTCACAATCAATTCTGTCTAATTTAGTCACAACACATAGACAGCGCCAGATGAGGCCTGCAAGTGGGTGGTTTATTCACAGGCTGGAGCTAGTGTTTGGGCTATATTGGATCAGACAACATGATATAAAATGCAGCTGCCCTTGTCCCTGACACCCCAAATCTGTTGGGTTGGACTACGATGACTGTGTTGCCTAACATGATGTGTTGAGTCCGTCTTCGGGGTAGAGTCTCTTTACATGTCTGTGTGTCTGTGTTGTCTCCAGCTCTACAGGCAGGAGAAACAGAAAGAGAAACAGAGGGGGGAAATAAAGAGGGAAGAACAGAATATTGTTTGTGCATAAATGAAAGAGTAGTCATCCATCCATTCAGTCATTCAGACAGTCGGTCAGTCAGAGAGACAACAGCTCGCTGTCACAGTCCTCTCCCACAGCTGCTGATATCTTCATACAAATAATCATCATTTACATTCTAATTAAAAATCATCATTACGTTGATCATTTACATCCTAATGAAATACATTTGCATGGTAATCACAGCGGCATGGCATTGTAACAGGGAGGCATTCTGCCTCTTCACAGACAAAGAGCCAGAGGACCGGGATGGACAGACACGGAGATAAAGGCAAAGTGAGATGAAACCGCTCTGAGCAGATGGGAATCAGCTCAGTGTCTGATCCACTTTGACATCTTCATTTCAAGTGTGTGCCTGTGTGTTGGGGAGGCCTGTTCTCCACTGAGACCACTGTACACAAAGACCTTAATAAATAAACTCTTATTGTAATGAGGGTTGCCGCTCTGCAGCCCCCGATAACAACTAAATAAACGGTAGTCCTGACTACAATGGCCGCTTGTCAACTGTCAATAGAGAATTATTTCATCAATGGAGGAATCCTGTCAAAGCAGCCGCTCGCTCTTTCAGTCTCCAGCCATTTAACTCTTCAAAGTAAGACAAACAAAATCATTTCACTCAGCTGATACTGTTAGAGGCTAAATATCCGCACAGCTCCACGGTGACATTTAATGAGCTCAGGTAATTGATTATTATTCACACATGTGACGCACACACACACACACTTATACACACATACGTATATCATCTGCATAACACTTGACAACACTTGTAATCTCATTTTTCCCATGAGTGATTTACATTTGTAGATTTTCTTTTAAATTTTCAACCACTGTGAGTCTTGTTTGTGTTTTTCAGGATTATCCTTGAGGCTCAATGGAGCAACTCATTTGAGTGTTGCTCAGTTTACTGAAGCAATCCAGGGCCAGGGAGGTGCAGTGAAAATGACCAGTCTTAAGTGGCTCCTTCTGGTCCTGCAGGACAAGCCGGACTTTGATGTTGTAACTTCTATATAAAACCAAGGTCTGGTGAAATTTTCATCCAAATAACATCATTGTCATCGAAATATTGTTGAGCCAAATCACCTGTTTTTCGGGTTTAAGGATGCAAAACTCACCAAGAAGGATATATGTTGCATGCTGTGAACTCACTGTAAACTCAGCTGAATGTGACAGGCAACAATTCAACATTTTTTTGTCACATTTGCCCAGAAAAAGACTAATGAAATGTTAGACTGATTAATGGAGTGATAACCAAATGGCCATTCAGCGTGAACGTCGGGCAGAGTTGTGGTGCGCGGCGCTAACTCCTGAGCGGAGCCGTGTAAAGGTCTTTGCTCTCGGTATTAGGAGCTTTTCTTGGGGACAAAAGAAGGGTTAGGCTGCTCTGCACATCAAATGTGGAGGTCAAACTGATCCACGTATTAAATAGAGAGGCTGGCCCGGGCCACACATCACAAAGCGAGGCTGCACTGGGCCACACACTGGACACATTTAATCTGTGCCCGGGCTCTCCCATTGGGACGGAGAGCTCAGACAACCCACAGCCCAACAGACTTACATCACCTCTGGCAGCTCGAGTGCTCCTTCTCTTCATGGCTTTTCTCCTTTTCTTACCTTCGACGGCGGACAATCTCCTTACGCCACAATAGCATGGAGGATCCCTTTAGACCACAATACTGTGCTGCTGCAGCATGGATGATCCTGTCCGGCTACAAAGCACAACATTCTCTGCTGCTCAGCTTCAATTAGCTGTGCTCTGATACATCTCAATACAGCTTCAGTATGGCTTCAGTAAAATTTAAATATGGCTCAAAACATCTCATTTCAACCTCACTGCCTCTCAATGCGGCTTCAATACTCCGTTCCCCACGTCTTAATACGGCTCAGTACATCTCAATGCAGCTGCAGCACATCTAAATACAATCTCAGGGCCGCTCTGTGGGACCATTCAGCGACTCGGCTTCTCTACCTGCAGCCCTCGGCGGGCCCGGCCCGGTTTGTTGCTGCTGCAGAAGAATGAGTGACAGAAAGGAGTGAATTCCATTCGGGACGCTCAGTCAAGAGTTCAGCTTGACTCATAACGACGGGAGCTTAACGCTGACTTAACAAACTGAATGGTTGTCAGCGCTGTTAACCGCAGAGCGCGGGCCGCCTCTGGAAGTCCTAAGAATGACTAACACCACCTTGGATCAACATTTACCCGAAATAAAGTGTGCCAGTGTTTACTGTCCCGTCCTGAGCTCTGAATGGATGGACAAACACTACGGTCTGAGCTTGTATCTGGCAGGTGGAGGAGCACTTGTGTCTGCACACGTGGTAGTAACATGCATGCTTGCATGCCACACTTGTTTCCACTCTGGATCACGCAAAAGGATACAACTCATCTAGCACAGGCCGTAGGAGACGAGTTGGCTCCTGAGACACTTGCCAGTGGGTCACAGTTTGTTATCAGATTTTTATTGAAGGTCCAGAAACCATGTTCCCTACTGTACAGTGGGACTAAGTCCATCATTTTGCAGGGCTTTTGGATGGCAGGTTAAGACAGCTTGTCCTTATAATGGGCCACAGCCACTGGTTGAGCTTACAGTTTGGGTGTTGGCTGTCACTCTGGGACCGCTGCTGAGTCACTGCTGTGTCCTGGTAATAGAGAGACCTCAACAACACAGACCGTACATGCAACTATTCACCAGTGATAATGATTTTCATCTGTGACTGCAAAACAGAATTTGGCATCTGTTCACAGGTCACAATTTCACACACGTTTAAATAAGTTGAAATTTGGTTTAACAAGCTAATATGCCCTCCTCAACAGTTATATCTAACAGTAATCAGTAACAGTATAGATGGTTAATTCTGCTGTCCTTTCAGTTAACTCATTGCCACATGAACCATTCACAATTGCCCCCTGTTTACTGTATCTCAACTTATTAAAACGTTTAGGTTCAAACTGGTAATACTCATCATTCAATTTGTTTAATATTTTGGGAAATGATAAGTTTTTAAATAATACATATAACTTGAGATAAGACTAGATAACACAGGATATTACATTTTTCCAGAAGGGAAATTATTCTGTCCAAATGCACATAATGAATGAAAAAGTGAAGATGTTGATGTCCAGAGGCAAAATAAATGATAATGCAACCCTAACTCTAACCCTGGACCAGTCACTTGCACATAATATGAAGTAACATACTGCATCTGTAAAAATACATTTGACAGGCCTGCAAAAAGAAATGAAAAACAATGAGTGGAAAAAGTCTTCTTGCTTCAGTTTAAAAACGCACCGGTACAGTATAACTTGCAACCGAGAGCTGAACCAAAGGCTACAAAAGGCACTAAGCTGGTGATGGTAAACGAAATTGGTATTCATCTGCCCAAATAAGCAAACACAGACTTATTCACTTTGTCACAGTAATTCTCACCTACACAAAGAGCACTCTCTCTCTCTCTCTCTCTCTCTCACACACACACACACACACACACACACACACACACACACACGCGCGCACGGAGTCAGATCAGCCACAGTTGCGCTTAATGCTTCATTACAGTGATGGAGACTTCATTAACAAAATGGAGGGGATTTATCCAGGAGGAGAGGAGGCACAGCAAAGATTAAAAATCACCAAATCCTTGGAAATTTTGGGAACCGCTGGAATTACATGTTGCACACGCACAGGGAGAGAAAGGCCAACAAGATGGATCGTGGTGCCACACACTGCACAGAGCAAACATGAACTGTGTGTTCACATTTACTGGTTTTGTGCAAAAGTGAATGTGAATGCCGAATCATTATCACACAAATCATCCAAAAAGAATATTATAGTTCTTGAATAATGTTAAATAACTTTATTAGTCACGTGTTAACTGTTTGTTCATTGCTCATTGCTCTAATGAATCCCTGTGCCATCTATGAAGCCATTTCAGTTGGTTCTGTTTGATTAATGCTCCTTCCTCACCTTTTTACCATAGGAGCTTTATTACAAACTGAATGTAAATAAATCAAGTGAAAATCCAAACATCTGAGTAATACGCTGACCTTCCACCGAGAGCACAGACAATCAATTAAGAACAAACCTTAAAATGAATAAGGCCACCGCAGCGAAAAAGAGCATTGCCGTCTATATCACACTTAAATGGCAAAATGAGCAGCTTACTGAGAGCTGAAGTATCAATTACTGTGCTCATTTTGAGTAAAAGCTGAAGAGGAGCCCCGGTAAGAGGCTTTGCTGATGTGAGAGCCATGTGAAGAAAGGGCATTCCCCCATTAGGTGCTTGTACCCATAGGCTCCTTTGGCAGCGTAAGAGGCTTTGGCTGCTGGCTGGCTGCACCGAGGCCAAACAATAAACAACTTCTAGAGAGCATGGAGCATCTAATAGAAGTTGTGAAGTCGCGAAGGGCGAAGAGCGAAAACTGGCCAGAGTGAGGTAGGGGAGGTCCAGTAAGAGGCTTTCGCTGAATACGAGACCTCGGCACAATAGGCAGCTCGATACAGAGAGGTGATGAAGATGTCCAGCCCACCCTGGGTACTTAAAAGACTGACCTTCGACAAAAGGCTGCCGCGAGACCTCAGCTGATCAAGTGTCTCTATAAAGCCTGCTCACACAGGAGCGGTGTCACCCAAAGACCTCGTGTGATTGGTGATAATTACTGGGGTTGTTCCCGGTCCCACTGCCCTGGGAAACAGACAGGACTACAAAGAAAAAGATTCAACCACAATTGTTTTTTAAGTGAAGAATTAGTCGACCCCGCCGTGGAAAATAATAAATGCTTAATTCATCCAAGCCACAAAGACCTTTTTTTTTTTGTCTATAGTGATTATTTGAGTTCTATTTGGTCATCTTTTTTTTCCCCTCACTTCATTGAGAGGTGGTATTCACAGCAGCAGAGATGAAGGACAAGATTGTTTTATCACAAAAAAACAGTGTTATTTAAAAACAACTGCAGCAAGATAGAGTCAATCAAAGAAATCACTCATGTAGGCAGAATTATCCTTTCACACAATTAAACAAGTGGCGAATAAATACATTATAATGTGTTCACATATTTACACATATTTATTGATTGAGCTGGACCTACTTTCAAAGATAAAACACCAATATGTGACATTTATAAAAATACAAGTATTTTATTCTATTATCTTTTTTATATTATTATTATTTATTGTATATTATATGAATAGTGTCTTCATTTTGTGTGCACACTAAATGCAATTAAGCAGCAATTAAGTTGTAATCTAATGCGAATGGAAAGCTTAGTTTGCGATGTTTAGGTGCCTGGATGTCAAACAGTTCAACTGGATGAGACCCATAAGTCACTGTGTCACAGAAACCGCTACAATCCATCCTCTGGGCTCCAGAGATCCAGCTTCATGCTGCCCGCTGTGTGAAACCAAACTATTTCTCTATTTTCTGATTTTACATCTTTTTGATCTCACGTTCGTCTCGTCTTGTTCTATTATCTAATATAACCTGCTAACAGTCGCTCTGCTGTTTTACACATTGGCTCATTAAAACAGCCCAGAATTAACTTAACTTCAGAAAATTGGTCTCGGAGGGGGGAAACGCTGATAACCAATGTGAGGGACTGGCACGCGTCCAGCTGCCTGAAATCTTTTTCTCACCTATTAGCAAGCACACTTACACACATACACACACACTTTCAGGCGCGCGCACGCACACACACACAGTCCCACACAATCACAAACACAGTCCTAGACAGTGTTTGTCATCATTTAGCTGGTGAGTACAGTTGTTTTCCTGTGGGCCCCAGGGACCCAGGTGACACACAGAGAGAAAAACCCGAGAGGCTCCGCCACGCTCCAGCCTGCCACACACACACACACACACACCCACACACACACTGAAAAACAACTCTGTGCATGTGTGTATTCCTCTTAGGGAGTGGGTCCGTGACAGACACCTCCACCCTGGGGTTTCCATAGCAACAGGCATGTCATAACAGTTCCCTCCAGTGGCGTCACCAAGCTACACGCATACTTAGTGCGATCGCCGTCATCATTATCTTGTCAGAGGTAATGGCTTGAATATATCCTCTTAGAGATGAGAATAAAGATGATAAAAAAAAAGGTTCAGTCTGATCGGAAGGATAAACCAAAGTGATGATTCACAACATGAGTGGGACATGTGAAAAATTATTGAGAATTTCACCTGCTGCCTGCACTCGTTTTCAGTGTCTTTCAGAGCTTTAAACCTCAGAGTCCGGGTTCAGATGATTTCAAAGGGGCTCAGATTTGATGACAGTTCGATGATTTGTGGGCGGTGCTTTGTGAAAGGTCGAAGGGTCATAAAATGAAAATGTACAGCACGATGGGGGTGTCTACAGGTGCCTCCGTTGCAGGTGTGGTTCCATGATGCATACGGCTCATAATAAGCAGAGAAATTGTGTGTATGAGTGTGCGTGCAAACAGGGAAAGTCACCTCAAAGGGCACCGAAGCACAATGACATTTAGTCATGTTTGGATCTTCCATAAAAACCTTCTTGTATTTCTAGTAGATTACAGCACACCCTGGACTCTGAATGACTTTCATTGTGTGGGGGAAACTTATTGTACTGAGCTGTGCTTGTGACTGTAAATGCCTGGACTTATCTTGAACCACAAATGCAGAATTCAAGCCTCCGTCGCACAGTCTGTGGCAATCGCAAAGCTTTGACAGACCCTAAAAAACTGTTGCGCTTAAAGCTTGTCCTCTGAGACCTCTGCTAGGCCGGGTTAAAAACTACCTTCGCCCTGCTGGCTGAACATGGAGCACTTATGAGCACTTTTAAGACTTCATTTTCAAACTGAACTGCTGACAGAAACTTGAAACTGGGAAATTAAGAAAAGCAGCAGCACTGTACACACACACACACACACACGTCCTTTAACAGCACATGATGCTACAGGGCAGCACTTTGTTGTTCGGGCACTGAAACACAGAAAATGTTCCTCACTTTTAGTTCACACTCTCTTTTCTGAATTTGAAGCGACTACTTCAGTAATGTAATCAACAGGCAAAGCTGTTAAATGGATATCTCAGCGTCCTGTCACATATATTCACCGGCACTGCCAAATACGGTTGTTTTCCGAGTTCGAGGGGCACTTTACACGATAACACTTGGGGCTGAGATACGCAAAATACCTTATTAGGGGGTTGAAAAAGCAAAAAAGTGACACCACCCTTTTAGTTGTCGTCTTGCTCTGTTTTCCCTCGGCCTGGCTCTCCCTCTACACCCGCCCTGCGTAGGCCTTGTTAGCTGTGCCTCGCTCGCTGCATCTCCCCAGCCAATCGACGCTCTCCCAGGCTGCTCACCTGAGCCTCTCCTCCTGCACCACCTGCCTCATTAGCTCAGTTTGTCTTAGCTCGGTCTTTGTCACAACGTACTACTATTTAGGAACGTGCTTCTGTCCCTATGCGTGGAATAAGTAAGCCTGTAAACCGTCAAAGCATATTTTCTTTCACTAACTGTAACACAAACCCCAGAAAAAACGATTTTGACTTTTTGATTCAGGAACCCTGAGAGACAGTGCCACGGGGGATTTCAGATTTTGAATGAATGAGAGGCCCTGAAGAGGCTCTGCTGCCTCGGTCCTCCAGTGTTGTTTTTTTTTTTTTTTACAACAGCCAGAGTGGTCTGCTTCTTTTCATGGTGTGTGTAGTAATTTACAAAGAAACAATGCAAACAAGAAGAGCCCAGAGTGCAGTCAGTGAAGCAGCAGTTATCTCTGTTTGTGTAGCAAATCAGTGTAGACACACACACTCTGTAGGGAATGAGTGTGCTCACACACACACACACACACACACACACTACATGGAGGAGAAGTGTTAAGTGATTTCCACAACAAGTGATTATGCTGAGCCACTGAGCAGGGAGCGAGGAAATAAAGCGAGTGTAAACAGTGTCTTTGTGCTGACCACTCCTGGACATTTACTCAGCGCGCCGAGATCGCCACAAAGGAGATTCTCACACGTGTGGACGGACTCGAGCAGGACAAATAAAAACAGGAATAAATAAAAGTCAAAGCAGCGAGGGTACGGCTCAGAGACCCAGCGGATTACACAGGTCCATCGTCACCCACAGAGACCAGTGATCAAACACTGGTTTGTTTACTCAATGCACATTTGTTTATTTTTTTACATTTGCACTTAGAAATAATTGTCACCCATGCTTGTGATGACATAGAGCCATTCAAAAACAGGAATTACACGCAAGGACGATTTATCTTTAGATTTCTTCATTTACTATCATTACTATTCATTTATTGTCATTCTCATTAAATTCATAACAGTGTTGGACAACATAAGAACAAAGTGCTATATGAAGTCATCTGCATTTGTATTTGTCTAACTGGCTACTAAAGGCACACACACACATAATGTGTACACACATACACATACACGCATACATGTATGAGATCCATCATTGACATTGATGGTGCAGCACTGGGAGCAATTTGCAGCTCCTCGTTTGTGAGGAGGTGGTGTTGCAGGATGGCTCCAGCTCCGAGCACAGGCGCTCTCCTCTGAATGCCATCACAACAAAGTAAAGACAAAGTAAACCAAAATAATGTTTTAAATGTCTTCAGGTAGAAGACAGACAGAAAGTGAACACAAACTGAGAGCATGGAACGAAAACGAGCTTGTGGAGAGAAGGACGGCAGATGAAGACGTCTTGGCTCTGACGGACGTCTCGCTGCCCTCTTCGACTCCTGTCTTGCTCCTGGAGAGACGGAGGTGCTGACAGCTCCGCCGTCCTCCTCGTGCCTCGCTTCATTATGACGGCGCGTAGCATGTAGAAGAGGAGCGGCTAATGACAGAACATTCGCTTTCTGTCGTGGGGTCACGTCTGACAAGCTTGCTGCTGTCAAAGCTTTTGTGCTGTTTGAGTGTCAGAGGAGAAACTCTCCGTCTGCCCCGAGGCCTCCAGCTGTCCACACAGCGCCTCAGCCCACTGTGATGGGATCCTCCTCTGAGTGTCCAGCACACACCCCGACAGGTACTCCAGATATGTGCTCCTATGGCATCTATCTATCTCTCTATCTATCTATCTATCTATCTATCTATCTATCTATCTATCTATCTATCTATCTATCTATCTATCTATCTATCTATCTATCTATCTATCTATCTATCTATCTATCTATCTATCTATCTATCTATCTATCTATCTATCTATCTATCTATCTATCTATCTATCTATCTATCTATCATCTATCTATCTATCTATCTTTCTATCTATCTATCTATCTATCTATCTATCTATCTATCTATCTATCTATCTATCTATCTATCTATCTATCTATCTATCTATCTATCTATCTATCTATCTATCTATCTATCTATCTATCATTTACATTCAGTTGTTTAGAGCAGATGCTTGTATCTGAAATGGTATATATATATATGTATGTGTATATATATATATATATATATATATATACACATACATATATATATATATATAGTGACACAGATTCAAGCTACATCACAAAAGAAACAATGTAGCAAAAATAAAAAATAAAGACTTCTCTGAATGCTTCTGAGAAGCTGTGAGAAACTTTACTGTCAAAATTATAGTTTTGTCGATGAGTATTGACAGGATGGGCAGCTTGACATGTGACTGAATGTGGTATAAAGCCTTTTTTATCCTCAAGAAAGGGAAAGAATCTTGTTGGCTATTTAAATGGACCTCTACTATTAGATTACTTATTAGAACTGTATAAGCTAATTCGTGAATCATAGCGCAAAGGATAACTTTTTAAAGTGCTGAAGAAGGCAGAGCAGTTACACTACTTCCCAACACTTACTAAAACTTATTTTTGAGCTAATATCCATTCAGTCCCACTTGTTTCTATTTGAGTCCATTTCTCGGAGCGGACGTTTCACAGGCGAGAGCCCCAGAGCTCAGTGAGGCCTGCCGGGCTCCTCTGTGCAGCCTCTGAGGCTCGCAGCGATCCCACTGAGACAATAGTGAGGCGGGAGGCTGGGCCAGAGAGCCGGGCAGGGCCAGAGGGCAGGTAGTTGAGGGGCAGATTAAGCAGAGGGGACAGGGCAGGGAGCAGGGGTCCGGGGGCCTATTGGGGGCCCGTGAGCCAAGACAGATTACTCACGCTTAACCTGGACTGAAGCAGCTTAGCAGCGGCCCGGACACACTGCTCTCTATTCTATTCGGCTCTATTCAGCGGCCATCCAGTCCTCTGTGGGGGGCGGGGGGGGGTAACAGAGTCTGTGACGATGACTCCGTCAAAGTCTTACTCAGTGGCCTCCTCTTCAGCACGCTCAGTCTGTGGAGATGTATTTGAAAAACAATTTAAACTCAATTGAAATCATATTTTTTCTATTTAAACTTTGATCTATTTTGTCGACCCTCTGGTGCATTCAAAACCTCTTGACTTCTTAAATTTCTCTCTAATGCACCGATGACATTGATGATCCTTCAAAAAATAATCTGAAAGGCAGCTTCTCTTCAACAGTCCCACAGCAAAAAATGTGTTAATTTTCAGCAGAATGTTTTGGTTTTATTCTACATACAGTATTTTTTTTAATGTTTTTTTTAGGTAGTGTGGATTTCCTCTACAAATGACTATAAACACAATTTTTTGACTTATATACATATGACAGACTAATGTCTGTGAGCAAATTCTATTTCATGTGCATTTTTCATCCAAATCTAATTTGAATAGCTAATACAGGACTTTTCACTGTCTCTAAATAGTCCTAAATTGCATTTGCATATTTTAAATCATAATGTAATGTTAATTATTGCAATGTTAATTATTAACTGCCTTATTGTTGTGTCATTTTTAAAGCATCACAATAGCTTTCGGCATCTTTGTTCACTTTATTACTGCACTGAAGCAGACATGCAAACAGAAGAAATAAGATAGAAATAAGACTGCTCTTGTCCAACTGGATGGGGAGGGGGGTTAATGATGAAGAGGTGTTAACAAAGGCAGAAAAAAAACTGAAGATGCTCTCAAGGGTTCTGCGTTCTTCAATTTGATTTCTTTGCTGCACAAGAGCTAATTTCTACTGTAAGCGTGACTTGTGAAGTCTCCAGTGTAGTCTGTGGCTCAGCCACAGGAGCACGGACACTGTCAGGTAATGCATTGTCGTTGAATGTTGTTTTTCAAAGCTCTGAGCTACCAAAACCAAAATCTATTTACCTCAACTGTGCTGAGAGTGAAAACAAAGCAAGTAAAAGCATATGGAGTAAATAAGTCAGATATCATCAGAGGAACCAGTTTGAGCACACTCCATCATGAGAAGAACACAAGCAGAGTCAGAGAGGGCCCGGAGGGTCACTGACTGTTTGCTTGGTCATTTATCAAGCTAAGGAGCTAAAAAAGCTTGAAGTTAATAACAAGCTATCAATGTGTTAATGAGTTGACAAGGTCTGAGCGTCTCTGAGGTCTTATCTGCTACAGCCAATTAGCCAGCACCCAATGGGACATTAGTTTTTATTAACAAGGTGGCTCTGAGGTTGAGAGGCCTGAGAGACAATTACATGTTAACAAATAATGTTATTCTGTTCTGTGTCTTAAATGCATGATTTCATGAAGTACACTTATTAAGTTTTATCAAAAACTTGAATTTAAATTTCTCTTTCTTTTTTGAGGAATCTACAAACATCCTTTACAATGGAACTTTTTAAAAGCAGTATGATCATCTTTGGAAATCAATACTGAAATGTATGATCATTGAATATTTGAAATCTAATTGAAATTGAATTGAATTGATTGTATTTATTTGCAGTACACAGTTCACATGTACAAGACACACAGAACAGAATATGGTGCCAAAGTGAATATGTGAATAAAGTGGATGAAGTCTCACAGCAAGAAGGACCTGGTTCAGACCCCTGCAACACTGTTAAGGTACAAATGGATGGATGACTTTATTTTCAACACGTTTCAAACAAGTTGGAGCGGGGCCAACGCAAAAGCCATGAAAGTTGTGCAATGGGTGAACAGGTTAGACAGGCAGTCATTAAAGGTGGCCCCCATCGACTGTGTCTCCACAAGGAGGCAGCAAGGAGGTCAGCTGCAGCCAAATACCTCCAGAGTGAGGCAGGTCCTGAGGAGCTGGCTCTGTGTCAGCACAGACATAGCAGGAATAATAAGATGTACAGCTGATGGCTCACAGAGACTGAAAAACAAGAGGTGGGAAGCCACTGGGTTCACACCTCTTGTTTTTCAGTCTCAGTGGGGCCAGGAGACTTGGGGACCAGGACTTCAATCTGGGCTCCAAGGAGCAGAGTAGCACTGTCAAATGTTAACATTCACCCAGCCATTCACTACCTTACCTGCTTTGTGTTCGCTGGTGGCTCCAGCACACGTAGGGCAAAGGGCAGGGAATACAAGTTACCACTGCTTCGCAGGTCTCACTCACACCGATGAGCAATTTAGAGTGTCCAATCAAGCTGAAAATGCATGTTTTTGGACTGTGGGAGGAAACCAGAGAAGGTGACAGTGGAAACCATTCATCACTGTTAGCACACTGGATGAAAACGTCAGCTTCGCTAGCAATGTAAATGTATGGACGTTATTCAAAAATCTTATTGTTTGTTTAATTGTGAGAATGTTCATAAGAGAATGAAAGTAGGTCTGCAGTGTATGTATTTAAATCTATCATTACATCTACTATATAATTGTATGTTATTATGTTGTCTTATTTTAAACAACTTTTGAGAGCAAAGACCAAGAATTATAGGAAATTAGAAAAAAAAATCATCATTTCCTAAAGGGTGAAATCAAGCCGCCCAAACAGACGTAGAGACAGAGGCAGACTGACACAGAATGTGTATCAGCAGTGAGAGACCGGACTAAATAGGTTTATTTGCAGGTGGCCAGAGAAGAGAGAGGCAGAGCATAGGCAGGGGGTAGAAGACAGAAAGTGATCTAAGGGCTCTAATTGCAGGATAGAGAGCAGGGTTTGGAACAGAGGGACGAGATGCACTGTAAAAACATGGAGCAAACAGGCTGCCTGAACAACAGTGGTTAGTTTGATTTACGCTTCAGTTTTCCTCATTCAAAATTCAACTTATTCACACTCAATGAAACCCTTTAGTCCATACTGAGAGGGCAGGTCACCAGTACATCGCACACACATTTCACTCCCACATAGGGGCAGTTTAGAGTCTCAAGTTGACCTGAAAATGTATGTGGTGAAACCAGAGTGTCTGGACATGCAGACATGTAGGGAACACACAAAACTCTATGCTCTCTTTTTTGAATTTGTCAAAAAGCAGCCGCTTTTACGAGCTAGTAATGTTCAAGCTTCAAGAATACAAAAATCTGAGCCATCGTTTTTTAATTTCCCTTAAATTCAGTGTGCTAACCTGGACAATTTCTAAACTACCTGACTGGCTTTTGCATCTTGACCTGTTGCCCGTCTTAGAGCTCACCTATTAACTTATCAATATTGTTACTAATATTAAACCATAACCAGCTCGATGCTTCAAAAGATGTCACCAAAGCTCAAAAATGAACAAATATAACACCCAAGTTCTTGTAACAGATAAAAACTGTGTGAATGAGTTGATTTTAGTCATTGATCCCCACATTTTACAGTGTATGAAGAGAGAGGGCCGGGTCCCGGGATAGGGCGGGGTCCCTGGTTGGGGCGGGTGCTTTGTAGCAAGTGATCTAACGCATTCTAATTGTAGGTGGTGAGCTGCTGAAAGTGATTTGTGTGTCCCAGCATAGCCCATCACCATCCCTGTGTCTGTCACATCAATATTCAACCAACCCCTCATTTAAACATCAGCTGTCACCCCCAAGCCCCCCCCTCCTCAAAAAACACACACACACACACAAATGTACACCCGCCACCCCACCTTTAGTGTGTCAGTGGACCCTGCCCCACACCTCTAAACGCCGCTGACCACTCTCGCCAATTCACCACAGAGGAAATATTTAGAGGTGCTCAGATGTCAAAAGCCCAACTTTCCCTGCCCTCCACCCCACTTCTGCATTGTGCCCCTCCTCTCTGAGGGGGGGGGGGGGGGCAGGTATGTCTGGACGGATGGATGGATGGATTAGGGGGGATAATAGACGGGAGATGATCATCTCTCGGAGCTTCTGTCAGCTGTGACCTTTACAGGCTGAGTGACCAGAGAGGGAGCAGAGTCATTACCAGCCTTTATCCCTTTGTGTGTCTGTCGCAGCCCCGCAGAGAGGAGAATAGCTCTGTCATTTAGGGCACCGCTTCTCCACCCGGGGGTCAGGGCCCCCAGGCAGGCACAGGCTAATTTTTTCAGGGTCATAGGATATAGTTTGATCACACAAATGATTCACTTTTTTTTTCCCACCCCCGATTTTACTCTGAGCTTTTATGTTCCTGGCAGCTTTCACTCAAACATCTCTGATGATTAATTAGGAGAAAAAGGAGCTCTCACTTATTGTTCTGGCTTTATGAAAACACTCAGGAATTTGTTCATTATTGTAAATTAAGAGTAATGCTCCATTTTAAATGATATGGTCGATATAGAAGAAATTAGGTTGGAAATGGTTATATTCCTCATTGAATGATTTGGTTATTTGGTTGCAATTTACCAGCAAATGTTGATTTGAATATTATTAGCATTGATGTCATTTTAACCCAATTTGCTTTTCCTCTGAAATACAGATCACTTCCCCAAGGACGAGAAAATGTAATTAAATAAAATCCAATCTACTTTTAAAAATGTCCCTCTGATGCCCGGCGTGCACATTAATCTAACACATCCAAAGTGTGACGATACACCTGAGGGTGATCCTGAGACGTGAGGGGACAATCAGCTGTGCTCCAACATGTGTGAGTGTGTGTGTGTGTGTGTGTGTGTGTGTTAGCCACGTCTCCACGTCTCCTTTCTGGCAACCGGTGCTTCCCAGCAGCATCGATGGCAGGTTCAGACATGCAGCCGAGACCCCAGAGTGCACACACGCCCCTCACTCTGCCTGGGTAAGAGCTCACACCTCTTCCCTTCTGAGGACAGACCCTAACCCTCGACTGCTCCAGCATCACATTACCTCCGAACAATCCCCACAGTGGTGCCACCGCTCCACCCGACGACCTCCACCCACTGAACTAGGAAAGTCTGACAGCGCACACGCTCAAGTGTGTATAAGACAAACGTGTTAAACAGGACCACGACAATGTTTTGGTCATCTCATGAGAAAAAGAGTCTTTGCAAGATGTGGGTGAAGTATTCAGATCATTCACTGAAGTGAGCACAGCAGTAATACAGGACACTGATAAAGTAATGCTTCTTAAGATTTCACATCCTGATGAAGAAACAGTGTATGACATCAAACGAATGAGTGTGTGTATTGAATGTCATGTGCCCCACTTAAATCCAAATAAACAATAAGTTATTTAAATATCTATTTATTGGCATTTTAACACTTCCGTCTTCCTGTGTGACGGCAATGTAACATACACACTAAGCGAACAGGAATCACAGCAAACAACCACTCCTCTGTGCTCCTCCTCCTCGTCCTCCTCTTCATCGCCCCGCTGCCTCGTCTGCGTCTCCTCCTCCACCTCCTCTTCAGAGATACAGAAGCCTCCTCCGCAGCGGCAGCTGTATGTGTATACGCACTCATCTGAAACAACACACACGCTCACTGCACTGCCACCGCCTCCGTAACACACCGATGACTCTTGGTGCTCCATTAAGAAAGTGAAACATCGACTTGATGAATGTGGCATGCGGTTACCCTGGTCCCACGACATTTCCTCCAGGCCCACTGTGGAGTCCACCGCCCAGTCCTGCTTCAGTTCCTGTGCTGTGAGGAGGCATCAGTGCCTTGTTACTGTATGTAAATCACATTTTCCGAGGAGATACTTGGCCTGGAGTCAAAAAAGCATCTAGTTCCCAAATTAAGTCAAAAGGTAACTTGTTTCTTTTCCATTAGAACCACAGTTGAAAATACACTCGCTCTCACATCAGAGGATGTGCACCAGGCGCACTTCAGGTGGAGTGAGCACTGAGTCCACTGAGGTAGAAGAAGTAAAATAAGTCCTTTTCAATGCCACATTGCTTGGCAGCGACCAATCGCATGGTGATTGAGGAGGCAATCTGGCCTTGTGCTCTCTGATTGCTTCTTTTTATTCTAACATGTAAATATTTGAGGCACTCAACAGACTTTGAAGCTGAACTAATCAAATGTAGCTGCTGCCACTCGTCCAGCTGCAGGCTCTACAATTTCTAAACACAATTAACCTCCTACAAATGGAGGGACACACTCAGTAATTTGCAATAGAAGACCTTGAAAAGGATTTTACAATCGTCATAGGATAAACCACAAGTGGGGATCAGATTTATGGACTGATGATGAAAGACAGGTGAGCAGATGGATGTTCACACACTTATTTTTTACAGCTGACTCTTGAGGAAACAGTCATTATCAAGTTATAGAGCTTGACAGTGATAATGACACTGGAGCATGAATAATTAGTGCTAAACTTTGCTTGGGGTTTAATTAGTGTTACAGTGAGCGGGGTATAATTGCTGCTAAACCAGTGATAATTTAAAAAAAACATGCAGGAAGACAAAAGTTGGAGCTTCAAGGAAGCATAACCTATCACACACCAAGAGAAAACAATCAGTTCTTACAGTTTTGGTTTTTTGTTTGTTTTTTTTTAATCTGATGTCAGAGCAGGAACATTTGAGAAGCTTCAGTACTTTTCATCCCAACTGTGACTCCTGGTCACCAATGAAATGCATCCTAAAAGTACTCTACGCTGTAGTGCATCTATTAATGAGGTTGTATCTATAAATTCCATCAGACTTATTTACTTATTTACCTTTCCTATGAATCAATTGCTAATTTTATATATTTTTATATCTAAATGAGCATCCTATTTACTTTAAAAACTGTGATGGCAAAATTATCTGGTAATGCAGAATAATATTGTGTCTCCATCCATATATGTGCATTTGTCTGGTCTGTCTGTATGTCTGATGTTGGCCAAACTAGTCAGGAGAGAGATTATGATTACGAGTATGATTATGTTGCTGCTATAATGCTGATATTGTACACCAGCTAATTCCTGGCAACCATTTCATATGAAATGAATACATGCATGTTAAACAGGCTAGTTCTGCACATGGTTTTAGAGTCATAGCTTGAGTTTAAGGGACAATACATACATAAAAGGAATGAATTAATTACGACATCTATCCCATCTTCCATCACTGAGTGTTACGTTGAAAGTGTTGAACACTGATGAGCATGTCAGAGTTCAAAGAAGACTGAGGAGTGAAAAGCGAGGTCTCACCTCTGCGCTGCAGGTCATACTGTCTCCTGCTGTCCTGGTCACTGAGGATCCTCCAGGCTGCATCGACTTCTAGAAACTTTTTCACGGCAGACTCTGCTTCTGAGGACTTCTCGCCTCGGAGACGATCCGGGTGGTACTATGTACATGTGCACATGCACGCACACACACACACACACACACACACACACACACACACACACACACACACACACACACACACACACACACACACACACACACACACACACACACACACATTCCAGCGTTACAACTGAAAATATATTATTGTTGTTCTTCCTGTATGTGCTGTCATGTAGCTCTATCCAACAGTTTCACAAAATATTTTTTTACATCTTTTTTCCCCCCAAGATTAAACAAAAACGTAACCTCTTCAGCATTCGCACATTATTATGTATTGTATCACGATAGTGTCAACAAAGTTGATCATATTTATCCTTTAGTAACTTAAAAAAAAGCATAAACATACAGAGACAATAACAGCCAATAAAAATGCAGACAACAGATGTGGACATTAATGAGACAATATGTTCAGAGTCAGATCTGGTTTCTCTTTGGGACTCTTTTGGAATGGGCCTGTCGTCTGCTGAAGCTAAACGGTGTGTGGACAAATGGACGGAGGGACCTCCTGACACACAGACAGTGTTTACCTGTAGGGCCAGCTGCTGGTATCTGTGTCGCAGCTGCTGGACAGAGTCTGAGGAGCTGGCACCCAGCACAGCATACAGGTCCTTCTCTGCAGCTTCACACATCCCTGCTCCGACACAACACTGAGATTGGCCCGATGCACAAATATCTGACACACCTTCTGGCAGGATCAACAGGAAGGACTGGGGCACCGTGCTGCCTTATACTAACAAGTCGCCATTGCTGAAAACGTATCTTATCGTATCGTAAACTAGACTAGAAACGACAGGGTGACATGGTGCCAGGAGGTTAGTTAAAATAGGTTATTTACCATGATGTTTTACTGCTTATTGTTGTTTCCTGTAACGAAGGAAGCCCCCGTGAGTCAGCGACGCAACGCTGATCAAACCTCTCAGAGATGAGCTGACAAAGTCATGTTACTGAGGATTTATTTTGCCCTCCTGTCCTGTCTTAATCGCAGTGTGTGTTTTGAGTGTGAAGCTCTCCACATACCTGCAGACTGGTGCTGTTTGTCACCCCAGGGACGGCATGGTGTCCGACCATGAAATGAGTCCCCCTGAAACCAGACTGTTCGTGGCCCGCCTCAGTTCCGCCTCCTAAAACGAGACTTTCTTTCACTCATTTCTTCCTTACCTGTTTTGGAATGAATGATAAATGTTTGTTGGATATTCTCATTCAATCAAGTCACTGACTGAGTTGTAGCCTTGTGGCAAGTTACAATTTAGACTTAGACTTATTATAGGTCGTTCATTTCTTTTTCAAGCGGTGTCTTTATATCTGACTGACTATTTGGGCAACCCAGGTTTTTATAGACTTTGTTCGTACCTGGCTATTGTTTAGAGTCATTCCGGTTATTTACAGCAGACCTCAGGTGTTCTCAATCACTTTGAACAACAGCGAGGGACCCACAACAGCTACTTCAATGACGCCACAGAGGTGAAATCCTGGGCTTCCCCACCAGCCTGCCAAGAAATGAAAAACCTCATGGATGAGAAGTGAAACATCTTCACTGCAACACTATTTCAATGCAGTTTTAAAAAGAATGGAAACCATATTCTCACTTTGCGCCATAGTAACACAATACATATATCTATTACCTGTATTTGATTTTACACATATGATGTGTCACTTTGATTTTCACTTCCATTTTCCTCCTTCACACACGTCTATGTGAGGCCATTACTTTTTGTAAGTGTTAATGAAATGTTAACAGACTAGATGATCTCTATATGCTTGATAGACTTGTTATACTATTACTATACTACTATTACACCATTAGAAAGTAACAGACTCTTAACAGATTAAGATATGTCATACCATAGTCTTGTTGATTAAAAAGCAGGGAATAAAAAGGTCATATTCTTCTAGTAAACTGTAGGATCAGAAGAAGGTGGCTAAATGGTGCAATAGAAACAATGCAAAAATAACCTTGGGATTTTGTTCACTGTGACAGAAAACCTTTTGTTCAGTTTCATCAGCATTTAGATTAAAATACCAAACAATGAAGAGTCACCATGGCAGACCCATCCATTTGTCAGGCTGCATCCACTACCTTTGAAAAAAGCAGCACCGAATGAATAACAAGAGATAGCATGTAATTGGGATGTGATTCTACTTTGTGAAATGATGAGTATGAAAGCCAAGATCATCATCGCCGAATTCCACTGCCAAACCCCTGAAACAGCAGCCAGGAAAGAGCAGCGCTGGACCACATGCTGGGAAATCTGTCCTAACAATCCAGACCAGGAGCGATCTGTTAATTGAAATGGGAACAGAAGCGATGAGGTGACACAATGACACCTTTATGGTCTGACTTCCTGTCTGTCACTCACTTATGGCTCTTTAACGAGAAGCTGAGGGAGTGGGGAGGGGGAGGGAGGAGATACGGGCTGACAGACATTGTTGTGCAGTTCATTATTTCTTCATTTTGGGAGAATTAAGGCTCAATTAGTCGAGTGAAAAAATATTCATTGTCAAACTGGGGGGCTGTAGTTTCCACTTTATTAAATACTCCGGTCTCTGCAGTTCACCAAAACTGCCCTGAAATTAAGATTGACTTTGTGAGGCTTTTTGTCGACACTGTGCCAGAGGTGTTGATCTAATTCTGTGCTCATTTGGAAGCTGCGGTTAATGACAGTTGAGTTCTTCCCAACACTATGCACCATGTATGTCGGTGTCCAGAGAAATCCAAAATGTCCCAAAACCTACAGAAACAAGACTTAGAAACGATCACTCTCACCTAAGGGCGAGTCTCCAACTGGCCTTTAAACATAAACTGTTGGACTATGGAGAGAAACTGGAGTTGCCAGAGAAAACCTATGCAGACATGGTGAGAATGAGCTGTGGATGATATTGAAGACTGTTTTTCTATCCATCTATAATTTTACCCCCTTTGTACAAAATGGCAGGGTCTCTTTGTGCTTATATCCAACTTACTTTGATTTCTGTAAAAACTGAAAGTACCACCATGGAATTTAGAAAGATAATCACCAAAGTAAATTAATTCATCACCAAATTTCTTCTTTTAATTGTATGCATATTATATTTGATTGAAGTGTCACAGAAATCACAAGCAACATCTTAAATAACTGGGGGAACATTGTAGAGTGTACTGTTTAATGCCATCCCTATTATCAACAGCTACAAGAAGCACATAAAACACCAGCTGTTCTCCCTGAAGAGACCAAATGACTAAATGAAATGGTATTGTGACAAAACATCAGGTAATTTGATATGTTGTAAATTACAATGTAGAATAAGTGCCACACTTTTCTAATCCTTATCCTTCTATCCAATATACAAGTCCAGGAAGAAGGTGAGGACAGGGAAGTAAATGAACCTTACCTGCAAATCTGACGTGTCCGAGATATATAAATGTATAAGAACTGATTAATTGCTGTGTGTGTGTGTGTGTGTGTGGGGGGGGGGGGGGGGGGGGGGGGGGTAACACTCGGAGCTCTTGTGAATATTCATTTACAAATAAATAGGTATATATGTATAGAGATGTGTGTCTTCTAATGGATCAAATATTTGAATAACTCGTAGGTGAGTAACGAGTTTGGTGTGTGCATGTGTGGGTGCGTGCGGGTTGTGTGCTGGCTAGCACTCTCAGACGTAGAGCAGCTGTTCATTAGAAATGTGTGAGCTGAAGAAACAACACAGACGATAATAACAGCAATCTCTGGCTCATTAAAGACAGAAAAGAACAACCGGGCCAGTCTACTTTCCTGTGATCATAAAGCTGTTGTTAATTACAAAAGACAATAAAAACACGATAAACAAGCCGAACAGCGCAGGCAGCTACGACACGTCAGTCAGACAGAAGCAATGACCCACACATCAGATTCTTCATCCGCAGTCCATCTGACTCCAGACAGACATACTGGGACACACACACACACACACACACACACACACACACACACACACACACACACACACACACACATACACACCAGCAAATGGAGAACAGCTGTTCACTGGAAGGTGTGAAGTAAAATAATAATAACCAACAATAAAAAACAGCCACATAAAGAGCTTCTCATTAACAGAACCCGCTGCTGCTGTTATTGTCTCCAATGGGCAAATCACACAGGAACAACAAGCTTACCAACCAACTAACTTACTACCACCTCCTACCAACTAATTGTAAAACCAGCTTAACTTATGCCTGGGACATAATTATAAATCGAATTGATTATCTATTACAAACAGAATTTTTGTCTTTTTAGAACATTTAAGTAACATCACAAAAGAGATTAAAAAAGCCTTCTACAATATGCAACATGAATCCAAGGTGTTGCAGACTCATCATGGCCTCTGGACTGAAGATGTTTCACCTCTCATCCATGAAGCCTCTTCAGCTCTGACTGGATGGTAGGGACGCCCTGGATTTCCTCTGTGGAGTCATTAGCAAAGCTATTGCAAGTACGTGGCTATTATTTTAGAGCCAGGGGCCCACGGGCCGTTCTTTGATAACCTTTGATTTAGAGCGATCCTGGGGAAATCAGTATGTAAAACATGAGTGGGTCACAAATCTTCCCTTCTGTTCAGAAATGGTTTCTCTCTCTTGAGATGGGTTTTTTCCCACATCTCTGACTTGGTGTGTCTGTGGGCTGGTAGGATATTGGAATGTCAGATACAAGAAACTACAGTAGTACAATTCAACACCACATCCCTGTTTTTGTCTTTGCTGTTTTGTCTGTCAAGTTCTCAATTTTCTAATTGAAGGCTCCAGGATACAAGTCCCTGTTCAGGCAATTGGTTTATTGAAGTGTTTCCAGTGCTCTTCACTTGAATTATCCCATGGGGACAAACAATTGAAAGGAACCCACTTCAGTAATGGATAACACACAGATTCTGTCACAAAAAGTAACATGCGGCATCTGTTCAGATAAGGAATCATTTCCCACTGCAAAATCAAGATGAAAATATTTATTGTGTCATTATCTAGGGTTTCAGTTCAAAATGTAAGTTCATTCTTTAAAAAAAGCTACACATAATGGATATGAGAGAGCTGAAGCACAGCTACAGTTCCCTGAGTATGGCACTGTAGTATGAGATGCTGCTGCTTGAGAAGTGGCAATAGGAAAACAAAAGATAACATGATGTTCTGCTGAGATGAATATGTCATTCTGCCGTCAATGAGTCATTGATCAGTACGTTACTGTATGCTGAGCTGTACGTTAGCATCGGTGGCCTCGCTGAGTTCTCATGCAGTCTGATGGACGCGTGCCGCTGTCCCTGGTGCTGATGTGCCAGACAGATGGGTAACTGCGCAGTTTTCTCTCAGGTGCACCGATTTGTGAACTCATCTTGTATTTACAAAACAACACCCTCGAACCACTACACATTGGTATGGTTATACACGTTTATGTAGCCTCAATGTCACCTTAATGATAAGTGTGATCGTTGAGTACAGCCTGCACCTGCAAAAGGTAGGAAATCATGGAGAAACATTTTATAGATCTATAGTCTATGATGTATAGATGATCATTCAGTTGGCAGGGCTGATAAAAAACACACCTTGGACAAAGCAGACTCTAACTACTTTCTAACTTGTTCCCCTGGAGTGTGAGAATGAATTGTGTGCCCTACTACGGACTGGTGACCAGTATTATATAGAGCAGCGGACAAGCCACTAGGCTGCTACATAGCATGAAAGCATTATTTATCACACTATGTTGACCTCACTTGGCTTTTAGTTCACCTTGCATTAGACTATAAGTCCAGTCATTTTAGTTGATCCTCTGATCTTGTTTCTGTCAGACACTTTAGTCCCTTTTAGTTGCCATATTATGGTAAACATTTCACCACCAGCCAATCACAGCTGTCAGAGGTCACAGACAGGCAATCCCTCTATTTCTGCAGTGATGCTGTGTGATCGCTCCAGTCTGCCTCACACACCCACCTCAGACTCAGTCACACACATCCTGTAAATACAGGCAACTGCAAACTACCAGTGCATGGAAACACAGTGGAGTGGAAAAAGACCACGTCTCATCCCCGCCACAGCTCTGTGCCACACACACACACACACACATACACACACACACACACACACACTGTCTGCCCACCACCTGCTTCCCTCACTTGGCCTGGTGACACACTCTGTTGTCAAGGAGTATGTGCTATGTGTGTGTGTGTGTGTGTGTGTGTGTGTGTGTGTGTGTGTGTGTGTGTGTGTCAGTGGGTGGCTGTGTGTGTGTGTGATTGATGATGGGTCACATCTTGCTGTGCTCTGAAACACTTCACTGATTTAAACTGCTGAAGCAGCACGAAGCTCTCTCTCTCTCTCTTTCTGTGTGTGTGTGTGTGTGTGTGTGTGTGTGTGTGTGTGTGTGTGTGTGTGTTGCAGTGAATCTGAGCCAGAGAAACACAGCTGGTCAACAGAAGTTCCCAGGCAGCTGCTTCCTAAATAAAGCTTCAGTGCACTTCAAATGCCAGCAAGGCCGCCAACTATTTTAGCAGGTTTTTACACTTATTCAGCTCATTGTATGCATTTTGACTTGCACCGCTGCACAGCAAAAAACAACAAGCCACAGAACAAGGACAAGCAGAATCCCCAAGACCTGTACATGGAAAAGCCAATGCACAACACAGTGCGTTAAAACAGTGATTTGCATCAGTAAATCTTTCTCTATTTTAATTATCATTTGTGCATCAATTCAGCATTATTGTTTTTCAAACTTGACTTTTCATCTATTTGTGCATCCTGTACGTGCTGATTTTACACAGTGTTAACAAATAGGATAATAATAGGAACTACAACAACAATGGATGCAGGGTGACATAGTGCTGAAGTGGTTAGCACTGGTGCCTCACTGTGTGATGGTCCAGGGTTCAAAACCCAGTCAGACTGACTTTGTGGTTGACATATTTTTATTTTGGGCCATCATTCTTGAAAAAATTGACTGGTTTGCACATTTAATTAATTCATTTTTAACTACACTTGGGAATAGTCTTTTCCTATTCTCTTATTTATTTGCACCCCTCTTGTTCTACTGCCCCTCTGTCACAACAAAGTCAGCCATGTCTTTTAGCTCACATTAGAAATATCACAGTTTATAGTGATAGTCAAACTAAAAAAAAAAGAGTGCATTATGCTATCGCCTATGGACTTTGGTATTGCAGCGCTTTACTGTTTTGTCAAACCTGAAAAGCTGTTGCTCACAGTTTTTGTACAGCCCTCAGGATTTGTTTTAATCAATCGATATGTGTGGAAAGTTTTGCATTCAGCCGCAGACCTTTCAATAATGTGAAGCCACTTCACATTTTTAAAATATCTTTCTCCATCTTTGAGACTGCAGTGTTTCAGTTACCCTAAGATCAAGTTTAGCAGGGATGTGTGACATGGAGCTTCATTGCAGATTTCTAAAAATAAATCAATATTATGACTTGATATGTGGCCTCCTTGTATTTTTTTTTCTCTTTGTGCTCCACTGTGTGTGTGTGTGTGTGTGTGTGTGTGTGTGTGTGTGTGTGTGTGTGTGTGTGCTGTCTATGTGTGTGTGTTTGTCTTTTTGTGTGCATAGGCGCGAGTGTGTTCTCCGCTAAATGTGTCAGTGTGTGTGCTGAAGCATAAATGTGGGGCATGTGTATGTGTTCATGCATGCAGTGAATTAATTCTAAGTGTGTGTGTGTTGAAGCATACCCTGTATTAATTGTAGGTGTGTGTGAATTCAAATGGAGCTGAAGTTCAAAGAACCTCAAACAAAAAGAAACAACTTGAAAACTTAACTACTCCGTGAAAACAGTTTTAATTGAAAAGCAAGCGCCGATTTCATGGAGGATGATTGCATCTGTGGTGATTGGGTTTCGGCGTCTGCATGGGTTTTGACAAGAACTGCAGTTTCCTCCCGCAGTCCAAAAAAACTGAAAGAAAGACTGAATGAGAGTGACTGGTGTGGGAGTGTGTGCTTCCTGTATTGGACTGGTGACATGTCTGGAGTGTATTCCCTGTGTGTGAAGATAGCCTCCACCCTTAAAGTACAAAGTGGGTGAAATAATGGATGGCTGAATGGCTAATTGGCTGTGATGTGGAGGTAAGGTTTGTACACATTTAATCCTAAAACATTATTACACGTGTACAAGCAGAAGTCCTGACAGGTCAGATACATATTTGTATGTCGTGTATAATCAGTGTACACAGTGAAATGTACAGGAGTGTATGAACACATTAAAGAGAGGGAGCAACTGTAGCTGCCAGGCATTTTCAACTAGACTAACTCCAAATCAGCTGTGATAAATGTGAATATATGAACACCAGTGAACACACGCGAACACACACACACACACACACACACACACACACACACACACACACACACTCAATGTTGACGTTCAGGCCTAGTCAAGTGTGTCTGGACTGTGAAGGAAAGAGGAGAGAGAGAGGGAGAGAGAGAGGCAGAAGTGAGCTTTGCTATATAAAGTTAATCCAGGGCCTGGTGGAGGATATTTCTGAGGGATGTGGATGATCCTCACATCCCCTCTCTGTTCCCATGGATTATATGGTGGATGGAAATATGCTCAGCTCCAAGACTGGTCCGGGGTTTCCACGCCCCCTTTGAGGAGATTCTGACAGAAGACCCGCAGAAGCAGTCACCACGTCACCAACAGTGTGAGAGGATGAGAGGAGTCAACAGGTGAGATTGGCACACGCAGCTAGGGAACCTCCCACCAAGTTTAGAGGCCAAAGACAGAAACACCTCATGGTGTTTGGCAGATGAACAGTGAACAGTTTCACTCATTTATGTCCTGATTTTTATTTATAGTCCTGTTTCAGTGTTAAATTTTGTTCTTAAACTCATGTCTCAGTTATTTGCTGTCTATGTTGTATTTCATGTATAAGCCTTGCTGTGCTTGAGAGGACAATAATGTAGCCTGGTCAAACTCCAGTGCATAAAATATGACATTCCAGCACAAGATTGTACAGTACGCAGATGTCAAGATTTGATATTGAAGAAGAGATCAAAGTAGAGATCAGATTCAAAGTTTCTGTTTTGTTTTCACAACTCACCTCAGATCTATGCATCAGTTTTGTTGTGAACATTGATTAAACCGAGATGACTCCATCTGACTAATCCCATGACTAATCCAACTGCACTGTTGGTGTAATTTGTAACAAAACTCACCACAACATTTACCCCAAACCAAACTGCAAATTATCACTGGGGTGTGCTGCTCAGGAATTTCGAGGCCTCGTCCTGCGAGCGTCGACATCTCGCTGCCTTTCAAATGACTGTCGGACTACAAACCAACTAATGAAGCACTTGTCAACCAGCAGATTATTGCATCTTGCTCTTGCGACTGGCAATTTTCTGCTTGGTTGTCTCATCACTGTGCTCAGTGAAGTGGCATCAAAGTGTCTCTCTAATTACTGATGTGTCTCACATCGGAGCTGCAGCAAATAAAAGTTTGTGTCCAACTTTCTAATTACTCATCTGACTTCAATATTGTTACTGCGAGTAGATGACCCGCCTTCACATCATAATGACACAGGCAGCGGAGCTGTGGAGAAATGTCGATTTGACATTTAATCAATTTGTTCTGCCAAGTGGATCAGAAACCATACAGTGTCCATTTCACTCGTCTATTTTAAGTCGCCGCAGTGTCACAAAATGCACTTCTCATTATTTGCTGCCCGTATTTAAGTTTTTCCCTCAAAGACGCAAAGATTAAAGTTAACGTGAGAGCCCAAAAAAGAGTGAACATCTCAACTCAATAATAATTGCACTATATAATACTACATTTTAACTTTTTAACTGAATAACTTAGATGGATGCTGGATAGATGGTTGGATTGATAGATGCATACATACATAAGCACATATTGCATATATATGTATGTATATGTGAGTGTATATATATATATATACATATATATATATATATAGAGAGAGAGAGATGAATGAAGGTGAAGTTTGTTTGTCACCAGTGTTATCGGCCTGTCTGATACATTGAAGGCTAAAGTTTATTACATTATCACTTTGTTTTCTTCCATTTGTGCTCACAAAGACAAGTGATGCAACCATTTCTTACCAAACAAGAGAAGAGAGCGTTTTTCGATCACAGGTAAACTTTCTGACAGCCAGAAGTACTCTAGCACGCACACACATATTGATAGACACATTCACTTCTTTTTTTCCTCTCTTTCTCACATACACACACACATGCAGAGCAAATGAAGTGTAAACGATATTCTCTCCAGACCATCGCTACAAAAATGGAATTTGCACTTTATGAAACCGTGGCCGCACATACCCATGACACGCATGCACATTCACACACACACACACACACACACACACACACACACACACACACACACACACACACACACAAGCACACGCACACACCTCGCAGCTTTAAAAGGTGTCATTTGTCTGCTTCAGTAACCAAGCTGAATATTCACCCTGACAGGTCCCAGAAAAGAGAAAAGCAGAGCCACTGTCAAGAAGAAAAGATAGAAAGAAAGAAAGAAAGAAAGAAAGAAAGAAAGAAAGAAAGAAAGAAAGAAAGAAAGAAAGAAAGAAAGAAAGAAAGAAAGAAAGAAAGAAAGAAAGAAAGAAAGAAAGAAAGAAAGAAAGAAAGAAAGAAAGAAAGAAAGAAAGAAAGAAACTAGATCAGTAATTGATTTTATTTCAGAACAAAGCCCTTGAGATTACAGACATGGAGTCTTGGGTGGTTGCTGGACTGATACTATCACCTCCTGGTCACTGAAGGAACAACAGGCTTTTCTGACTCGAGCGTGTCATTGTAAATACTTTCATTCTTTATTGAACACTAGCTATATATGTGTGTGTAAATATTTATATGTGTGTGTGTGTGTGTGTGTGTGCATGTATCATATGTGTATATGCATATTTTACAGCAACTCTCCTGAATACATTCATAAATTAATACATTCATAAACGAAAACATTAATTTCACAATGAACACTATTGCATCACAATAGCCAGCCCAGGATTCAGGAGTCAGCAGACATTAACTTACATCACTTTTTACTTTTTATTTTACTTTTTGCTTTTTCTTCAAGTTGTAGCGGCTGTTTATCAATGTTTGCGTCAATGTTTGTCACGCTATCATTCTCTCTATCTCCCTATCTATCTATCTATCTATCTATCTATCTATCTATCTATCTATCTATCTATCTATCTATCTATCTATCTATCTATCTATCTATCTATCTATCTATCTATCTATCTATCTATCTATCTATCTATCTATCTATCTATCTATCTATCTATCTATCTACCTGCTTACCTACCTACCCATGGCTGCCTGTCTGCCTCTGTTATTATCATTCTCTCTGAAATACAGGCAGAATGATAATCACTGGACAGCCCAACACCATCTAAAGTTAAATGACTTGGAAACAGAAGCAGTGCCCTCAAACAATACACACGTCCAAACATATACGGCAGCCTCTGCTCCGTGTGTGTGTGTGTGTGTGTGTGTGTGTGTTTGTGACCTGTGCTGTTTGCTTGACTGGCTGCATGTTGACTTGACAAGGCTCTTTGTCCTTTTGAATGAAAACCCGTGGACACACACACATGCAGTGACACAAACACACACATCCGCAGCAGGAGGCAAGGGGGGGAGCCTTTTAGCTAATGAGGTTTTTTTTTCCTCTCCTTCTTTACTCTCACACTCTCTGCCTCTGTCTCTGTTATTTTCACCCATTTTAATTTCTTTTAGACCCCCCTCGGATTTTAGGAGCCACTGTGATGTGTCCCTCTGACACACAGTGAGCGACTGATGGACGCTCCTCATGCTCGGGTCTGGGGGTTTGTATTTGGAGGGTAAGCAGCGTTGGAGCTGTAAACACAGCTAAGTCACGCTGATCTGATTCAGACACGTTAGACCTCAGAGCTCACCACAGCTCTGCTTAGTTTAATGAGCACACAGTGAAACCAGACACCTTATAGAGGAATATAAGCTGTGTGTATGACCCCATCTGTAATGACTGGTCATCTGTGTGACAAGCCGCATCATACATTTCTGATGTTAGGTGACCTGTGAATCCCTGTCAGGTGACACAGACAAGATGAGTTTGAGAGATGAGAAAGTTTCAGCGACGGGGAGTGTAAAACCCGAGGCGTGCAATCAAATAAGACTCAAAGTTTAAAGACATACCAACAGCTCCAGGAGGCTCCGGTGCCATTACAGTCAGCAGAACAGCAGCGGTGACAGAACAAAAAAAAAAAGCATTTTACTCTTCATGGAGCTTGAGGGCAACGCCAGGCGAGATGTCATGGAGTCACTGAAGTGAGAGCACGTCCTCGCAGTTTTCTCATGAGATGCTGTGTGTGTCACTGTGAGAAGACTTTTTGACTGTCCCTGAAAACAGGCCTGATAGTTGATCGAAAGTGTCAATTATTTATTATTATATTGTTATTATTATTTTATAGATTTATATTTGGGATCAGTTGTAGTTGTAGCAGGCAAGAAGTGACAGTGAATAGTTTTAATGTAAGGCTAGCTTTATCCATCTGTTCTCCTACTGTTTTGTTTTGTACCAAGGTGTATCCTGGAGTCCTTCTCCAGTTAACACACACACACACACACACACACACACACACACACACACACACATACACACACACACACCACACACACACACACACACACACCATTCTCGTTCATCCTAACACCTTGATAACTTAGGAGTCATATAGAGCGTCCACTCAACCTAAACATGGATGTTTCTGGACTGAGGGAGGAAAGTGGAACACCAAGAGAAAACCCACCATTTTCCAGGTTTTATTTTATTCAATTTGCTTGTTTATTTATTACTTTATTTTGCTGTTATGGAGTTAATATGTCAAAACAGTCACTCAGTAAGCAGTAAAAGTCAGATCAGAGTCAAACCACAATCATGAACTGAACTCTAAAACACATTTTTTTCACTTTTTTTACATGTCATTTGTAATGTTCCTTGTAGATGTTAGAAAAACAAAGAGAGGAAAACAACATACAGTCGTGAGAGGACAAATGCTTAAGGAGACCGGACAAAAACTTAGGGGCAAGTGATGTGATCTGAAATGAGGAAAAAATAGTGATAGAAAAGTGAAGAATCGGGACGGACAGGAGGGAGTGGTAGATGGAGTGATGGGGGGGGGGGTGGAGGGCTGATAATTGTGTGTCTGACAGAGAGAGAGGGAGAAAGAAAGCGGAGCGAGAGTTGCTAATAGTGTGTGTGATGTTGGTATTGATCAGTCACACAGACAGAAAGGTGGGACGTGACACCATGACCTGACACTGTGGCTAATCGAAAACTAATTCCCCGTCTCCATCATCATCACCATCATCACCATCATCATCATCGTCATCATCATCATCATCGTCATCATCATCATCGTCACACATTTACAGCAGTGATCAGTCATTGTCCAGCAGCTTCGCTTTTTCATCAACAGTGAATTTTTTTATTTGTTTCCAAATCACTCTGATAGTCTCTTTCTCTCTGTCTCTGCTATCATCTCTAGTTTTGAGTCCCAGGGAAGACCGTGTTGAATCCCCATGTTGTTCCTGACATGACATTCCCTTGAATCTTGGCAAAATTATGACTCTGACCATCAGTGATCTTAATGCTGCAATGACACATTCAGTTCAACTGCTGAAATCTGAGAAACATGATGACTTCCCTAAAAATAGCACAACAGGGGAATATGATAGACTGAGGCTATGTGCTCTTTTAAAATCGGAGGTCTGCTTCTGATTTCATGCAGGCTGGACACAGTCCTGGAGGAGTCTGTAAACATTAAACCCTTCCTTAACCCTAAACACAAAATGCATGTTAATCTCAGCACTGAATTATCTGTATTCCTTATACATGTATTCCTTGTACAGTACTTGGATCACTGCATTTCATTCAGCCTGAGCCCTCTAACATCATGTTTGCTGAATGGTATCTGTAGCTGGTTTTCATTTCTGCTTCATGTCTGATTTAGGAGAATATATTGATTTTATCTTTTTTTTATTTGCTCTACTTGGAAACCAACTAAACTGGCTCTAGACAGCATTTCCATGAGCTTGATCAAACTGACTCATGAGCGCCATGGCTCTGTCTGTTGGGTCTCTTTCAAAACTATAGAGGATAAACAGTTTAAAGCTGTAAAGCTGATGAAGATGTCACCTAGGAATCACCTGATATATTAAACTTACAACAATCAAACTAGCTTAAGCACTTTGTGTCACCAGTCCGTTGCAGGGCATATTCCAGGGCCTGCAGTTGATCTTGATGCACGTTTTTTTAGGAAAATACAAACTCCCACAGCTACAGTACAATGCTATCAGGGCATTAAGTCACTTTATCGATTAGTTCAATCAAGGATTTCAAGGTTTTTATACTCTTAACATGTATTTACCTTACCCTCCAAATGAAGCTCAGAGTGTACAACAGCATGTGAATGCATCTCCATCCCTCTGCTGTCAGTCACTCTATGTATTATCTGTCTGTCTCCATCTCTGCTCTCTGCCAGTCTGTGTGCTGTCTGTGTATGTGTGCGTGTGTATGTGTGTGTGTGTGTGTGTGTGTGTGTGTGTGTGTGTATGTGTGTGCGCGTCTGTCTCCATCCTTCCATTAGTGAAGGTGTCTCCTTGGGTCGATGTTTAGCGGGGTGACAACTTGTGACGCCCACTACTTCTATAAACATCCAATCATAGACCTTATGACTCTGAGTTGACCTCTGAACCTTTCCCACACGCAGTATAACGGTGTGTGTGTGTGTGTGTGTGTGTGTGTGTGTGTGTGTGTGTGTGTGTGTGTGTGTGTGTGTGTGTGTGTGTGTGGGAGAGAGAGAGAGAGCGGCAGAGAGGGAGAGAGTCTTTGTGTGTGCGGCAGACTCCAAGCCCTGAGTGATTACACTGTCAATAAATGTGTTTATTTGCCGGGGGCGGAGAGGAGCTTTTCTTGGAGATGAAAAGGTGTTTTGAAGCACTTTGTTGCGAGGCGGAGTGCAGACAAATGCTGTAATCAGATCGCTGTCTGAAGAACAATGTGCGGTCAAAATAATGAGCAGAAATCACAGGGTAAAAACCCTCAACACACAATCAATACGGCTGACGGCAGAGACGGTGGCAGAGGCAGCGCGATGAGGGCATTCTGCACAACACTTCAGTCACTCTGTCAGCCAGTGACTGGGTGAGTGAGTGAGCGAGTGACTGAGTGAGTGAGCAAGTGACTGAGTGACTGAGTGACTTGAGTGACTGAGTGACTGAGTGACTGAGTGACTGAGTGACTGAGTGACTGAGTGACTGAGTGATTGAGTAACTGTGAGTGAGAGAGTGATTGAGCTAGCAAGTGAATGAGTGAGTGACTGAGTGACTAACTGAGTGAGTGAGTGAGTGAGTGAGTGAGTGAGTGAGTGAGTGACTGACTGACTGACTGACTGACTGACTGACTGACTGACTGACTGACTGACTGACTGAGTGACTGACTGAGTGAGTGAGAGAAGCCTCTAGCTTGAGGGGTTTCAGAAGGAGTCTGAGACGGGGTGAAGCTAAATGAGTCCTTACCTCCAGCGATGTGGAAAGTGAAAACTTTAATCATCAGCTTGTCGCCTCACTGCCGTCCCTGCGTCTCTTGTGTTCATGCCGATGTCATACAAAGATTGGATGGGTCGAATAATTGGTAACTCAGATATGTTTTCCGAAACTTTTTATGCTTAAAACAGCTTTTTTTTCCTGATGCTACATTACAGGCCTTGAGCAAATTTCTTATTATATACAAATCACAATTTGACAGACGGCAACTTTTAATTCACACAAAAGTTGCAACATAAACTAATTCCAAAGCAGTAATGCAATATTCTTGTGTATCGAACTATGAAAGAAAATGAGACAAGATGAAGACAAGAGAGGACTTTGGATGATATGGGATGACTTGAGGATGACATGACGGTCATAGGTTGACTCCTGGTCAGACCAGGGGGAGTATGCATGTTATCCCTGTGCCTGTGCGGGTTCCCTCCAGGTACTCTGGTTTCCTGCCACAAATCAAAATCATGCCACAGGTCTGAGAGAGAGCGAGTGTTGCCCAGTAATGCACTGCTGACCTGTCCAGTGATGTGTTCCTCTGCTTCACTCCTTCCTGTGCCCTGATGAGAGGCTCTAGCAGACCCCTGGGACACTGTTGAGGTACAAAGCACTGAAGCTGGTTTGATTGTTGTAGGTGGTATAGTAGAAAATTAGTTGAAAGGTAGGCACCGCAGATAAGCTCCAGCAGAGCATTTACATCAAGTATGGATGGTATGGATGGAGGGAATGGATGGATGGGTGGATTTATTTGTTATTATACCATACTAATTTTATTTGGCATCGTGCATGTATCCTTCCATCATATGCTGTCACTTTGTGCTCATCTTCTTTTTAGCTAAATTTCCTTGTAGCAAAAAGATTAAAAAAGGCATGTTTATTACCTAGCAACAGTAACTAAAGAGGCTAGGTGGTAGGACACACTTTGGTTTGGTCATTTCAGGCTTTTGAAAAGGTTCATCGCTCTGCAGTCAAGATGTGGCGTTCCAGCAGACAGCTGATAAGATGTTACAGTGTAATTGCCTCTGAAGATGCTCAGGCTTTTCATTACACAATAGAGGCCACCCTCCAGTCTGAGATGGATTTATATAGGAAAATGGTTTTATTAGAAGGACTCGCCTTCAGTCTTAACGGGGAAGCTTTTTTTTCATGATGCAACATCTTTATGGACCACACCCACTCTCAAGGTTGTCATTACAAAATTACACCTGTGAGGGCCTCTCAGTGTACTTAGAATATGTGATGATTCTGGTCCTACAAGCTGACCCAATTGCAGGCCACCCTCCCTCACATATTTTCTGATAGTTTTTCTAATTACAGCAATAATTTATTTCAAACAAACCCAACTTGGTGGCGACTGACATCAATGAAGATTTTACTTGTTTCCATAAAGCTTGAATGAATGTTTCACATAGGAAAAAATCCTACCTAGTAAAATTATTCATTCTGTGACCACAATTCAGTGGCTTAAACAAAAATAAAACAGATTGTGATTCTGATTGAACAAATGCCACTCTTATACACATAAAGTCGTTCAGCACATAGAATCTGAGACTGTGCAAGTGGACAAGCTTATGGTCCTAATACATGTTCAGACCAAGTAGAGAGTAATTAGTAATTGTAACCACATTAATGATACACATGGGGGAACATTTTGACACCTCAGGTCTCTCTCTCTCTCTCTCTCTCACACACACACACACACACACACACACACACACACACACATACATACACTCATACTCACATATACACACAGTTGTATTAGTGTACAGTGATTATACACTAATCATGTCCTGCTGCATTTCTCCACCCCTTTTCTTTCTCAGTCCTTCCCTTTTCATCATCTTTTCCTTTTCATCATGTCCCACTTTGCTCTGTGCACGTCCTCAGCTGTCATCAGCTCTGCCCCTTGTCATCAATGTAATGCCATCGTGACATCATCAGATAGGGACAAGAAATAGCATCCCGGTGTGTGCATAGGACACATCTTGACATGTATAGGACCTGCATTATGTAGTAATTATAGGCAGGCTGTAGTTTTATCTATATCCGAACATTAATTATATACTGACCTGGTCCATACACACACACACACACACACACACACACACACAGCCCAGAGCATTAATTATATACAGTTAACAGAGAAATGAGACAAGGTGACATCTCTACACCCCTCTTCTGACACTGTCTGGGAGCCTCTCCAGCTTAATGTGTGCATCAGATCCATACAGTTCAAAGGTCATTTTCTTTAACTTCCATAGACCTGTAAGTACAAGGACAGAAGTGCACAGAATTAATAAAAGAAGTTTCATCCGCCTGAACAGATATATACGTTTTTTAATCAGAGTTTACATCCTCATCTTAATCATTAGGAGACCACAACTTTTGGTTTCAGGAACAACAGAGCATATGTTTAACCTTTGTGTGTCAGGGCTTGCCATGAAAAGCCTTATATCAACACCTCTGTTGCCTCATTCTTAGCGGTCATGTGTTCTGAATTAATCTTGTGTGTGGCACTCAGCTGATGACTAAACAAATCCCGAAGTGCGCGTCTACAATAAGCAGAGACCCAAATAATGCTCAAACATATCAGGAAGAGGTCTCATAACTGAACAGAGGTCTGTTTTAGAATAAGGTTTTCTGATAGTTTTGGGAAGATGAGACACATGAACCTGTAATGGTAAGTTTCAAAGCTGCATTCTCTAAAATCAGAGAAAGAAAGAAACACATTCTTCATTTGTTGTGGTTGTTTCAGTCATTGTACTGCATTGTGGTTTGCCATCTGTGTTTATCGTGGAGATTTTGTGTGTGATCATGTCAGTTTCTGGTTCTGTTTGATCAGAGTGGCTACAGTTGATTGGTAAAACACATTCATAGAGTCATTATTGGAGGTCTTTCCGGCAAAATGAAACAAACGGTGCACTGGTTAACAAATTGATAAAAAATACATAGTGAACTGAATGTAGATGTTTATCACGTACGCAGCTTCTTGTTGGTCTCAGTAGCCCCGCCCCCAGCCTCTGACGTATGCCGTTCTTACTTCTGGACCAGGAAAGAGAAACAGTTAGAGATGGAGACCCTCCAGAGCTGGTGTGCTGTGTGCAGACGCTGCCAGACAAGGAGCAAGCAGCACTGAAGCCAGCTCAAAGCTCATTCCAAACTGGACTCACATCTGACACAATTTGAGACTGTGTGTGTCCGTCTGTCTGTGTTAGACTTTCATAAAGTCTATTCTGCAACATCCCATAATGCTTGATCCACAAAGCTCCACTTTGAGAGAAGATGGACATCCAAAACGTTGTTTTATTGGATATTTTATTAGATTTAATTTAGGCTTAAAATTTTAAATGATAAACTTAAACAAAAATGTTGACGTTAAATAAAGTTCACTTGCTTCTTGGGCCTTGAATATACTTTTGTTGTTGTTGTTGTTGTTGTTGTACACTGTAACCGATCTCAGAATGACTGTCAATGAAGGGAAAAGTATTTATGCTCTTATGCTCTCATTTATGCTCTCAAAATTCAGAAATAATTGTTCACGATATTGTTTCACTATATGTGGTGTCCTCTCACAATGATGTTTTACATCTTGTTTACTACATTTTGTTTGTTGAGCACTTTTTGTGCCTCTGTACAATCTGGAATCTTTGATCTCTCTTTCAATTATCAGAATTCCTCCTGTGAATTACTGCAGGTGATGATCAGTGTAAATGTCACCATGCAACCAGGGCAGAGCCTGGGACCTGTCACTGGTACAGTTGCAGAAAAGATAAGAATTGCAAACGAGCTGTATTGTTTGCATTTGATACTACTACAATGCTGTGGACCTTCTACAATGTGATAAATTATATTTACCTATGGGCAGAGCCACGCATCAAAAGAATTCCCCTTTTGTTTCTGAAGTGCACACAGGTCTCTATGAGAACATCCAGAGGTGGATAATGTAGGAAATGCAATTCAATGGATTAAATTTTGAATGGATGCACTCCTTGAAAGTTGTTATCTGTTTTGCAAAACAGGGTCAAGATTTCTGCTGACGGAAAGGGAAGAGTGGCGATCATTGTGGTCCTTGCCTGCCATCTCCTGGACAGTTCATATAAAGGCTAGAGCTGCAAATGCATAGCTAACTGCACAGGAGAGGCCACGATAACAACCAAATTCACTCAAAAGAAAGAGTAGTTACAAACAAAACTACATCAGGAAGTTACATTTTTATTTGTTTAGAAATGTGATTTCAATATTCCTCAAATATTTTTCACTCCTCTTCATGAAATCCCACATATAAGTATAACTGTTGTAAAGTAAATGGAATGAAAATGTGACAAAATCTGTGAATTTAATTGAAAACCAAGTATATTACTTTATATTAGTCATAGTAAAGGTAAAACCTCAAATGCAGTTACATGGTGGAAATGGGCCAGAACATGCTGCATGACAAAATCAATATGCTGAGTAGTACTATGCTGTAGTACTGTATGTGATGGAGAGAGCATAAGACTGATCAGACAGGTCAGGCTAGACTGCAGGGAAATGCTGCATCATGACCATGACCATGACTGCGTATGGGAGCCTGTGCAGACATCTCACCCAAAACTCTGAATAATGGCCTGTGAGTTATACTACTACACAGAGGCCACAGGGGATTCTGGGGAAAAAGCACAAAGCTGGTGACTAGTGGGACCAGTTAGTCACTAGTGACACTTTGATAGCAGACGCTTTCTCCAGAAAATCGAACAAGTCACCAAGGAGGGAGGTGGGGTTGTGGGCAACTATTTCAAAAGACCAGAGGCAGAGACGAAAGTAAGACAGTCACGGAAATTCCAGTAGCTGCAATCACAAACCAGGGACATCAGGAAGGCAGAGGAACTCACCTGAAGGCAAAAAGAAAAAAACACTAGATGAAACCAGCAACAGATGTGCGAAGAACCTGTCAGACAGGAGACTCAGCCAACCAGGCGAGAGCTCGCATTTTGCAATCACTACCGCATACACAAATAGTTCCTCATCACTGCAAAAGTGTTTGTCAGAGGAAAAAACAGCTTCAAACCGGGTCGGAGCAGCTCAAGCTGAAGTACTAAAGGAACTTTCTAGGCCAGAGATGTCGCTTTCATTCCTCCTTAGCATTATCAGAAGCATCAGGCCAGTTGTTGTGTACACACTGCACTGCAGCTGGTGTGTAAATATAGTATATACATCTCCTTGTGCATATAATATATTTAGATTATATCACGATTCAGGACATATCTCAGACACTATATATTTGGCAATGTCTGGATTTACAAAGGCACTATTGAAAAGAGGGGAAAGGATTCCTACCAAAATTAAGAATTTACTATTTTTCTTTTTCTTGTTTATAGACAGACAGTTGAACAAATAAAAGTTGCTGTTAAGTTGTTGTAAAGATATATATTTTTTTACATGTCAGTACATATCTCCAATATGACTTCTACAAAGTATGTCTGACTGACACTCAACACACTGGTAAATATCCAGTATACTATATAGATATCAACTGCCTAAAACCCTCCCAAAACCCCTCTTTTACTTAACCAATAAAAGACAGAAAGAATGATAGATAGATAGATAGATAGATAGATAGATAGATAGATAGATAGATAGATAGATAGATAGATAGATAGATAGATAGATAGATAGATAGATAGATAGATAGATAGATAGATAGATAGATAGATAGATAGATAGATAGATAGATAGATAGATAGATAGATAGATAGATGCTAGCAGACATAGCAAATCATTAGAGAAAAACGGATTTAAGAACGTACATAGGAGCTATGTACTTGTGCAAAGACGTCCAATCCATGTAAAATAGATATCCAGGTCAAATTACAGACAATGCGAATGTAAATGCAGTCGTACATTATGTTGAATCTATTTATGCAGGTCACAATAAATAAAATATGAAATCTCAGTTGCATCGAGCGCACAGCACTTTGCATATTTCATATCAAACGACACAGCGAGCACACTCCCGCTCCTCCACACTTTGAACACACCCCATGAGGAGGGAGCCTGTCCCCAGCCCGGCGGAGCCAGACGACGTTTTAATTTGACAGTGCTCTCCGGAAGTGGCCAGTCAAACCAGTGCCGAGCGGTCAGAGTCGGAGAGAGCTGAGAGCGGCTGCATGCAGGCAGGAGCACCCACTGTGGAGGTGCTGCACACTTTTTACACTAGATCACAACCCTGCTAGTGTTCACTAGCAGCCCCATGGACTGAGAGAGAGGATCTGAGCTCGGAGCCACACACAAACACTTGTTTACCCCCCCCCTGAGGAGGAGCAGGAGTCCGGAGAAAGAGGAGAGGAGAGGAGCCGCCGCCGCCGCTGCAAACATGTATGTTGGTCCCCGCTTTAAATATAGCCCCTCTAGCCTCCTCATCCTCTTTGTTCTTCGTGTCTTCTCTCTATGTGTGTGAGTTCTAGTCATCCTGCTATATGTGGACCGAGGCAGGCTCGGGGAGGGGGGCTTAGCTGTTACGTTGGACCGGGACATCTTCAGTGGTGCAGTGTAACTACAGGCTGGTTCAGTCTGGGGGGGGGGGGGTCGCCTGGCTGGGGTGGGCTCCCGGCACCGCATACAGCCGTGTCCTCCCTGTCAGACATGAAGTTAACCAAAAAAAAAGTGATGGAGCAACTTGGTTTATTTAGCGTGTGTGCCCGCTAGGAAGTTTCCGCCGGCTCCGTCCTTTAATTGGGCCGCCCGAGGGGTGTCGCGCAGTTCACTGAAAGGGGAGGACGTGAGACCGGATTGGAAATGGGTGAAAGTCTTTGTGCCTCGGTAGTCGTGTGGTCTGTCCGTGTCTCTCTGAGCTCACATGGTCTGTGTGTGTGTGTGCAGCAGTGCACCTGGGAATAGTTGGTGGTGACACCTTTCGAGCTTGAAACGGTAGATTGACAAGTGATAAGAATGACACAGCTGCTTTGAGTGTAAGTGTGTGTGTGTGTGTGTGTGTGTGTGTGTGTGTGTAAGTAAACTGTATCAACCCCTCCAGCAAACGCCATACCTTCCGACACATCTGTATAGCAAGGGTAGTAAGTTGTTAGAGTAGTAGAGGCTTGAGTGTGTTTGTGTGACTTTTAACTGCCTGTTTGGGCTCCACCAACGACTTAATTAAGTTCATAATGAGAAATTCGAACTTGAGAAGCTAATCTTGTCCTCATGGACCTGAGAAAATGCTCTTCAAACATTATTGTTAAACTTTTTTTTCCCCCATGTCCTGTGTCTCCTGTAAAATCTGGAATGTGAGTCGAGGTCTGACCTTGCAAGTCTGGTTGGAGCGCGTCGAGATCTACTCCAGTATATAAACGTGACATGCTGCGGGCTGATGAAACCCTGCCTCTAGGAGAATGTTGTTCCATTGAAGAGACTCAGTTTAGCTTTGACCAAACCCCTGGTAAAAATTCTGAATACTGAAGACTCCATTTTCTCTTCAAACATAGTAGGTTCATTGTTGGCCTGACTGTCATTTTGGACAAAAGAAATGATTGATTCCTTGATAAGTGCCACTTGCACCTCTTGCATCCTCCCACTTCCAATGCTGTGATGATCTCTCCGTCTCCAGTCGGGGTGACAGCATTCTCGGCATATCTTCCAAAGACAGCACACTCTGCAGTGTTGCTGTGCCTGCCCAAACAAACACACTGTCCTGTCTGATTGTGTGTTAAGGGGGGGGTCACGGTATCCAAATGTTGCTCCGATAGGTGACAAAAACAAACAAACTTGCCCGGACTGACTGTGGGAATCCACCTTCCAAAACACAAACACACTCTGTCTGAGCGTCTCTCCAAGAGCCAAGTGAACAGTAAGTCCATTGTGCCGCTCCGGGGCTGTCACTGTTAGAGGACCTAATTCAGCTAATAATCAGGCCAGGGCTAACAAGCTGCATGAAACAGATACAGAGCAGGGGGTAACAAACTACGCTGTGCTCACTCATCTGACTCACATTTCATTCAGCCATTACTGTGTTCATCCAGAAAGGCCTGATGCGCCGTCCCAAGCCGTGTCACAGATTTTCAGCATCGCGTGTGCGTATATTGGGGGCGACATGGACTTGGGGCAGCTCTCGCTTCACAGCAAAAAAATACAAAAAACAAAAGTCTGTTCCAATCCTGTCAGACCCGGGGGCCTTCCAGGGCCTTCCTATGTGGAGCATGTTCTCCTCTTCCAGTTTCCATCACAGCCCAAAACGTGCATTTAAAGGTCAAGTGCAGTCCCTAGGTGTGAGGGTGAGAGTGAATGGTGTGTGTGGATGTTCATGTCCCGCCTTCATCTTATGTGGATGGATGGATGGATGGATGGTGTTTACATATAGTTTGGTTCTTGTCATATAATAAGAAATGACGCTGATCCAGGAAATTTTGGGCAAAACAGACAGGCTGGCATAATCGTTGCATACCTGACATTGTTCCCCGCTTGAACCGTATATCATGCTTCCAGCTCCCAAAAATGTATTGTTCAGGTTTTTCTGCTTAAAAACTGAGAGTTAAAGCGTCCCAGTCTGAAATACAGTACAGTACTCGACAGAAACTGACTGAGGAGGGAGTGAAACAAACAGCAGATAATACTGTATATCATTCGATTAAGTAGCCTAGATAGCCAGCGAAGAGACACGGATGGCAGATGCCTCTGTGCAGCTCACATAGCTGCCTAAGTGGTTTGAGTATGAAAACGATGTGACTCATAGGCTGTGGCCTTTACAGTCATCAACCCAAATGATCACCTAGGTGAGGTTTGAGAGCGACGCTGTGAAAAAGCCTCTGTTGAAATATCGGACGAGGGCATCTCTCCGGGAGTGTGCTCTTCATCGCTCCATCTGGAGAGGATAAGGGTTGTGAGAGCATCAACAACGCAAAGTCGAGCACCGTTGGTCCCATGGCACTCGCCCAGGTGGCCGGAGAGTCGGGCTGACATCCACAGCGTGTCGCTCTACCTGGCTCTCCTGAGAGTGCGCATTAGTCCGTGGCATTAGTGCCACCTCTAACCCAGCAGGCGGTCAGTCTGCGATCAAGTGTAGGTAAACAAACTCCAATCAGCTTGACCAGTTTTGTTTTGGTTCCTTTGGGCCTTTTGTGAAAGTTGCCAGAACGCTCCACAGAAACTAGAATCTTTCATAGGCTTTTATCCGCACAGTCTTTAGAAGCGATCACAGTCCTACTGTGTCTAACCAGGCAACACGGGAAAACACACGTTTGTGAAGGTGGAACTGCAACTCTGGCAAAGAAGCCCAGAAAGCTTTTCCCCCCCGGCCACTTCCAGTAACTCTTCCAGGAGGGTTTTGAGGCGTTCCCGAGTCAGCTGAGAGATATCATCTCACTTTGTCCTGGGTCTGCAGCGGGGTCTCCTCCCAGATGGAAACGCCCGGAACGCCGTCCCAGGAGGCATCCTGGCCAGATGCAGCGCCTTTACCTCAAGCCTCTCTCCGATCTGTCAGCTCCTCACTTTTATGTTTCCCTGCAGATTTCTAGTTCCTTCGGTCATTACCCACAGTTAATGATCATAGATGAGGGTTTGAACGAAGGTGTACTGCTAAATTTAGAGCGGTGCCTCTCTTGTTACCACAGCGGACCCTGGCTAACTGTATGAACAACTCTTTAAGACCTTCTAAGGAGTCACTCCTGTGACCACAAATTTGTCACTTTGGCAATTTCCTTTTCACGTTATAATTGTTTTTCTGTGCTTCCAGCTAAAAGTAAAGCACGAAAACTCCTCAATCAAAGTGGCAGTTTGAGGCATGTGTATAACCAATAAAGCAGCTGAGGCCCAAAAAGCGACTTGACATGGTTTACCCTGCACGCATTCCATATTTTGGGCCAGCCTTAGGCCTCTCCCGTCCTTTCTACACACACACACACACACACACACACACACACACACACACACACACTGTTCTTTGAAGTTAATGACTTCCTCTGGTGGACTGGACTTCCTTGAAGAACTGGACAAACAGCCAATTAACTCGCACAAACTCCGTTATGGAAAGACTCAATGCACACGTAAACAGACGCGCGCGCACACACACACACACACACGTGCCACTTTGGACTATTAAAGGTATAATTGGAGATAATGACTCCTAGCCTTCGGAGAGGTGGTGCTGTGAAGTTCGGCGTGCGGCGTCAGCCTTCTGGACGCCTTCAAGCGTCGTTTGTGCCTGTGCACGGGCTTCAGTGGGCTGCCCAGCACACAGCAGGCTGTTGCCCTTCAGAGTACTTCCTGAAAGACTCAAAACGTGTACGTGCACCTAAGAAATGTATGGCGAAGACGTAAGTGTTCCTAGAAGACCTCCGACGACTAAATATGGCTTCGTCCTCTGCTGCGTAGAGGAGCAGTTGGGATTGGACTCATGTCTATACATGGACATACCCTATGGCCGCTGTACATCACGCCAACAAAGGGATGAGGAGCCATAGCGTATGGAGCCATACATCACACAAACCTTAGGCAGCGGCCGTGATGGCCTCTCTCTGGCGAGGCATCTGACACGTTCGCTCCTTTTTGTTTACTTTTTGTCCTGAAATGTCTCACCACATGCCCGGGGCAGTAGCAGGCATTTGCTCTCACGGAGCACGGAAATGCACTGTGACACTTGCCACAGCTTCACTGTTACTCCTCGTTTTTGTGGGGGGTTTTTTCTCTTTTCTTTTCTTTTTTTTCAGTTTGGAAAGTTGGCCTGGGCTCTGAGAGGTGCTCGGTAACGTCTGGCGGCGCACGTCCGGAGACCTGTAATTATCTTAGAGTTCGCCACTGGAGACGTCCTCTGCAGCAGCAGCAGCAGCCCTCCCCTTAAACATTTTGGGGCCGGATTTGCTAAAGTGGTTTGGAAAATTAGCAGTAATTCGTCGGCCGTGCTGCGCATTTGGCCCGAGGCGTGATGCCTGTTGTGCGGCGTGAAAGCGCAGCGCGTCGGTCCCGTGCTGTCCGCACACACGGGTGGAGCCGTGAGACAGAGACGCGGGCGCCAGATGACTGTTATTACCGGAGCCCGGGCGCTCTACCTGACCTGACCTCTGACTCAGCCCGGTGTCGTCCAGGCTGCGGGGTGATTCACGCAGCGTCTTCTGGTAATAACAGAGCCGCCGCAGTAATCATACATTAGGCGGAGTCCGACAGCTACTTAGCCCTCCGCTGACCTCCTCTCTCTCTCTCTCTGCTCTTCCGCGTACGGGATGGGGACGCTTTGGCCATTGGTGGCAGTTATTCTGAGCGCTGGTCACTGGCGGCTGTCACGGGAGTCCCGCAGCTGGAAGGCTCTTGCTTTGAAAAGGAGCCGCAGGAAATGTGGACCTAGCGCCGATTTGAGCCGCCCTCGCACACGTTCAGGACGGTTTCTCTCCGCCTCTCTTGCTCTTCAGCATTACTCACTCCTCCTGATGTTTGTTTATCATGTCATCACCCATTCCTTCTCCACAGCAGATCGGTGGAAAGCGTTGTAACCCTGTACCCCCCCATCTCCTAGTGGTCTCCCGGTGATGCTTTACCTTTTATTGCCAGATTGTGTGTGTATGTGCATGCGTGTGCATGCGTGTGCGTGCGTGTGCGTGTGTGTGTGTGTGTGTGTGTCACTCTCTCTGTGTTTGTGTGTGTGTCCTCCCCTCCACCTCTGGTGACGGTTCAGGTAAAAGAGATTATAGGGGGATTACCAGCTAGGCCTTTTGCCTGTAAGACCGAAGCCACAGCAACAGGCACTCGGTGGCAAATGCACCTCAAGCAAAAAAAAACACTCATAAAAGGATGAAGAGCCCTGTGAGACCAGTGTCGTCATCATCATCATCGTCTCGATGACTTATCGTCAGGTTGAGATCCAGATGGAGTGAGTCCTGGGAGCTGTCGTCACTCCTCTGAGAATAAACACAGACTGCTCACACGGTTTTGAATGCGCCAAGGCTGTGAATTTGTCATCATTTTTTGAGTGACATCTCGAAAAACGAGACCTTGGGGGGCGGGAGGTGAATAAATATAAAGGCAATCGGTGCATAAAGGCCGGGCGCACCCGTGCATGGCGCGGCAACTGAAGATGTCCTGGAAAATGAACCCTGAGCATGCGCTCTGCGTACGGTTGCATATACGGGACGGATTTGTGCGGCATCTGAGCTCGGCACAGAGGTGCGATGGGGATGAATGAGGAGGGCCGTGCGGTGTTCTTTGCCGCAGGGCGTTGGGCTTAAGGGGTCACAAACGCTAAGCAGCCAACACGACGCTCACGTTTTGAGAAGCGCCCTCACCGGATTGAGTTGAGTGGTGGGTGGAGCGAGCCGGGCCGAGCGATGCCAGGAGGCACGCCGGGGCCAGAAACGCCGAGAGCAGCTAAATCGACCGGATCCCGCAATTAAAATAACAATCCCGCAGTGGACATAAACAACGGCCCGTTAATCCGAGAGGCTAACCAGAGCCCGCATTCTTGAGGAAAATCTGTGCGAATTCGTAGAAACCCCGTGAGCACTGTGCTGTGTCACATCAGAGGAGATGCAGATGCTGTATTGTAGTTTGGAGCAGGATGTCTGATTTTGCAGAGGTGGGAGTCATCACAGAGCTGCTGACCTGGCTGCAGACCCCTAACGTGTTCCCAGCGCACGCCTCGTCTCTTGAGGCCCGTTTCCCGTCGCGAGCAGGTTGTGGCCACAGATTAAACTCTCAGCTCAGCATCTGCTCCGTGCAGCGCCTCACCTGCCCGTGCGGCAGCTTAACCGCGCACAAATGGTTAACCCAGTGACACAGTTTGGCCGCGTGCTAACCTGGCCCACTGGTCCGAGAGACAAGGGTCGCACTCGCACACCCAGAGATCACATTCGAGCAAGAAATACCCATTTTGACCTTATTGGGTCGAGTGTAACCAAGGTCACTCACACTTTCTAAACCAGTCGCAAATCCTCCTCTCTGGATGTGAAGAAGCGCTACGGTATTTGACACATCTCAAAGGCATCTCCAGATCTTTTTAACATTTAGTATGAATGTGGCGGATATTTTCAGTGTGGTTATATGCAGCTCTGGACCACATTAGACTAGCTACAAACTAGTAATTAGCCTGCTGCACTCCAGTGACAGTTAAGCCGCTTATCGGCCAGCTGGAGATTAACCAGAAAGTCCCTACTTCACAGGGGTCCACACACACACACACACACACACACACACACACTCACACACCTTCCAGAGCCAGTCATGTGGTGCTTAGCGAGGTACGAACAGGCTGTCAGCTCATTATCAGGCTCATTTTACTTCAGCAGAATGAAACGTGATTAAAATGATTCGTTTCACCGGCCAGCGCCGGCCAGCACAGGTTTATGCCCTGCCGATCCCGACCCAAGGTGGCCGCTGTGACCATGTGAAGGCAGAGATTTGGAGATGTGGACAGAGCGAGGGTGGGGGGGGGGGGGGGGGACAGAGTGCAGAAGATTCCTCCTGCGTCGTATCACAATAAAAACAGCAGCAGCAGCAGTAGAGGCTGTTTTTCACCCCGGCTGCTGCCGTGTTTCCTCACATCCAGTAAATAATAAGTCCGTTTATACTTTAACAGCTTAAACTTTACCTCCTTGGACCAGGACCAACACAGAAACTGTACGGCTAGGAGCCGCGGTCTCAATTGTGTTTTTGTTTTGCCAGTGCTGAGAATTGACCCGCACAGGGATTGCTCTTATCACAGCCAAATGCACTGTCACGGTTTATGGAGGGGCGGCGGACGCAGATATGGTAATACAGACATGGTATGCAGGAAGCGATGGTCTCGAACTTCCAGCAACTTAAGGCTCCGCTATAAATCTGTTAATGCGCTGCAGTAAATTCTGATTGGGTTGCTGCATGGACTCTGGGCCACTCCTCAACATTGTTTTGAAGTCTCTTTGGGCCTGATGACTTATAGGACAAAAACAGCCATTACTTTTCCTCGAGGAATCCTTACGAGGAGGCTTCAGCTGCTTTATTGACAATAATTTATATATATATATATATATATATCAACCTGCTTTTGTAACTCAGAGCCCACATGTCTGAGCCTATGTCTGAGTCTATTCTAATGGGTACGGGCAGGCGAAGGAAGGGACGACAGCAAACTGCTGGAAACTGAGCTGGAAAGTGGTGGGAAACTTAAATGAACACAAATCATGCTGTAGACTGTATCGGGAGGACTGGAGCAGTGTGTGTGTGTGTGTGTTTGTGTGTGTTTGTGTGTGTGTTTGTGTGTGTGTTTGTGTGTGTGTGTGTGTGTGTGTGTGCGTGTGTGTGTGTGTGTGTGTGTGTGTGTGTGTGTGTGTGTGTGTGTGCGCGTGTATGTGTATGTGTGTGTGTGTGTGTGCTGAGCTTCGGTTTCAAGCCGTGCCAGCCTCCATGCATCTTCATTCTGAAGTTTTCTGCATTCTTCTGTTTATGAAATCTCCCCCCATAATCTCTCTCTTTCTGTGTGTGTGGGTGTGTGTGTGTGTGTGTGTGCGCGCGTGGATGCGTGTGCCTCCCTGTCTCTCTCTCTCTCTCTCTCTCTCTCTCTCTCTCTCTCTCTCTCTCTCTCTCTCTCTCCCTCCAGATGTTGAAAGCATGAAAGTATTTATTGTCGGAGTAATTAACCCAGTTATGATAGGTGAACAATAAGCTGTTGTGCCAGGTGGACTGGGAAGAGGTGGTGGCAGCTTTAAGAGCCGGACTGCACTTAAGTGCGCCAGCAGAGGGAAGTCCCAACACATGACCAGTGTGAATTTGGACAAGAATGATGTTCAACTGAAGTTAAGCAACAGGTGTCTGTTTTTAGTAAGAAATCTCCTCACTTTCCTCTTCCACCCATAACCAACCTCCTTAATTGCTCACAGTCTGTATGAATGCTTCCCAACACAGGCATTTGTATGCTGAGGCTTAGATATCCAATTTATCGACAGCCATGGAGTTCAGAGAGAATGAAGATGGGACACATGACATTTGGGGAAAACCAACTATTGGTAGAAGGTTTAAAGGAATGGAGGAAGAGAGAAGACTGGGGGCATACCTGGTCAGGTCAGGGAATCGTGACCATGAGAGGAATGGAAGGAATGTGGTTTCATTTAACAAGGTGTGTGTGTGTGTGTGTGTGTGTGTGTGTGTGTGTGTGTGTGTGTGTGTGTGTGTGTGTGTGTGTGTGTGTGTGTGTGTGTGTGTGTGTGTGTGTGTGTGTGTGTGTGTGTGTGTGTGTGTGTGTGTGTGTGTGTGTGTGTGTTTGACTGGATGCCTCAGGAAAATAAAAGGGGTTAATGGTTAAAAAAAACACCCATTGAGTGATCGAAGACAAAATTTGACAGAGCTGTGTGTCTATGTGTGTGCGTGTTTATTTGTGTGTGTGCGTGTGTGCGTGTGTGTGCACGCGTTTGCCGTTCCACGAACAAACGCTTCACTGTTGCGGCTGAAATCGGCACGCGCCCGGTAGCCGTAGACGCGCTCATGTTTCCCAGCATCTCCGTCGCCCACCTTACTACAGTCATGGTACCATAGATATGAACCGCTAGCCGCAGCAGCTAACAGGTGAAAACTGTGATTTAGGAGCTCCGACACACGCAGCTCCACGCAGCACACCATCGCTGCGTCGACACGCCAGTTAAAGGCTACGCAGGAGGATTTACACTCCGGCTTAGATCATGTTGACCTGGAGACTCGTAGGTGTAACGCATATGTCGAAATGTGAGTGACTGCTCAGTGCCCTCTAAATTGGTAAAGTTCCCCTGAAATACTCCTCTCCTGAACTCTTGAATGTGATGCACGTTGGGCTGAGTCAGGCTGGGCAGACTTTCAGACGTCGTCTTCGCGCTGACGGGCTGGGCAGGAAGTCGTCTTCAGAAATGCGTGCCGGCTTCATCGACCTTTTCCCCAAAGCAAACAAACGTAAAAATAAAAACCCAGCGCAGCTTCCGTGTGATTTGACCTCGATATGATACTGTTACCGGGAGGTGATTTCCTCTCCTCTCCCCATAAATCCGGGCTATAAATTCCATTTGGATTGTTGTTTGGACTCTTGGCCACTCCCGAACACTGTTTTGGAGTATTTCTCGTGGAGCTTTGGCTCTCTCTTTAGGCCCGGCCGATAAATGCAGCTTTCAATTTTCCTCCAGGATTTCTCTCCTGAAGCCTCAACCTGGCTGAGGGTCTGTCCGATCCTCACAGGGCGATACTGCCTCTACCCTGCGGGGCTTCATAGTAGGGAAGGTGTGCTTATGTCACTGCTGTCTTTCTTTAAGCAGCCTTCGAGCAGTGAATGATGGGTCAACCTGGCACCAGCTGCTGTGCGCTTAAGGTCTTTAGTCCATTATCTTCCTGCTTTATACCCAGTGGTGTCATGGTAGTCTGCTGGGGCCGGAAGACGCTCTGTATGGGCCGCCAGTCCATCACCGTCTTCTCTCGTACCAGAGTCTCACCTAAACATGCACGTGCATTTCCGTCGAGGAGGATCGACGTGATTCGATTCAGAATGGCTACGGTCATGCTGCGCGTCGGCTTAGGCCGCCTCGCGGTGAAAACGCCTGGACCGTGGGACGGACGCATCCTCCGAGACGTAATGAGGCCGGTTCAAAACAGTGCTCGGGTGACTCACAGCGGCTCCAGGCAGGCCCGGCGAGTCCGTCTGTGACGGCGAAGCCGGGGCAGGCCGGGACACCAAGAGCCGTAGAGAGGGAGGAGGCAGAGAGGAGGAGGGTGCCAAGACGGGGAGATGCCAGTAAGTCAGACAGGTGGTGGAGGTGCAATGTTGAACTTTCAGTTCAGCCTGCTCCTCACTGATGGCTGAAACTTGATGAAAAGTTTCAATAAGATATTCTACATCATTGGCTGCTGTTTTACCTGGAATCAGTTTTGGTTTGTACTGTAGAGATTCTCATTCGTTATCCAGTGACACATGGCACATGGAGAGACTTGAGGAGGTGTGACCTTATCTAAGGAGCTTCTTCATTTCTGACTGGGTTGTGGGAACACCTGAGATGTAGCCTCTGTTCAGTTGTTAGGGTAGCCATTGTACTCCCCCAGCCTGTGACCATCTACGTGTTCATTCTTATTAATACTGTCTCATTAAATCCCCATAAAATGTACAAATGCATTTTTCCATAAGTTTTATGAAGCTTTTTATCATTTTCTGCTAAATGATGCTTAAAGAAGTCCAGTAGTAGAGTGTGTGGTTTGTGAAATGGGCACTGATAGTGATGGGAGGATATAGGGTAAACAATAATGCGTGTGGTCAGAAACAATACGTTCAACAGGGAGAAGGAGGGGCAGGAAAACTAGTGATGTCAGAGGAGAGGAAGAGGAGGGAGGACCGCCTTGCCTTTTCCTTTTTCCTCCTCCTCCCTCTTCCCCCTCCTCTCCGTCCTCGTCTCCGTCTGGCAGAGAGGGGATCAGTAGGTGAGTGGACGGAGGATTAGCTGCTGTGACAGTGGATATGGAGGAAGAGAAAAAGGGAAATACCGGGATCACGATAAGGGAAATGAGCGAGATGCCAAGCACAGCGAGAGACTGAGAGAGAGAGAGAAAAGTGAGCCACCAAAAGTCGACCAACTATCAGGAGTCCAGTCGGGGAGACGGCCGAGAGCTTGTTTGTGGGACATTGCCAGAGAGACCTGCCACCCACCACCACAGCTACCATGTACAGTGGATATGGAGGTATGGACCAGTGCAGAGCAGTGCAGAGACTCGCTCTGTCCTAATCATTAACTCTGTTTGCCAGGAGCAGCTCACAGTTCCCAGTTAACAGGTTTCTCACTCATTATGGCTAAATGGCTCTGGAGTGCACTTCAAACACCAAGGGCTTGTTTGCCTTCTTCTGATGGGATGTGGTTCAATGCACTTCCCCACGCATGCACAGCAACAATCAGCTCTCAAGTGTTGGTAAAGGCAGCACTCCTCAGCGCTTAATTGAAGCGATAGGGAGTATCAAGAGGTGTTCCTCCCACCAGTGACCGCTCAGCACCCAGATCTGTTTTCTATGAAAATACATTGCAGCAAAATCAAAGTTAAACACCAGCTCAGAGGGGAGGTTAATACCCATCATGTGCACACATGTACAAGCTGGAGCGGGGTTGCCCCTCGTCTCCAGTGATTACTAGTCCTGTCACACTTGGTGAAATGGCTTTCCTCAGCTTCAGATGAGTCAAAGCCTCAGTGAAATTAGCAACGGTGTTATTATTGAAACGGGGGGAATGCCGCGTTTTGATCCCTGTGTTCATTTTGATCTATTGCCTCTTCTCTAATCCTGCACTGAACCCTCAGTCTCACATGTCACCGTTTCCCTACATTCTCAGCTCACCTGTTATCACTGCAATCGCTAACTTGCTTTCGGCGACGCGACTAATAGGTTACCGGTCCCGATCCCGAATCGACGAGCGCAGCATAAAAAAGCCAAACGCTGCATCGGGAAGGCGGTGATGGCGATGCGCACCTCGTACGCGGGGAGTTAATCTTTAAACTCGTCTCCCGTTTTGCCAGGAAACCTTCGCGTTCGGGCAGTTATTGTTTAATAAGGCCCTCGCCGTCTCCTCGTTGTGCCGTCTAATCTAGGAGAACCAAGGTTGTGTCATTGTGTTTCACGCGTGGTGGAATTCCCCATCCGTCTAGCCGTGCTGTGAGGAATCATGGCCGGCTGGTGTTGTTTATGGAATGACACTTGAGTTAGCGCCGTGCCAAACATGCATGTTCATAATGTATCGTGGTGATGTGTCGCGATGACATTTTACATCTGGGGACGGTTTCTTGTGGACTCTTAGCAGTACGGTCCACAGGTCCCGAGTTGTTCCCGGTATGAACCAGTGTCATCACGTCTGTGCTCAGATCGGTCGGCTGCATGTTCCTCTCGTGTTGGGCAGGGCGCACACATTCCGTCGGGGGCAGTGGTTTCATTTCAGCTTTTCAGTTCAGTTTACTATGAAGAGTCAGTCCGATTTGCCTTTGACACTTTTTCCACCCTCCTGCATTGTTCTCTGGTCAGAGGGTGGACCCTCCTCGAAAGATCGAGTTGATATTCGTATATATTTATTAGGGATGTAACGGTCATAGAAGTGCCTAGGTATGTAGGCAAAAAGTGGGGCATAAAAACTACAAATACCAGTATCCGTTACATTCCTGCCTGCAAAAGAAAGGCACGTGGGGCATTCAGGTACCATTGGAAATTTCAGAATCTGAGTAAACATACTGAGCAGCTTTCTACATCATCATGAACATGCCTTACTTCACATCAGTAAATATCGAACCATAGGCCTGTTATTAAGATAGATTTGGATATTGTTAGACTCTGTATTTACATACACATATACACTTTTGCTGATTATTTGCTTAAGAATGTATCAATAAGTGATCTTTCCACATGAAGCGAGCTGTTTGCAATGAACTGTGGACACTGCCTCCTCCAGTCTTCAGTCATAGCCGTCTAACTCGGTGTGCTGCATCAGCACCATACACACACACACCCACACACACACACACACACCCACACACACACACATCTCCTCCTTTATTCCATGCATTCTTCTTCTTCGTCCAAACTGAGGCCGGCGCTCCTCTCCACTGTGCGGCCGGACCACCGGCGACGAGCCGCGGCTTCAGGTGTGTTGTTCTAGATCGGGGAGTGTTGTTCTAGTGTCGCGGCCGGTGTAGCTTGGAGCCTTGGAGCGCGAAAAGCGTGCGCAACAGAGATGGAGTACGCTCATTGTTTCCAACTATAACACACCCACGCATTTTTGCCATTTTTCAAACTTGTAGTCTCCAAGCCTGAAGCGAAGGTCGACCGGTGCCCGTTATCTGATCTCGCGGACCTATGAAAGGCTTTACGCAACATATTAGACATAAGCAGATGCTCTCTCCTATACTCTGATGTGTGACACTTCCCCTTTAACACACCGACACAGAGATTCTTATCCATCCACTGGATTCACACTTGGGAAGAAAGCAAAGATGCGGTGTTCTTGACATATTTGGTTAAGATCTTGGATTATTTTTTCCCATTATCCAAGAATTCAGTGTTATGAGATTCTTTATGAGATGTTGCATGAGATTTCTGTGTGGAAAAATCTTAGACACACATGCAGAAATAGGTGATCAATCAATGCAGTTTATAAGGATTACTTGTCTGTGACCACGCTGTATTATCACACAACCGTTCCAGAAGTTAAGCAACAAAAACTCAGATTTAGTTATTCTCAGCTTCATGATAATTTTCCCAACTCGGGCATCGTTTTCCTGGAAGTGAGCAATCATGGCTGCCGGGTTATTCCTGTGACTCAGTATAGCCATAAATTGCACTGGGCTTTTCCTGACCTTGCCCTCCCTGCAGGATGTTCCTCCCTCCCGGGTTTCCTTTTTCTAAAGACAGTAATATGAAGAGCGAACGGGCCTGGATATGAAACCGAGCTGAACGTGTATCATGGGTGGGGGGGGGGGGCGGCGTCGGAGAACAAACGGCGTATGAAATAGTGGCGTTGCGGTGGGGAGGAAACTATAAACACCAGACGAAGTATTAACGATCCCAGGAGGAATACTTCGGCCTGACTCTTTGTTCACCTTGCTTAATATGCTGTGTTGTCAGTGGCAGTAATTCACCAGCAGAGACCGTGCGTGGTTGGGCCATCTCTCATTTCATGCGGTTACGGTAGAGAAGAAAATCCAGAGCTGAAACGCACAAAACTTTCACCCACTCTTTTCCATGCCAGATCTCTGACGTGTGCACAAATCCACCCATCCGTCCATCATTATCTTACTCTCTTTGTGCCCCGTGGTGTTGCCATGTCTGCTGGTGCCTATCGCCGGCTCACGTAGGGCGAAAGCAGAGGACGCACCCCGGACAGGTCTGCAGTCTGTCAAAGGACACACACACACACACACACACACACACACACACACCATTCACTCTCACTCTCAAACCTAGGCTTCAACTTCAGTCTCCAGTCGGCCTCAACTTGCATGTTTTGGGAATGTGGGAGGCAACCGTACCTGCAGATAACTCGCACAGACACAGGGGGAACATGCAAACTCGTGGCGAATCGTCGACTCGGCACCCAATGCACGTTGCAGATTGTCCTAATCAAAATACGTGGAGCGGGTGTATCGTTAGGATTGTCTGTTCACCGTGACATCTAGCAGCACACCCTGCAAGCTGGTGTTCATTTCCTCCCTCACACTGTTTTATCACCTGCACATGCCAAAACTGCACTCCTCCAATGCCCTATTGCGCCTTATCCTTTATTGTTTTGCATTAAAGCAATCAGTAGTTACAAACCTTAACTAGAAGATCAAAAGTCAAAATTTAGTGAAGTTTGCTTCAACTATTTCAGAGTTACCCGAGGTGTTCGATCTACATCCACAATCGTAATCATGCCTTGATCCGATTAACAAAATAAATTCACATTTACAACTTTATTCTTATGGACCAGTACATTACAGAGACTTGTGTCTGTCTTGCAGTGTGTTTTTTTAATTAGAGGTTTGAATAGTGAATGATTGAATCATCTTTGTTTAATAGTCTGGCTTGTGTTGCTCTGAAGTATCACCGCCACCCGCTAGTGGGACGTCCACTCAGTGCACTCAGTGCTGTGTTTTTGGGGGGGGGTGTGTGTTTGTGCGCGTTCGGGTCCCAGGCAGGGTTTTTCCAGAACGCTCCGGGAGACAGAGGCCAGAGAGCATCAAACAATAGGAGTGGTGCCACACACTGTGCTGCCACAGAGGCGCGTGGAACACACACAGAGCCAGGCCCCGGGTGTTCACAGTGGAGCGTCAATAGCCCGGGGAGATGGCGTGACTGGAGGCCCGGGGACAATCGCTGGGGAGGACCGTACCACTGCGCGGAGCAGGTAGGGACGGGCGCTCGAGCCTCGCTGAGGTGTGAATGGAGCGGAGGCACGGGGGCAGCAAACGGGATGCCGAGCGATGAGCTCATGGGGGTGTAATCGTCGAGGCAGGAGATTAGAGAGCGGACGGGACGGTGGGGTGTGACGGGCTGAGAAATGTGCCGACTGCCGCTGGCCTGTCTGAGCTCGGACGCGCACGGTGACACGGAGTCCCATCAAGGTTGGTGTTTGACCGGAGCGTTTCTCAACGGAAAATGCAGAGAGTTTGATCGACCTTTTCCTTTCCCATCTGTGGTTTTGGTCCATCCGATTCTACGGCAATGCGTTGATGTGTGTGTGTGTGTGTGCCTGACACCCTGGCCAGCTCGCTTTGGACCAGTAGGTGCTGGATAACGTGTCATGTGCACGGCAGCCGGCCTGCCAAAACCAAATGAAACGCGCCGAGAACCAGATTAGCCAGTAAATCAGCCTCACGGACCTGCTGCGGTTTGGACCGCGCGGCGTTTGTTTCCATGGGACCGCCATTAAGAGGGGGTTTGCCGCGGGTGGAACGCGGTTGGCGTCTGACCCTCTTTGCCACCTCCTCTTCGCCTTCGACGAGAGAACGGGCGGTAAACGTGTCCCACGGACTTGCCTGGCGGAGCCGAGGGCACAGACTGCGCACCGTGTCTGCTGGAGACGGTGAACTGCTGTGACAACAGGGCAGGAAATCAGGAAATTAAAGAGGGAAGCGGCTCAGCGCGATGACCCGGGTTTTCCACTCGCACTCGCTTTGTCCGCTCCGCTCCGCTCCCCGGCCAGGCCCGGTGTCTCTGAAATGCGTCGTCTCTCTTTATCTCCCCCTCCCCCTCCCCCCCGGCTCCCCAGTACCCCGACGGAGCGCTTAAACTGGGTTAAGTCAACAAGTGGTTGACCGCCGTGCTCCGTGGCACACAAACACATGATGGTTTCCCACTTGGAAGCAACTTTATTTCCTCGCGCTGTTTCTCCTCGGGGGCATATTTTTAGCGCCCCCGGGCTCTCGGTGAAAGGCAGAATTAATTGTTCTTTAATCATCTACGGCTACGACTCGAAGCGTGTCTAAGCCATTGTCGTTATCGCTGGCGATTGAGATAAACCCCGGCAGGGCCGAGCTCCCCTGGTCGGCCCGAGGACTATCTCCTTTTGTTGAATTTCCTGTCAGGAGAGGCAGTTGCCTCTGACTTCCTGTAGGATTGTGACATTTCCTGTGCGTTGGAGGGGGTGGAGGAGTGGTGGAGGGGGTGGGGGGTGAGGAGGGGTGGGGGGGGGGGTTTCTTGTAAAGGCCTTTCAGCTGTTTGAAAAAAACAGGATGCAGGACACTGGATAGGCCGCGGTAGGAAAACACTGCTTTAGCTGGCAGAAATGAAGCAGCGACTTAAGGCACAATAACACAGCCGCGCTTCGGGCCACGGCCTCCGAATATTGGTTAAAGGCCACGGCAACAAGGCGGATCAGCTGCATCGGGCCGCATAAAAGCGGATGACATAATGCATCCCGATATGAACCATTGTCTAGTGAGCAGAAGCCTGTGGCTCAGCGGCGAGCCCGGCGAGCTGACATTTTGCGAACAGGGTGGACGTCGGCGTGCAGAGCCCGGGCCAGCGAGAAGCGCGGCTTCGCTGGACATTTGTTTTCGTCGAGATCAAGGGAGCGAGTGGCGGGTCTACGAGTGCCTCGGGTCGCACCCCGCGCGGTGCGTCCACCTGGCGAGCTGGAGCGGGCCGCGGAGGGTTAAGCACCGGACAAGCGCCCTTGCCGCTGTTAATCAGATTTGAGAAGGTCTGACTCAGGTGGCGTCTGGTATCTGTTCCAGTAACACTCAAGTCTGGCTTTAAACACACTTCAGTGACAGTTGATACCCCCACCCCCCCACCCCCCTGGACTCCACTCCCTGCTTTGCTGGACCAGGCAGCTGATTGATACACCCACAGGGTCTCATTCGGGGCTGCAGTTTCTCATGTTCCCCAGCATTTTATGTCCAGGCCGGGCAGTGATTCAGAGTGGACGGCAGACAGAGAGTGCGCTAAGACTATAAGACTGCCTTGTCTCCTCTCAGTCAATCACGGTGCTGTTTTTGGACCTGGTTTATTGTGTTAGCTTGTTAAAGGTCCTGAGCGCAGAGCCACCGTGTTCCAATGTTGGTGTGGAGCGATTTGGAACTACTTCAAGACAGTTGCATTAAAGGGACACAAGTATACAAGCCCATATGCAACTGCTATCAATGCTACAGAGCGGATTACTACAGAGCATTGTGTGACGAGTGTTATTCCCCCTCTGAGCCATCACCTGAGGAAGATCAGTTTAATCTTTATTAAGTTTAATCCAATAGGGAAACATCTTGGTCTTAAATAGTAGTAGCTTTATTTAATTTATCAGATCAGTTAGTAGATTTCATCCAAACCAGTGCATTTATATGTCATTTCAAAGTATTTTATTTTAATATTTTGCTATTTTATGACTACAGTTCTGCCATGTGCTCCTAAGAAAAGTGGCATAGTCCGTAGAGTATGAGCTGAGTGGGTGAGAGAGAGTCCCAGTCCAGTCTTTATGTCCTGTTTTGCTTTCCTGTCATTTGACAGGAAGGTAGTCCTTATTGGTTTGTAGTTATTGCACCTGACAAGCTCTTTCCACATGTGACACACAATCCTCAAAAAACGCAGCAAAGTGTTGTGTGTGTGTGTGTGTGTGTGTGTGTGTGTGTGTGTGTGTGTGTGTGTGTGTGTGTGAGAGAGATGGCTGACACACACAGGCCCGTAGGCTGTAGGTTCAGCGGTCCAGTGACGGTTGCCCTCCTTCTCTCTCCACAGGGAGTCCGTCCCGAACTCTCTCCACCATGTCGCTGTCTGTTCGCCCAGTCAGACGGCTCACCTCCAGGTCCATCACTAGGAGCCAGAGCTTCACTGGGGTCAACACTTACGACAAGCCTTACAGGTACACACACACATACACACACACACACTGGGAAGTATGGCAGGACATCCTGTCAGGTGGAGCTCAGAAGACATACAGACTGTTAGTGTGTGTGTTTGTGTGTTCATACATATCTACACTTCAGTATATTTTTCCACCATGTGCTCTTAGGGGTTTACTGATCATTTCTTCATTCGTGCAGCAAAACAGTTATGAGGGGTTCCGCTGCTCGGACCGCACGTCTGACACAGACATATTTTATGAATCGTTGGGGAAGCAGGATAAGGTCCTAGAGTGTAATAACAGAGGCAAAACGAGTGCGTCTCATGCCGGGGCTGAATGTGCTGACTTTGCAGGAACCTCTCAGTGTTCAGTACTCCGGGTCTCAGCAGGAAGCCCAGCAGAGCCAGTAGGATGTTCACCATGTCCACCAAGTCCAACCCGCCCCCCAAAGTTCCTCAGCCCGAGCGACTGGACCAGGTCTACGAGTCACTGAAGAAGGGCCTGCAGTGAGTCAGCTGAAGTCAAGTCACTTGCACCATAGACTGCAATGAGATTTTGGGTCAGATAGCTTTAAAACGCCTTGAAACAGTTAAGTTTGGCCCTTTCTAAAAGTACCGCACTCATCTCAACAATATGCACAAAGTTCAAGATCGGCCGTGTACACACAAACCCACATCAGCACAATGGCTCATCTGTCAGAGATGATCAGGAAGTGAATCGTGCAAAGTCGAGATGATTTTCTCAAAGTGTCAGCACATAAATCCAAAAATATCTGTATGCTTTGATGCTGCAGGATGTCCCTCTGACCAAGTCACCCAGCCTGTCTGTCTCTCTCTGTTTGTCTGCCTGTGTGTGTGTGTGTGTGTGTGTGTGTGCGTGTGCATGCGCGTGTCCGTGCGCGTGCGTGTGTGTGCTCTCTCAGGTCTTGCCTGCAGGTCCACCAGATGGACTTGGACAACCTGAGCAGGCAGATGAAAGAATCGAAGAGGAACTCCAGACTGGTGTGTTCTGACTTTCCGCTGGTTCACTCTGCTTGCGAAACGAAAAACGGTTCCTTTTATTTCACATATTTCCAATTTGTTCACAATAACCCTTTCATTTATCAACCGTTTTTTTTTTCTCATGTGCCCCTTAAGGCTCCTACAAACAAGTCTCATCAACATCTCATTTTAAAATGGACATTTCCTTAAGCAAAGAAATGGTCCAGACTTGTGTACTGTTTTTCGGTCGACTCCATTTATAATCCTGAGAACTCAAAGAGCTTTAAAAAAAAAGAAAAACGTGGCTACTCTGATAGAAAATGTGATGGATTCTGATGACCCGATGTTTTCTGCTCTCCAGGGTTTCCTGTATGAACTGGATAAGGTAAGCACCTTCTATTTTCACTTCACAGACTAAGATCAAGTATAAGATCCGAGTGCAGTAGGAAGTCTCTGGAATTTAGCTGCTGTTTATACAAAGCCCATATTTCCTCCTCATCCAGCCCGCTGACTTTGTCACGCCGAGGGCTCGGTATGTGAGCTTGGGTTTGAACCCTGGAGATTCCTCTAAGGATGGGGGCGTGGGCCGTCCTCTGGCTCTCCTTCACCCTCCAAACCCTCCACAGTGGAGTAAATGAATGGAGTCCTGCATTTACATGCTGTAATGTGTGTAGTGTAAATGTATATCGTCCCACAGTTGTGATGTGAAGATGTCCACCGTAACGTGCCGGATTATTAAGGCTGGCCCCAGTGCTTGCCCAGTGTGTATGTAGCGAGTCAGAAACGTGGCTGAGAGTTTGTGATGTGTGCCTGTGCTCCCCCTGACAGCAAGTGAAGGTGACCGAGAGGTACATCAGGCGGCTGGAGTTTCACCTCAGCAAGGTAAGACCTTCATCACCCCAACCCAGACAAACAAAACCTGCCAGAGTCGCCGTGGAAATGCTGAGAAATGGGCTCGGGTGCAAATGGGTTGCTCCCATCTGCGCGGAGCAGACAAAGCGCTACGTCGGAGTCGAGTTCCTCTCTGCTTTTATTGAGCACTCAGTGGTCATATTTAGATAACTGTATTTATTTTTCCTGGCCGAGGTCCAGGTGCCAAGATAGCGTCTCGGCGTGGATGAAACGAAGGAAAGCTATTGAAAGCGGCAACAATGCTTTGGGTTGCCGCGGCAACGGGCAAACATGGCACGCGGTGGTACGGGCGCATTGTTTGTCGGTCAGACTGAGCAAGGGAGGCCGAGACGAGAGCTGACGAAAAAGGGGAAAAAAAGTCACTGTGAGTCATTCCCGTGCGAATAGCGCTCACTCCACATCTGATTCAGTTGCAGCTGGACAAAGGCGCTGCGGTGAACTTGCCCCGGGTGGAAATTGGAATCTTGTGCCTCCATTAATCTGTTGAGATGGCTGAACGTGGATCGCTGTCCATCAGCCCACATCATGTGATCCTGTCATAATGGCCACAGGCGCGTCCAGCCACAGTGACCGTCCCCGTCCTCCACCAGACATCAAGGATGCCCGTAAAGGGTCCTTAAGATGTTCACTTTAGCTCGGCTCGGGCAAGGCCATGCAATGAAGAGACCGCCCTGTCGCCAAAGTGCAGTTTTAGTCCGTGCTATTCCTGGACGTGATTTGTAACCTCCTTCCCCTGTCTGTCCAGATTGAGGAGCTATATGAAGCTTACTGTCTGCAAAGGCGACTCAGGGATGGAGCCAACAAGATGGTGATCGCGTACACTGCCTCCACGGGCAGCAAGGAGGCCAGGGAGAGTTTAGCCGAGGCCAATAAAGGATACAAAGAGTACACAGAGGTAAGAGGACAAAGGGCTGCTGGGACGCGGCCATATCTGGATCCAAATGGAACAAGGGAAAACGGTCAAAGAGAAGTGATTGTTGTGGGGGAACGGAGAGAACGCGTGAGCAAGCAGGGGGGATAACACTTCAAAGAGTTCCAGGATGTATAACTAGAGGGATCATTTATAATGGGCTCTCTGGCTGCTAGAAATTAACCAATCAAAGTCTTTTTCTGAGCCTCTTCATGAGAAGTGGATGACAGATCATTTTCTACAGCTCAATACCGACAAAAGCCTCGCTCTGCCCCGTGCGACTCACACTGTCCTCACACGCGTTGTTTACCGCTCCTCGCAGAACATGTGTGTGCTGGAGAATGAGTTGGAGAACCAGCTGGGGGAGTTCCACATAAGAATGAAAGGTAAGAATGAAACGGGGTGAGATTCTCCATCTGCCTTCACTCCCACCGGCCAACCCCTTCACCCTAGTCTCGTCGTCCCGCATTCTGCCTCTGTTCTGGCCCTCTCTTTAAGATCAGCTTGAATCGTTGAATATCGATCTTCTGGGCCTCACCTTGTTCTCTGTGTCTCTCAGGTCTCGCTGGATTTGCTCGATTGTGTGCCGGTGACCAGTATGAGGTCAGTCCCTCGTTTCCTCCATCCCTGGATTTATTGCTCATGTGACCTTGTTTTTGCCCAGTCTCACGTGAATTTGCTTTGAAGTACGCTAGGGTTAAAGGAAAAACGAAACAAACAAACATCAGGACATCAGTGTATTTGCGCTGTGATGTGAGGCTAAGGCTGTGTGTGTGTGTGTGCGTGTGTGTGTGTGCGTGTGTGTGCGTGTGTTTCTTTAGATCTTCATGAAGTACGGTCGGCAGCGGTGGAAGCTCCGGGGCAGGATAGAGATCAACGCCAAGCAGGTGTGGGACAGCGAGGAGATGGTCTTCCTGCCGCTCATCGGCGACTTCCTGTCCGTGAAGGTGGGTCCCGCCCAGCAGCCCGCTCCGCCACTCCTATCGCTCCCAGTGGTCTTTTGTTGGTGGAGTGACGACCCTGCGTGTCTCGGCCTGGCCAGGTGACGGAGCTGAAGAGCTTGGCCAATCACGTGGTGGTGGGGAGCGTGTCCTGCGAGACCAAGGACCTGTTCGCCGCGCTGCCCCAGACGGTGGCGGTGGACATCAACGACCTGGGCACCATCAAGCTGAGCCTCGAGGTCACCTGGAAGTGAGCCCCTCCACTCGCTCGGCAAATCGTACCGTCCGCCGGGTCCTCTCCGTCCCCTCACCCGCTCTCCCTCCCCTCAGTCCGTTCGACAAAGACGACCAGGGCTCGGTGGCCAGCACCGTCAACAAGGCTCCCACCGTCAACAAGAGGTTCTCCACCATCTTCAACCAGAGTCCGCCCGACACGCCCTCGCTGCGCGAACAAGCCTTCTATGTGAGTCTCGACATCTTCATATCAGCCATGTATCTTCATGCAGTGGAGCAGGTAGATGTCAGATCATGTTGTTATGATATTGGAAGAGGCAGCGAGCGGCCGTACATTGAGAGACACACAGAGTTGAGGTCCCCACGTTCACCACCGCGTCTGCAGTGGGAGCCTCGGGCTTTAGCCAGAGGTGCTTAACCGCCGGGTTGCCTTTCTGCCCCCACCCTGTTGCCGCCTGGCCGCTCAGTCTCTGCCCCGGAGTCTGGCCCGGCGGCAGCACTGGCCGCTGCTGGACGTCTTCAGAGACACGCTGAGCCACAGCTGCTCCTGCAGCGACGGCTCGCCGGCGAGGCAGCGCACCGCAGTAAGTCCCCACCCGAGCGGAGCCGGTAGGAGCACGCAGCCCAGTGGTGACCACGTACTAGCCCCACGTCCCGGTGGTAGAGGGTTAGACGCCTAGGGCGCTAGCGTCCGTAGCAGTCGAGTCTCTGTCTGTGCTTCCCGGAGCCTCTGCAGCAGGGGGACAGCCCTTCTCACTTTTTGGTTGGATGCCGATCGAGGGCAGGACGTTTCTGGCGACGGACCCTGGAGGACTGTCGCTTTTTCCTTATGTTAGTTTGTTTGTTGTGACAGCGAGGCTTATCACGAGGGGGGCAGAGTGAGTGACCTGTGTGGCACCAGACAGCTGGGCTACAGTCCAAACCCTGGAGTGCATACTTTCTGTCAGCATATCTAGACTCTGTGCGAAGGCTGTTTATGATTAACCAGGGAAAGGCTGGCGACAGACAGCCCGTCGCTGTGGGAACTTCACCTGTTGGTCAGTGACAAATTAACTCAGTATTTGACAGAGTCTGCATACCTGCCTGTACAGGTCTCAATACTTCACTCAGTGCTACGTTGCCCCGTCAGAGGGAATGTGTCACACTGAAATAACGACCAGATCAGACGATCGCTCCCTCACTGGTGGAGTTAGAATAGAATATGACCCTCAACAATGGCATCTCCCCAAAACAGCTCAAACGGGCTGTGTTAGTAGTCCTAGACGTCAGCCTGTGTTCGTCTCGTGTCAGTCCGACAGTTGTTTTCCAGCTGCTCTGTCATCGTCCGCTCCTTCCTTGTCGATGCTGCCGCCCTCTCTCTAGAACATGCTGCGCCGCCACGAGGAGTTGGAGAACGGCACGGCGTGGTCCAACTCCTCCGAGTCCTCGGACGACTCCTCCAGTCCCCAGCTGTCGGCCGGAGGCCTGCGCAACTCCACGCCTCACAAGGTACGCGCCGTCGGCGGCTTGTTCTCCGACAAGCAGGTACCTTCTCGGCTCACCTCCTCCGTCCCCCTCCAGTCGGTGCTGGTGACGCCGCAGATCCAGTCGGCCGCGGCGGGAGGCTCCTCGCCGCAGCCCGACGTCTCCTTCAGCCCCAGAGACGCCTCCTCCTCGACCCCGAACTCCACCCGCAGGCCCAGCTCCGTCTGCGAGACACCCGGCTCGGCCAGGACCCCGGCGGAGGGCAGCAGGTAGGGTCCCAGCGCCGTCCGCCCGCACGCAAGCATGGTCCAAACGCCTGGTTCAGAGTTCTCACATCTGGAGCTGTGGCACCCACAGGCGCGAGGAGCGGGGCCTGGCCGCGGCGCTGGTGAGGGCCGAGGGCGAGGAGGAGGACGGCGGGAGGCGGGGCTCCTACTCCCGCTCCCTCAGCCACATCAGCGAGGGCAGCGCCGACGGCGTGGCGCCGGCGGACCGGCCGGCCAACGAATCGGGGGAGGTGGCGTCCCTGGTGTCGGGACTGTCCATCAACGACATCGAGATGGAGATGCCGTGCAGGACCCCGGAGCCGGCGGAGGGCGAGCGCTCGCCTGACAGGAGGCCGGAGGCGGCGGCGGAGGGCGCCGGCCAGTGTCAGAACGGGACCGGAGAGGAGACGTCCAGCTCGGGCGGCGCCAGCCCCTCCCCCAGGCCCGAGGGAGCCGAGCCCGAAGCCCCCGGCCAGACGGACGCTCCGCCCGGCCCGGAGTGCAGCGTGCTCCCGCTGAGCGGGGATGTGACGTACGTGGCCCGGCGCGTGACGGTGGAGGAGGAGGAGAGCGCCGGCGGGGCGGAGCGTCCCACCGGGGACAGCCCAGTGGACAGCGGGCTGGAGGACGCCCTGGGGGCCGTGGTGTCCTCTCTGGACGACTACAGGGGACAGTTTCCTGAGCTGCAGCTCCTGGAGCAGGAGCTGAAGCTGCTGCAGGTCACACTGAAGGTGGGTCCAGCGGAGATGGTGTCTCCACCAACTTCCCATTCATATGTGAAGATGTATGACGAGACAAACATCAGTAGTGCTTCAATGCCTCTGCACCGGTGGCAGCTCCGTCATTAAAAGATCATTAAAAGAGGCTTAAAAGATCACATCGAGCTCGACAGCTGTTTATCTCAGGGAAGCCCTGAGGGAGTTTCACACAGATGTCACTCGTGTGATCACACGCAACACATTTCTGGCCTAGGTCCAAATTTATCAAGCAATTCGGGGACAAACGAGGAAGTGGCAACTGGCTATATTCACAAGGATACCCTAAGTGAAAATGGTGTTCTGTGACATCTGTTTGTGTCCCACAAACTGACCATGAAACTGTGTGTTTGTGTGTGTGTGTGTGTGCGTGTGCGTAGGGCGGTAAGCACAGCCGCTCGCCCAGCATGGTGAGCCTCACCGTGGAGACGGCCCTGGGCAGCTTCGACTTCCTCAACACGTCCGACTGGGAGGAGGAAGAGGAGGAGAGCGGCGACAAAAGGAGTGTCAGCAGGTCAGCGCTAACGAATGACCTCAGCGGAGTCCACCGCGTCCTCAAATGGCGCTCGCTCGGCACCGTTTCTGACGCGCGTCGACTCATCGAATCCTGGTAGAGGCGATGAGGAGTGGAGCGCTCTTCATCAAGAAAACTGAGCGGCACGACCCCCGAGCCATGGTCACGCCATTGTACCTCTGTGCCTGGGAAGCTTGAATAGTGGAGGCAGTAGCTGTGTATCTGAGGGACCTGAGGGGTGCTGCTGTGGTGTGTTGGCGCCCCCTACTGGAGCTGAGCCGTAACGTAAACACACGGCTCCGTCTGGTAAACGGTGATCTGCCGCTGGGAGATCATATCAGCGGCCTGGAGGAAACTGTTTGTAGCTGCCTCCAAACAACACCGAGATACAGCCGCAGGAGAATTCATTTTACTGGGTCAACGTGACTGAAACTTCACTGATACTGCTTATAGTCCTATATAGGTCCTTTTTATTTCTACGTTGTCATTTGTATGAAATGATCGGGACATGAAGTCACAGAATTTCAGGCAGGAACAAATAATTAGGATTTAGTTGATTTATAATCATTAAATCATCAGTTTGTTGTTAAATTCCCATTTGATAATGACGTCGGTTAATGGATTTTATGACTCTCCCATAATGAGATACCTGATCTTTGTAGTGAAGTCACTGATCCAGATTCTAATCCAATTAACTGGATAATTTCACTGCATTAAAGTCAACTAACTGAACTGGACCGTTTCCATGGTTGACTAATCTAGCTCCAACTGGATCGCCCACTTGCAGAAATGAATATTAGACTCATATTTGCAGTGGGAGCTTCATTTTAAAGACGACATTGGTCAAACTATCTGCGTATCTTTGCCCCATAAACCAGAGCAACAGCAGATGCCACTGAGAAGTTGTTTTGAAGCCTCCCGAGACACTGAACGTTGCCCTTGTGTGTGCATAGGTCTCTGCAGGACAGAGGCTGGGACAGGTCCACCTCGCCTACCTCGCCCCTCACCACAGGCTGCAACACTCTAGACTGCGCCCTGGTGGTCCACCTGAAGAACTGCAGCACGCAGCTGTTGGTACGAGACCTGGAGACAGACACGGCCCAGGGCATCCAGCCGTCTCAGCTCATCTATGACAATATGCTCCTGCATCAGTCGTGTTTCTTTCCAATAAAAGATTCATGTTTGCTAAGAAAGAGAGTATTTCAGTTACACTAGTAACTAAAGTCACATATTCTCTAAAAAGCAACAGTCCAGGTGTATTTGAGAGCTGCTTCAGCTTCATTTGCTGTTACTAAGTAACTAAGTATCAGGAGCTGTCACAGCTTTCTCCTCTCCTCTCCAATTGTGTATTTATACATGTTATACTGTTAAATCATACAATGTTGATGTTCTCAGAGAATACCAGAAGATGTCTAGTGAAGCACTGTCGCGTTTAGGCTGCTGCTCTGTCGTTTTCTCCGCGTGAACGGCTTCTCTGTCTGCTGCAGCGGCTGGGTACGTTCGGCCCTCTGCGGTGTGGAGAGATTTACGCCTTAGACCGACTGCTCAGAGAGGCTCGGGTCCTCGAGATCGTCCGGCGCATCGCCAAGGACGGCCCGCGCCGCCAGAGGCAGCCCGCCGAAGGTAAAGCGCGCCCTGTCCTTTAGCTCGACGCAGAGGCGGAAAGACGAAGACTAACCTCCTCCCTCCCTCCCTCCCCCCCTCGTCCCGGGTCCCAGTGATACCGCAGCTGGGCCAGTGTCTCGGCGCCGTGCCGCTGTGGCAGCAGTGCGTGGGGCGGGACAGCGTGTACAGCGTCGGGGCGGAGAGCTTCCTGGCTGCGGTGTCGTCGCTCTACTCCGGCGTGCTCCCGCAGAAGGCCAGGAACATGGCCGACACAGGTACGGCCGCCGCCCCGGCCTCCGGCGCCGCCACGCGCACATGCGTGGGCTGCTCCATGACGCCCCGTCGGTGACGCCCCGTCCCCTTGTGTCTGTCCCCTTGTCAGTGTTCGTGAGTCTGCTGGAGCGGATGCTGGATCAGCGGTTGCCACGGCGAGGGAGCAACAGGCACAAGGCCGCCGTGACCATCTTCCAGTTCTGGTCCTACCTGGAGGCCGTCCCCAACATGGAAACGCACGTCGCTGAGCTGGCAGAAGAAGGTATCGGACGCACACGGCGGATGGAAACAGAGGCCTTCTAGTCAGTGACAGTAACCGAGCATAACATCCCTCCCGCAGTGTGGTTGGTGCAGAGCTTGGAGTCCTGCGACCAGGACGTGATCGTCAACGCCCTGCGGCGTCCCGCGGAGTGCAGCCTGAGGCGACAGGGGCTCCACGCTGTGGCCAAGTTACTCAAAGACCCGCGAGGCAAAGTGTCGGCGTCTGCCAGCTCCGTGCTGAGGAGCCTGGCCGCCCAGGCCGCGCAGAGGAAGCAGGTGAGGACGCCCCGCCTGCCGCCCCAGCCCAACGTCGCGAGGTTCGTGACAGATGCTAAAGAGTGTGCGTCTCCTCCCGCCCAGGCTTTGGTCAGCTGTCTGGAGCTGCTGGAGAGTGAGAACGTGGATAACAGAGTGTGCGGCTGCAAGGCCTTAGCTTGCCTCAAGGTAAAACCACTTCACACGTGTGTGTGTGTGTGTGTGTGCGTACTTTCTCAGCCCGCTCCATCCCGTCCAAACATGCCACCTCGGAGCGACAAAGTGCCTTCTCCTCATCGATTTCCATCTGTTTTCCACCAGGCCAAAGAAAGTATCGACCAGCTGGTGTATCTCTGTCGGACAGACAAGGAGGAGGTCCGCGACGCTGCCAAACAAGCGCTGCTGGTGCTCGGTAATAACAACCCTCGTGCCATCTAGGATGACAGCTAGACGACTCATTTCCTGGAGAAGCTGCTCATTATCCACAAGAAATACGCACAGAGTTCCAACGTTCAGTTTTCAGTGATATGGATCACTACAGAAAGAGGCAGCCAGCATCTGGATAGTTTTTGTTCAGACCCGCATGAATAATGAGAATTCATGTAACTAGACGACTCTTCGTGTGGAGAAATATGTCGCCTTAAATTGTATTTTTATTCCATTCAGTCATGCCATTTGACTCAGGCCATATCTTGAATATCTTCATGATTGTCTTCCATTTATGTCTGCATATCACAAATCTGTGGAGAGCGTTCATTAACTTGTTTTGTTTTTGTTCTGTTTTTTCTCTATTGCGTGGAGCAGGTGAGGAGGGGAAGATGGCCCACAGACACGTGGAGACATCCCAAGACAGCATACCGAGACTCTTCGCTCCAGGAAGCATGGCCAGCACTGCTTTCTAACACACACACACACGCACACACACACCTGGGTGGGAACGCCATAAGGCAATACGAGATGAATGTTGTGCTTTGACACAATGCCATGACAATATACAGTATGCTGCTCTCCGACCCCACTGAAGCCACTGAAACTCACACAGACAGACACGCATAACGATAAGATGTACAGCACATACACTGTCAGAGAGGTTGCCATAAAACTAGCATGGAGGACAGCAGCTCTACTTGTAACACTGGGCAAACCCCTCAAGTCACTAAGCTACAAACACACACCACGCTGGTCGACCCGTGCTAGACGTGGTCGGACTGGGATGGCAGGAAGAATGTACAACGTGAGCGGCCCAGGAATAGATGGCGCACGAGACGGCCTCTGAAGGCGGGGGATGTGAAGGAGTGATGAGGATGGAGGAGGAACAGGTCTGGGCTGGACACACACGCCGCCGTCACGGCCCTGTCCCTCCACGCACCACGCACCACGCACACGGAGTAGAGGTCTAGAAACCGGTTTGAAGTCACTTTGTTGGACGATTTCCATTTTTGAAGCCTATCAAGTGCCCAAAATTTTGAGTTTCTTACGTTGTGTTTTGTTTTTTTTTGACCCTGTGGTTTTGCGTGGTCATGTTTTAAAGCATAGAGGAAGTGTCCCACTCTACAGTATAACAGGCATGAAGCAGGCCCAATGATGGAGGCTGCCTCTCTGCTGCACTCGCACCAAGGCCGTGGCCAGGGTATTTGTTTGTCCTCAACATATGGTGTATTGTGAGCTTATCTGTGAGCGTTTTGTTATATTTGACTGTGAACTCATCAGGAGGAACAGAAACATCACTCCGGTTTGCTGGTTTAAAGGAGGGGCGCTTTTAGCCTTTTCCCCTCCACGTCCCCCGATCTCTCCCCAAGAGCTCCCGAGTCCCGTGTTGCTGTGTAACTCTGTGTAACTGCACGGGCTCCGCTCCCATCCCTCCTCTCACGCTGTGGTTTGAAGAACGGACAAGTCGAGCTTGGCTCAACATTGAACTTCCTTTGCACGAGGTGGGCTGGACTGTCCTGACGGTCACTGACCTGAGGCCGTGTGAGCGTCCAGGAGGAGTCAGACCAGGGTTTCAGTCTACTCTGCAGACCCAAGATGACAAAAACGAGACGCGGCCGGAGGATTTTTCTTTTCTGAGAACAAACCAGCACTCGATCCTTGATCTGCGCTCCATGCAGGCTGCTCCTCAGACACCGTATGGGGATCTTGATTTTGCAGCGTGACTCTGGAGTGTCCGGTGAGAGTCAGGACCGTGTACCTGTGCCCCGGGGCAGCAGAGGAATGACTGAGGTTGCATTTGCCGCTATGATGGGAAGAGGCGTCCCGTTGTCTTCCTGGACGTGCCAGTGCAGCCTGTGCCAGCTGTGTCACATCTGGAGGGGCGGGGGGACCCGGGACCTGGGACACTGTAGATGTAAAAAAAAAAACAAAAAACGCCAGCAGCATGTTATACCTCGCACACTTGCACAGACAACTGGAAAAAGCGAACAAAACAAGTACCTTCTGCTCCCTATCCTGTCCTTCTATCCTGCATTACTGCTACTGCCGGCTTGATAACTGTGAAACGTCTTCCAATCCAGAAGCTGACGATGGACGGCTTCTCACTCTCCTGCATGCCTTGTATCTCCGATGTTGTCAAAACCGTGGCAACGGATCGAAAAGAAGCAAAACGTATAACTCAAAACTGTATTTCTATATATATATATTGAGATTATAAATTGTTAAGTTCCACTTTGAGGATGGTTTAAGAAATTTGGTGCCATTATTATTATTTTTTTTACATTTATGACATATGTTAAAATGACAAACAGAGATATATATTATACAACTACGCCACTGGAATTTAATATCCTGTGATTGTAAATTGTTTTTTTTTTTTATCTTAGAGTCTTAATTTGTGTGTGTACACTTTTTGTTTTATGAGTTGCGATTTTACTGTTTGAATGGCACGGTTTATTCTTCCAGACGTGAACGAGTGAATGATTAGACTTTCTGTGGCACTTATCCGCGGATCGATCCACCCCGCTCCGCCTAGACTCGGATCACACGCAGGTCGGCCTCAGACCTCAAAGATTTCAGTGGTTTGATGATTAGAACAGAACTGGAGTTGATTGTAGAGTAACTGGCGCCAGATCTGGAATCCTGAATCCTTTAAGTACCAGTGTTTTGTCTGTGCGTTTATGCCATTTGCTACAAACCATATATAATATTCTAAGACACAAGATCCTTTCGCTGCCATATGTTTATATGTTTGGATTTAACTTGTATGATTTCAAAATGGTTTCTACACCTTTATCCAATAGGATCATATTATTCTGAGTTGTGTTTTTCGATTGAGGTATTTATGAGATACTCATTTGTTTTGTTTGAATGTGATTTGTTTCCATTACGAACCACTTAGGCTGTGTTTATGATGGATTATCAAACTAAAGCTTTCTTTCTAATCTGATATAAATGCCTAGTCAGAACACGTGGAGGGAAAATACGAGGAGGAAGAATATGTTTTTTAGCAAATGGGAAACAAAACAAGATGCAGACACACTGGTATGAAGCTTTAAACACTGGCAAGGCTTGGTTAGAAACCACATGCGGAGTTTTTCTTCATAGTTCACCATATTATCCTCATCGTTCCACTCGGACTAAATGCCAGAATGCCACGCCCCAGTATCCACACTTGCTCCTATTTATTGTAATGGCGACTCCTTAGTTTCACAGTGACATTGCTGGCACTCAGCCTTCATCTCACGCTATGACCCGGAGAGCATATGATCACCTACTAACTGTCCACCGCATGGATCCTGACAGTACAAACGACACTGGTACTGGTCGTTAGCCATGCTAGACACGCTACACTGGTCTGCACTGACCTGCTGAGCGTCAGCATGTCGGCCCTGTCACTGTGAACGGCTGTTTCGCTCTGCGCCAGCGTCCCCACTAAAGCGTAGCTATTGAAGTCTGACCACTGACATTCCTAACTGTAACTGTACCTCGCCGTCATCTGTTTTTCCGACATGTGTACAAGCTACGTGCTCAGAGCAGCAGTAAGAGCTGATGAGCAGGGAGCAAATGATGCAACGCTTTCATCTTGAAATAAAATGGCTGACAATATGCAACGTGCCAACACTGTTAACGGCCCTCGGATCAACCTAGACGTTCTCATCACCTCCGAAGTGTTTGTATGGAAGATCTCGCTTAGAAAATGGCTTGTTAAGCAAATCAGTAGTGGCTGTGCTTAGAGGGATGTAACCATCTGGACAGAGGGCCAGGACCATGACTTGGAAACACAATTTTGAGCTATGAGGACATTGAACTCCTCAAGTCAGATTTAGGGGGGAAAAGAAAAGTGTTGTCCATGTGAATGAAATCCTAACGTGCGGCGTTTCATCTCAAACAACCGTTTCCCCACATGGTCCTAGTCCTCGTCTGTGAGTGATCGCCTCAGTGCCGCTGTGAGGGGTGGACAGGGGCGGCGTGTTGTGCTCAGGATGTCGCATGCAGATCTCCAGCACAGCTTCTGCCAGGCATCGGTTGCAGTGAGCCTGGAAGGCAGGACTGACGTCGGAGAGGTGCAGAACTCACTATTGTGTATCAGGAAGGCCACCGCCGTTCAGTGTACTTACCACTAGTAACTCCAACAGGACAGCAACCTGCAGCTATACCTCTGCATCCATCAAGCATCTGTGTTTAAGTGCCTCGAGGTTTGATAGTGACAGAGATGCAATAAGACATGGATGAGATACTTTATTTAAGAATGAAGAGAGTGTGAAGCAGTGGTAGACCACTGCAGCGCAGTATAAATATATACATATATATTTTTTTTCTTTTCCACAATCTTGATTAATTGTGCAGCATTGGAGACGAAATGTTTTATTTCTTTTGTTTTCCTTTTTTAAAAATATATTTCCAAGCATTCTGATGTCAAATATATAAACAATTAAAAATGTGTTTAAAGATTTATCTCGTGCCTGTCTTTATTAAATTGTGAGCCCTTCATATGCTGAAGAAAGCAGAGCTTTCTCCTTAAAAGGGTGATGATCCAATCAAATATTTTTACATAAAACATAACTACTACTAAGTGGTCTTGGCAATGATCGAATTCACAGCTGGACATTTATTTTAAATGAATATGAGTATTAGTTATTGTTCTTCAGAATCTGGAAACTATCGGTCCCCGGAGAGGAAATGTTTGTGACACTGATCCTTCAGAGCAGAGATGTGAAGTCAGAATCGGATTAATTTCTGGGTGGTTCTACAACTTTGCTAGACTGCTATATTATAGTAGAAAAAGGAACTACATGTATAATGAAATGTGCAAAATGGGAACTGAATAGGAATATATAAGGGTACTTTACGTCAGTATTATGTATGATTTAAGATTTTTTATTAGCCACATTTAGATGCAGGCAGTGACATGCATGCAAAATAAAAATGTATGATTATTTGGACTAAGATGTGCTATATACATTGTCAATTATGAGGAATTATAAGGAAAGTATTTACAAGCATATACAAAGTATTGTCACAAACTAAATTACAGTATAAGACTGTCCTGATTGGCAGGTTACTGCACATGCATCGCATAGGGTTGGAGTAATGGAGCATTACACTTGCACATTTGTGGTACACCATAATTAATACAAATATAAATTATGGACATGTGCTGAAAAGGGTCAGATAAGTTGAGTGGCAGGTCTATAGACATTAACTGTCACCTCAGTGTCTTGTTTACGATCTGTAAAGCTCTGGTGACCCTCTGTGGCTCCCTCTTTCACTGGAATCTTTCTGCAGCAACACATATAAATCCTATAAATCTGCAATGATCATATGTTTTAAAAGTAAGTTGGTATAATGAACTGGAACCTGAAGCGTAGCTTCCTCATGGAACCAATAGGCTTCCCATCTATCTATCCACCTGTTAGGTGCACCTGCTTAGGTGGTCGGGGGTTTGATCCCAGCCATGTGCAGCACACCATAGCACCCCCGGGCAACACGCTACCCCTGATCAGTGAGCAAATGGTTAAAGCTAGTGTGTGATTGTTTGTGTGTGACTAAGTGTCACGTGTCTGTCAAAGTCCACTGAGAGATCATGAAGATGAGGAAAAGCTGTATGACAACCATTTATACCCCAGCCACTTCTGTGGAGTTCATGTTCTCATCTCAGTCTGGGGCTTATTGGAGACTCGGATGATGTGCAGATAATTGATAATAATCATTTTAGCGTTATTCCTAGATTATCAAGTTGTCCTGAATAAATTACTTAACTACGTGTGTATGTTTTTTTTCTTTCCAGGTTGGGTGTGTTGCAGTTGCTTTTCACTTCCGGTGTCTTGTACAGTACACCTGCACATGAGAAATTATTAAAAAGGAGAAAAAAAAGAGGAAGAAAGAAATGTTCAGTCTCTCCATCTCCATCTCCATCTCCAGGGATGCTCGGCGCGAGCCTCCGTCCGCGGCCCTGGCTGTGATGAATGGCTGTGGCGGCGCTCTAAGTGGCGCCCCTCCTGGCCAATCAGGGGGGTTGCAGCAGCTTCGACACCACCCCCCAGCGGCCGCACAGGCGCACTGAGCTCCGCTCTGCCATTTTGTGGCAGAGGCTACTCTGCTAAAGCGGGAGAGGGATTAAAACAAACTGCCAACAAGCCCGCGTCTCCCGGCCGACTGGGAAACTTTGTCGCGCGCACTCCCCGCTTCCGGCCGAGTCAAACGGGAGGAGAAACACAGCGCTAAGAGGTGAAGTAGCACTACTTTTCTGCTCAGGGGGGAGTTTGCAGGATCTTTAATCGGCCTCTAGGTGTCACGATGGGGCTCTGGGTCCCGGGCAGCTCGTCGGAGAGTGTTTGTCTCCCTCTATCGTTATCGAAAAACCCGTCAAAATGCGTCTAAATACGCGAAGTTCTGCGAAATGTACACACAGCCCGCCGCGTTTTGGGCATCTCCGGGGAGTTGACGTCGAGTATAAGTTAGGGGTAGTTGGATGGTTTGGTGGGAGAGTTTAGGCCGAGGAGGCGTCCATTTTCTCTGCTCTTTGTTTCCTGTCTTAACGACATGGAAACGGCTGGATTTAACCCAGCGCCGCCGCTAGCATTAGCCTCGACGCGACGGCGGCCCGGACAAGTGTCAAGCACACACACACACCTCACAGCCGCCGTGACGAGACGGGACGAGACGAGGCGCTACGTCTCAAGCCTCGTTTACCCCCCCGCCTCGCAAAACTACCGAGCATTAAGCGCAGCTGACAGCCGATGTTAGCCCGAGGATGACCGGGTTAGTTCCGGGGAGGAGGGGGGGGGGATACAGGCCGCATCTCCACCCACCGCGATCCCAGCCCCCGGAGCCACACCGTCAAGCATTTCTGTCGATATATCGGTGTCAACGAACAGCCAGGCCTCGCATCCGTCAGCCCGGAGGTCCGGGGTCGGCTCTCCGGCCGTGCGGACGCGCGATCGGCGGCCCTGAACGTCAACCGCCGTCGCGGAGGGGTGGGGGTAAAAAAAATGAAGAATGACGAAGCATTCATCAACAAATCGATCAGATCCCCCCCCCCCCCACCCACAAATAAAATCATTCATCTGTCTGCGTCGATGGTCGCCCTGGTCCTCTTCGTCTCTCTCTCCCTCTCTCTCTCCCCCACCGTGCCCGAGCATTGCTCGCAAATGACAGGTCGCTGTTGTTGCGCCGCTCGGCCGCTTGTCTGCGATTGTAAGCCCACCTAGAGCATCATAGCCTCAGATACATATTATAGCAGAGAGCTCCCTCTACGAACCGGCCCGGAGAGCTACAAAAACAGCCCTGTGCGCGGCGCGGCGCGGCGCAGGGAGGCGACAGCTGCCCGTCTGGGCGGCACGATCACTGCCCCCCCGATCAGGTGAAACGATCGCCTCCCCGGTCAGGGATCGATCGAGGCCTTTACAGGACGGGAGCCCGCTCGGCTGCCACCCACACAGCCCCAAGAAGACATGGAAACATGTCACCAGACACTGTCACCCAGCCCGCACCCGTAGTGGAAAGGTTCAGGGGAAGTTCAGGGGATGTATGTTTTTTTGTTTTGATTGATCCCTACGGTCACTGGCTGAGCGGGTGGCCAGCTTCTCACAACTCTTGTTTGTTTTATGGTTGATTTCAGGATCCTACCGACCACTTTCAAGGCCTGCCACAGCCGGGTCCCTGAATATATAGCAGGTTGTCTATGTCGGCCTGGGATTATCTATGGGTCTCAAAGCTTTCAAACCACCTGCCCCAGAAATCAAGTCATCTTATCAGTCCCCTCTTAAACCACACTTTTATCAGACAGCTGACCCAGATTTTAATGTCTCAACCCACCTTTGTTTACGTACTTGCCATATTTATGTTTTCAAAATCACCAGAATAAAGTTGATTATCATTATTATATATTTTAACACAGTGAGTGACAGTTATCATTACATGTACATTTCTGCATCTTTTTCTCACTTTTATCCAAAATGGGAGAGAAAACATTCCAGCCCAGACTCTCCAACACGCCTTTGTGACAGGGGACAGGGTGCCTTTTCGACCGTAACGTCTGCTCATGTTTAAACATCAGCGGTGTTTGTGCCTCACTTCAGCTCCTGCCCACCATGGACGGCGGTCCAGCAGAGGGTGTTGGGGTGGTGGAGGTGCCCTCCATCCAGGGCGTCCACAGCCAGGATGCCATGGTGGCCGACCTCCTCCAGCAGGCTGCAGAGGCTGGGGGCGTGGTGGAGGGACAGGCCGGGGTCGTCCTGGATCAAGGTTCTTACCTGTTGCTCATGATGCGGTTTCACAGTCACTAATAGATGGATGATGTGTTTTGAGGGGTTATCGCGGGTGTTCTTGTGTTTCAGGTCACGGGGATGGGCTAGTTGCAGCCTCCCAGGCCCAGCAGCTGATGGGGACAGGGGTGGAGGGTGGTGCCGGGGTTGACATGATGGTTATGGACTCTCTGGATCCCACCTTGCTGCAGATGAAGACCGAGGTAAGAGCTTTGCCTCATTACTTAAGGGATGTGTCTGCTGAAGCCAAGCTAGCAACAAGGAAACGTGCTGCCTGGTCGCACTGACACTCAGGATGATTTGCAGGTGATAGATGCTGCTGTCGGAGGGTCGCAAGGGACAGTGGGCGTTGTCGGAGGCGTAGCGGGCGCTTCTCACCAAGCCACTGTGACAACAGTCGATCAGACACAGATCATCACACTACAGGTTTCTACGCTTTCTCATGAATTGAGTTGTTGAGGCAGGTGCGTCCACTCTCCGGTCGTGACTCTGTCTCCCTCCCTCTCACAATTCCCAGGTGGTAAACATGGAGGAGCAGGCCGCTCTGGGGCTCGGGGAGCTCCAGTTGGTCCAGGTCCCTGTGTCGGCCTCCACCGTGGAAGCACTTCAGCAAGGCACCTTTGTAGACACCACTGCCATGCCAAAGGACGGGGACCCCGTCATCTGCCACACCCTGCCACTGCCTGAAGGCTTTCAGGTACTGAAGTGGAGAAGAGGAGAGTTTGGAGTCACTGTCATGTAAATACTGGAGTCTCTGGAGCTATTAGAAACCCGTTCTCCTCCTTAATGTAAATATGTCCCAGGAGGAGCAGCATTAGCAGTAGTAGCAGTAGAGGAGGTTCTCTTTCTATTCAGATATGTTGCTTCAGGGGTAATTGCCAAGGAGGCCCGGCTTAGCTTCAACTGAGCCTCTGACGCTTTTCATGTGCAGGTCGTCAAGGTCGGTGCTAATGGGGAGGTGGAGACAGTGGAGCAGGAGGAGGGAGAGGAGGCCCACCCGGAGGAGGAGGAGGAGGATGAAGATGTGGGTGACCAGATGATGGAAGAAGGGGAGGAAGAGCCCATTCAGCCTCCGCCCGACGACTCGGCCTGGGCTAAAGACCCGGACTACCAGCCCCCGACCGGAGCCATCAAGAAGACCAAAAAGGCAAGGCAGCCGTGTCGTATTCGTGTCTCTGTCATGTCATGTGGAGGTGAGACTCTCCATGACCAGTGGTGCTCGCTGTCCAGGGCAAAAAGAGCCGCCTGCGTTACGCCGAAGGAGACAAGGACATGGACGTCAGCGTCTACGACTTTGAAGAGGAGCAGCAGGAGGGGCTGCTGTCTGAGGTCAACGCTGAGAAGGTGGTGGGCAATATGAAGCCCCCCAAGCCCACCAAGATCAAGAAGAAAGGTGAGGGCCCGAATCCTGACCAGTGCTCTCAGCGCACGCGCCAGGTTGGACGGCGTGATCGTAAATAAACCCCCCCGTGGTTGCGTTTCAGGCGTGAAGAAGACGTTCCAGTGCGAGCTGTGCAGCTACACGTGCCCCCGGCGCTCCAACCTGGACAGACACATGAAGAGCCACACCGACGAGAGGCCGCACAAATGCCATCTATGCGGACGAGCCTTCAGGACGGTCACCCTGCTCCGAAACCATCTCAACACGCACACAGGTGGGCGGCCGGACCGCCGCGCTTGCACGTCGCCGAGGAGGCGACCGAGATGCGAGTGACGCTCACCTGCCGTCTGTTCTTTTCTGCCGTCCCGCTCAGGAACCCGTCCACACAAGTGCACCGACTGCGACATGGCTTTCGTGACGAGCGGCGAGCTGGTCCGTCACCGGCGCTACAAGCACACCCACGAAAAGCCCTTCAAGTGCTCCATGTGCGACTACGCCAGCGTGGAGGTGAGGCCCGCTCCTCTCTGCTCTCTGACATGTTGTCACACGCCGCTGTGGCCTGACTGTGACCTGTTGTGCGAAGGTGAGCAAGCTCAAGCGCCACATCCGCTCCCACACGGGCGAGCGGCCGTTCCAGTGCAGCCTGTGCAGCTACGCCAGCCGAGACACGTACAAGCTGAAGAGGCACATGAGGACGCACTCAGGTAGACGCCGCCGCCGCCGCCGCCGCCCGCCAAACCCCCTCGGTTCAGGCCGAACCACCGTTGACGGCTGTCTGTGTCTGAACCCGCGCGCTCCCCAGGGGAGAAGCCCTACGAGTGCTACATCTGCCACGCCCGCTTCACCCAGAGCGGCACCATGAAGATGCACATCCTGCAGAAGCACACGGAGAACGTGGCCAAGTTCCACTGCCCGCACTGCGACACCGTCATCGCGCGCAAGAGCGACCTGGGTAAGGCCGCTCGCCGTCCCTCCTCCGCCTCTCCAGCGCTCTCTCTCCCCCCCTCACATGTCCCCTCTCTCTCTCTCTCCCTCTCTCCCTCCCTCTCTCTCTCTGCACCAGGCGTCCACCTCCGCAAGCAGCACTCGTTCATCGAGACGGGCAAGAAGTGCCGCTACTGCGACGCCGTGTTCCACGAGCGCTACGCTCTGATCCAGCACCAGAAGTCCCACAAGAACGAGAAGAGGTTCAAATGTGACATGTGCGACTACTGCTGCCGCCAGGTCTGTATTCGTGTGTGTGTGTGTGTGTGCGTCGTCATCATGGCGAGGAGCTGGACGGCTAAATAACTTGTGACGGCCGCAGGAGCGCCACATGGTGATGCACCGCCGCACCCACACCGGAGAGAAGCCATACGCCTGCAGCCAGTGTGAGAAGACCTTCAGGCAGAAGCAGCTGCTCGACATGCACTTCAAGCGCTACCACGACCCCAACTTTGTGCCCACCGCCTTCGTTTGCCCCTCATGTAGCAAGACGTTCACTCGCAGGGTAAGGTCCCCCCCCCCCCCCCCCCCCCGGCCTCACCCTCACGCATCGGAAGGGGGAGCGTCCGACCTGACTGTTTCGTTTCGCGTAGAACACCATGGCTCGCCACGCCGAGAACTGCAGAGGCGAGGCGGAGGACGCCGAGAACGGAGCGCCGGCCCCGAAGAAGGGAAAGAAAGGGCGGAAGAAGAAGATGAGGAGCAGGAGAGACGAGGAAGACAGCGGTAAGAGTCCGACCCCGGACGATTCTGTGTCCAGAGGTGGACGCGAGTCTGCCTCGCCTTGACGCCTCTGTCTGTCTGTCTGTCGGGTCCCCGTCGTCCAGAGGAGGACCACATCGAGCCGGACGAGGACGAGGACGAAGACGAGGCCGACGCCGAGGAAGCCTCGCTGCTGCAGGACGAGGAAGAGGCGGAGAGCATCGAGCTGGACCAGGCCCCGGCCGCCATCCCCGTACCAGCTCCCGACGAGCCGCCCGTCAAGAGGAAACGAGGCCGGCCCCCGAAGAACGCCCCCAAGCCTGCCCCGCCCAGCAAGTCTGCGCGGGTGGCCTCTAAGACTGCTGCTGCTGGTGAGAGCCCATTAGATCTATACATTATACATATCATGGTGGTCATGGAGACCAGCGTTTGTGTCATTCAGAGGTGTGAGTGTGATGCTGCAGACATGATGAGTCTCTGGGCTGGTTGAGAGCCTCTACGTATGGCTGCTCCCATCTGGAGAGGTTGAGACTTTAGACTCAATACCTTCAAATAACTACAATAAATATGAATGAAGTCAGTTATGTATACACTATATAGCAGTGATGTGTAACAGATTTGAAACGATAGGCTATTTGACAAACAGAGCTGTTTGTGTAAGGAGAGAACAATAACGGGCCGTAGCTGGGACGCGTGGTGCCTTCAGGTGCCGCGGGAAACCTGAGAGTAACGCTGACTGTGGTGTTGCAGCGGCGGCCATCATCCAGGTGGAGGACGAGAGCACCGGGGCGGTGGAGAACATCATCGTGAAGAAGGAGGAGGGCGAGGGGGCGGCGGGGGCGGCGCCCCTGGAGCAGGGCGTGGCCCTGACTGTGGAGGGGGTGGGGCTGGACGGGGAGGGGGTGGAGACTGTAGAGCTGGCCGTCAACGAGGAGGCGGCGGCCGCCGGCGCCAACGGAGACCTGACACCGGAGATGATCCTCAGCATGATGGACCGGTGAACGCGGCGCGCCCGCGCACTCACGCACACACGCACACACATGCACACACACACACACACACACAAATCCGCATCGACAACACACCCGCATCCTCGGCCTTCACCTGAGCGACTGGCCCGCCTCCTCTGCCCCCGTGCTCCTCCCCGAGGCGGCTGCCACAGACGGTGGCAGTAGAAACACAAAGAAGGGAAGCTGCATGTCACCACACCACACACAGTTATCACACACACACACACACACACACACACACACACACACACACACAGACACGCAGACGCCTCATCTACCCACATCATGAACAGACATCGTCCAAAATAATGACAAACTGCTCTCTGCTCTCTATTCAGTCTGAATGTCGTCTGGATGAATCATTGTGTATTTTCTACCCAAAGCCACATCCTGTGTCAGGCTCTACACCCACCTCACACACACACCTACACACCTACACACCCACCCACACACCCACACACACACACACACACACGCCACTGTTAACGTTCAGCTCCTCACTCACTGTGTTGCTCTGCCAAAAGGAGACATTAGGTGATCGATCTGCTTTCATTTTTCACTTTTGACTTCCTGCCGCCCTTTTGCTTGCTGTCCTCGCAACTATGCTGATTTAGCAGATTCCAAGCCTTTGTATGTGTATATATCGATATAAATGTAGTTTGTTTTTGTTTTTTTTTTTCTTTCCAATGACACATAGCGTACGGTACTTGAGTTTGCCTCTGAGACGCCGCCCTCGCTCTCAGCCACGTGACCTGTACAGCGACCCTGATTTGCCGTTTGCTCGGCCTGCGTCCACACACACACACACACACACGCATACACACACAGAGTCCATGCGGCGGTGTCGCTGTTTGGCGGGCAGATCCAGTGTGACATCAGCGCTCGCCCCCCGTCCCAGCGCTGCCTCCAGATCCTCCGGCGTAACCTCCTCCCGCCCTCCGCTGGGTCTGGGCCCTCGTTCCGCCCTCAAGAGGGACTGACCCGATCGCCGTCTCCCACCTCTCCCACCGATCCCTGCCGGGCCGAAGGAGGTTCGGATAACTGTGCCCCGGCCGTGATTTTTGAACATTCCAAACACTCGATGAGCCCGAAATCATGTCTGACTCGTCGTCCCTGGAAGCGAGCGGCTGTGGAAACGCCGTCATGTCCCACCTCTCTCCTCTCTAGTACGGACGGGTTTGTCAATGAAGTGAGCCAACCCCCCCCACCCAGAGAAGACGCACGCTGCGGCAGGCGGTCTGCATGTAAATGCACGTTTCTGATCCTCTACTCTTCGGTTCGTCCTGGATCTGTGAAACTCTGCTTCAAAGAGGCGCTCTGGAGACTCTGGAGACGTGCCGGCTGACGGGGGACGTCGCTGATCTGACAGGCTGGACACGCTGGTGCCGTCCCACCCGGGTGCTCCGTGCCCTGAGCCCACGGGACGTGATCTCCAGAGACACCTTAATGATGACGATTTCCTTACAGAGACGAGTCCCTCCTAACCAGGCAGACTCGACGCTGAACCACTATCTTTTCTTTCTTTTCTGTTGCTCACAGTCATTATGTACCTGTCTCGATACTGTTTTTTTTTTTCTATCTGCTGCATTTCTCTGTGGTTGACTCAGTTCAGTAGTGTGACTGAAGCCCCCCCCTCCCCCTCCTCGCCTTTCTTCTCTATCTTTTGGCCCAAATCTGTGAGGAATAGCCCGGAAAAAAGGTGTCTCGAGTTTCTGCTGAACCACAAAACTGTTCACCGCCCAGCTATCGGAACGAACCGTACGGGGTAACAGCAAAATGGCCTTTGTTCGGACAGGCTTTCATTCTCACCTAGGAAGGCTGACTCTCGTTTTTCTTTTATTCTTTTCTTTTCACTTTTTTTTTTGATGCTGTACTTTGTTTGTTGTACCGTGTGATTTTATGAAATAATCAAGACCAGCCCCGGAGCCACGGTGCTCCTAGCCCCGGGGGTGTAGCTGTTCCTCATGTCCCGAAGGAGGGGGGGGAAAAAAGCAGGGTCCTCCCTGATTTTACTTCTCGAACACAGATTTGCTCGTACGAGTTATAACGGGGGCTCGAGGCTCTGAAGCAACGGCTGCACGTCGCCGTACGGCCCGTTTACTGCAGCGAATCCTGTTGGTTTTTTAGAACAAATCTCATCAGTGACACAACACGGGCTTCAATACATGCAGTGTTGTGAAATAACAAAAGGAGGGTGGAAAGCAGAACCATGAATGATTGTCGTGCCAACGCCCGGCCATCCGAGGAAATCACAGATTTTAACCAAATTGACACTTTTTTTTTTTTCCTTTTGTAAGAAACACTGAAAAGCAAAAGCATCACTTCTGTAACCATGCGGCTGCCGTCTGAGATCTCACTGGAAAGCAGGAGAGAAGAAAACGTTTTGCTCCCGTCTGCCGGTGGTTATCATCTTATTTCGTTTTTTTTAACATTGCTTGTTTGTTTTGGCAGAAAAAAGGAGAGGGGAAAAAAAACCGTTTCAGAACGATTTGAAACGCCCCGTCGAAAGACCGAGGAAGCGTGAGAAAGAGAAACCCTTTGTCATGTCATTTTTAAAGATAAGCTACTGTACAGCTGACGGAGAATAAAATCATCCTAATGGGCCCACGACTGCTGCACGCATCATTTCTCAGTCCGTCCCCGGGGTGTGTCCGAGGAGACGGCACGAACCTGTCCTGACCGTGCAGGGCAAGGTGCGCATTATAGGGTGGGGGAGGGCCTTGTCATAAGCTGTACTGCAGCTGGAGACCATGAGCTGGTAGTTAAAGTTACAACTACAATATGACACTCAAACACAGCATCGTTAGCCTCAGTATGTGTGTGTGTGTGTGTCCTGTGATGGACTGAAGACCCGTCTAGAGTGTGTTCTCTGCCTCTGTCATATGTACTTGAGATAGTTTTGCACAATAACAATAGCATAATTGATATCAGTTACATCAGTTTTATATCAGTTTTCCTTGGTTTGACTTTTAGATAGCTAGCTTAATAGTTAAATCAGTTAATTAGTATTGATGCTGTGTTTGTGTACACTGCCCTCCACAGATATTGGTAAATTGATGTTTTCTACTGCTAAAAGAATAGTGTACTTTACCTCCTCTAGTGGAAACATTGATCGTTGATTTCAGACATTCACATCATTTTTTTTCCCCAACAGGTATGTTAAAAGTAACACACTCACTCAGTCACCGTCTCTCTCACTCTCACACTCACTCATTCACACATGCAAGTCTGTGCACTTGTTTTCCACTCGTCTGGGTTGAAATGACTGGCTGTTACAATCAACCGGCTTGACTTTTTGGCAAAATTCTGGTGTCAGCTCAGACTTAGTTTGCTTTGGGAGACCACTGTGACTGTAGTTTATGTAATGCTACAGTTTGGGGCACATTATTAGTGGCAGTGTGTCATAGGCTCACCCTCACTCGTTCACCCTATTTTATCCTAATTTAGAGCAAGATTGTATGATGACAAGTGGAAAGTAGAGATAACCCTACAAGGAATGAATCCAGAGGGGGCCCCATGTCAATATTTACCTTGACAGCCCAAAAATGGCTTAATCCGCCCCCGAGTGATGTTTAATAGTCCTGTTTAATATGCGTGTCAGCGCCCCCTGTTGGCCAGATCTCACTCCTACAGCCCAGCAGGGTGCTTGCCTCTGAGTTGGGTCTGCAAAGTAAACACCTGCCCTTTAAGATGTGCTCTTCTACTTTGAAGTTTTGTACCCAGCAGGGATTTCTCCTCCCACTTTCCATCAGGCATCCAGAGGGGTGGGGCGCGTCTGCGACCCAGTGTGGGGCTCATCTCGCTGCAGGTTTCCTGGCTGCATGTGTGCGAGAGTGTGGGAGGTTCAGCAGGCAGCACACTGCACCAGTGACTCACAGCCTTGAACCTGACAGGATGTGTTCATGTGCAAAAATGAGTGCACGATAAGTAAGAAAGTGCCTTCAGCCTCAAACTCAACAGGGCTCAACACCTCCCCCCTCGCCACCCAGCACGGGGCTCGGGTCTCTAAATGTGGAGAAAAGTTGGAGTCAGGTCTCGGGCTGTCAGTGTGTCCTCCTCTCTGAGTTGAGAATGTTGTGTGGAGCAGCGGCCGCATGCTCAGCTTCCAGATGTTGCGCCGAAGCTGCAGTAAATAACTGGAGGTCGACCTCTGTGGCTTCTCCCATCTGACGCAGTGCTTTCTACAGTCTACAAGATGGACTCCATCCCCCAGAGTCTGCAAGGTAAGCTCTTCAGCTCCCTCACCCTCCGAGCTCTCTCAGTGTAGCTTCATAAGGTAATGCTACTGCACTCCTCAGGTAGAACAAATACACAGAGAAGGTAGTAATTTGCTAATTCCTTTGGTCTGTATTCAGCTACGGACCAGACGTGTGTTACAACCATGAACTCCATGATTGTTTCTATACATACCACCGTGTCACAGCGGTTTTGCTCTAAACAAAAGAGCGCCTTGGTGAGTTTGAAGGACAAATAACCTCAAAGTATTAAAAGTGAAAGTTGTTCAGCATCTCAACCCTGGTCCACGCAGTGTTTACATTGGCCGCGGCCAAGAGGGGGCGCTGCAGTGTCACTTAACACTGACGCGACCACCTGCAACATCGTTGTTGTCGCTTGGATGTGAGGTGCGTGACGGACAGGGCGGCACGAGCAGGAACTGACCTCTCTAATGCGGTAACTCTGAGGCGCGCTTGCCAGTTTGATGCCATGAGTAAGTGTCCCCAGAGAAGGTGTTTCCAGAGAACCTGTGACTCACGGTGTGGTCGCCAAAATGCCGTCTGCGGCTGTTGTAAAGACTGTGCCGGGGGCTTGAGACTCTTCATCAAAGTGTGTGAACGGGGTGTGAGGCTCCATGACAGCCTGTCGAGAGGCCGCAGAGGTCTCCATGGATCACCGCACCTTGTTTCATTTCCCGCTGCTCACCTTATTCAGCGTTGTCATGCCGTCACGTGACACTCTTATTTCCTGTCTGCATGCTTTCACAATCCCCTCTATTCAATTAATTGGTGGTATCTTTTCTCTGCTTCATTTGGTCGCCTCCCTCATTCTACCCCTCCTAGTCACTGATGCACTTCTACAGTAGTTAAGGCATGGCAGACAAACCATCATGCCAAGCTTGATGGCATTCGACACTACATTACTTTACATTCACTGGTCCAGGATTCTGGTACTTTTAAAGTAATATCCTATCTATTTGATTTATCATCATTTATCATCACCTGTGAGAGAAGCAGTGAAACTCTCAGTGTAAATTCTACATGAAACATCTGGAATGTGCAACTTTTTTTTGTCTTTACAGACACTCCGCAAACAGTCTAAAATACAATGCTCTACGCTAGAAAAAAAAAAGCAGCTGCTGGTGTCATGATTGTCTCTGAGGGAGTGTCCTCATCATGACCAATGACAGGTCGAGGTTCCCCCTCGTGATGGTGCAGAGGATGTTGCTACATGCGTGTTTACAGTGGCCCAGGCTACTAGGAATAGTGTCACCCGCCCACCAGCACCTCAGACGGCTCACAGGTCTGCAGCGCGCCCTCGAGCGCTGGCTCCACCACGGGAACTATGTCCAGCTGGTTCAGAGCGCCCGTCTCCGGCGTGTCGGCCCCGTGCGAGCTGCAGGGAGGGAGGCTCGGCCGCGGCCATCGTCAGGTGGTGACTTGGACGACCAGGTAACCGTGTCACCTGTGTGTGTGTGTCCGTGTGAACAGATCAGATCTCAGAGCTGCTGAGGCCTCACAGAGTGTGCGTGCTCGTGCCTGTCGTCCTGAACCACAGCAGCCAGTCATGTGGGGGAGCAGCAGAGAGGTTTGTGGTGAGTGAGGAGCAAATTCACCCTGCGACAGCCATGACCTTTTGAAGCTGCAGTGGGATCTGAGACACTGTTAGTGTGTTCGCTGTGTGCGGCCGAGTACGTAAAGCCTGCCGCCGGGCTCAGGACCTGAAGTTTTAGAAGACCCCTTGTAGTGACATTTGCAAAGCACAAAGGTCTTATCAGATCTTTTCCGTCGACTGAACTAACTTGACTGCAGGTCTTATCTGAAGATCTTAAAACACCTCGAGGTGTCAAACGCACTGCAGCAGCCTGTTCCTTTGTGGTGAGCTAAAGGTGTCACTCCATCCCTAATCTAACATCTAGTTGTCCTCCTTCGAATCCTGCGGTTCTGTTTCAGGTGCTGAGTCTGTGGAGGGGCTACCTGGTGGTGAACAAACAGCCTGTCAGGGTAAAGCACACCTTCACACCTTACCATTCTCATCTGAAATGATTTTGCTTTTGTATTTCCCTCACTGCTTTTCACCTGTTTGGATGTGTGCTGTGACGTGACGTCTCTCATCTCTTATGACATGAATTCAGTGTCGCAAGGTTATGCTGCATGGCTTTCTTGTCCTTTACTGTGTGTACAGGTGGAGAGCACTTTCAGCTACCTGGAGATTTGCTCCATCAACATTCACAGTCACACAGAGGTACACTTCTCTATCTATCTATCTATCTATCTATCTATCTATCTATCTATCTATCTATCTATCTATCTATCTATCTATCTATCTATCTATCTATCTATCTATCTATCTATCTATCTATCTATCTATCTATCCTATCTAACCTTTCTCAGAAACTTTTTTATCTAATGTCAGCTCAACCACGGCAGGTATTTACCTTGTTTTATGATATATTTCAAGTAGCTTTTATATATACTTCCAGAGAACCTTACTTTCAGCAGATACATTTGACTGAATTCTTTCCATCGAATTTCACAGACAGGGTGCTTCCGCTTTCCTTCATACCTTTCTCAAGAACTTTGTTGTTTTTTTTAACACAGTGTGTCACTGATTCAATTCTGCAAAGGAATTGAATCAGTGCCTCGGTCCAGTAAAATGACAGTGTTCACCTCGGCTTTCACATGCCAGGCATACATGAAAGCTCTTGACTTAACACCATGGAATGAGGTTCAAGCTTGGCGCTAAGATGATGGTTGATGATGGTTATCTTTGATATCTAAGCTATATTTCCAGCTTCTGCAGATCTTCTGAAAGTCTCTCAATTTTCATGTCATTGTGGAGGAGCCTGTCACGCTCCTGCCTGAGGGTAGTGACATCGGTTTGATAGCGGGACGTGACACCCTTGTGGGAAGCCCTGATCCTTTTCAGCCCTTCATGGAGACTCTTGTTCTTACGGTTGAGTAGATCAAGCACTGCCTGGAGGTTTTGGTGCTGGTTTTGAAGAGCCTCTATCGCCTCAACCTGGAGGGCGTGGCCCTCCTCTCTGAGGTTGTTCTACTGATGTGGCGGGAGGTGTTATGTAGTTCTTGGAATTGTTTGTTCTTGTCCCGCTCTACTTGCAGCTCAGTAGCACACTTCTCCTGGATGTCTTTGTATGCTGTTTGCGGCAGTACATAACTGTGTTCAAAGTAGGTCCTCAGCTGCACCTCCCTCTTGAGCGCTTGCTGAACTTAAGCCTTAAACTTTTCCCAATACATAACTTTTGTCCTGGTTCACGTCCATCTTGTCGTAGTGTCCCTTGTAGTTCTTATTCCAAAATCTCTGCCTGTTCTTAAGGGCCATTCTCAATCCAATCTCATCTCAATTTCCTAAACTGATAGAGTGCAGCTCTGAAACAGAAGGCCGCTGCAGTCAGCAGTCAAGTTGGTCTGCTGCTCTGTCAGTGCTCTTTTCCTTACCAGGTCTTCGTATTGTCTACTCACCAGTCCACTTACCGTCTTCTCGCCCGTCTGACTGTTTCAGTAGCTGCTGCTGCCACTGCCTTATAGGCACTTGATGATGTCGACGAAGTCATAGAATGGAATCATAGAATCTAGACTCTTAGAATGTCAATGTTCTGTTCCGTCATTCCATCCGATTTCCTTTGACTATGACCAACGTTTTGCTTCCACATTGTTTACATTTAAACAATAAAAAACATCCTATGTGAGCATGTAATGAGAAGCCCAGAGCTGCCCCTGGTGGGGCATTGAGACCAGGTTTTAGGGATTAAATCCAAAGTTTTGTGCCTCTGTGTTTGTGTCGTCCAGTGGAGGTGAGTCCCAACGAGGACGTGCAGTGACCACATTGTCCAATCTGCTGGACAGCTCCAAGTCTTCAATTCAGTCATATATTTGAAGCTACAGCACAGTCACCAGTGAGGCAAATGCAGAGGAGTAAGGCTGGAGGAGACAGAAAAAGAAAAAAGAAAAAGAATGTCATAGATGAATTGAAGTACATTAGTTTGTTGAGGATGTCTTCATAGGATTGTGTCAATGCCAACTGACTGTAGACACACACAGGGTTAGGGTTAGACACAGTATTCACCTTGTTTTCACCTTGTTTCCATTCTTCTGAAAAGTAGGTACCCTTAAAAACTATATTATAAGAACTGTTATGAAAATAATACAATCATAACAACAACATAGAGTGATAATGTCGAAACCCTGTGTCTGTGGTGGTTTACTCTTGGTGTGTGTTGCAGGTGGAGTTGTTGACTGAACACCAGACTCTGTCTCTGTCTCTGCTGCTCTCTGAGGATCTGGAGGCCCTGGTCGCTCACGTAACAGCCTCACTGAAGAGGATCTTCCCCGACTCGTCTCCCGGGTCGGTTTCACCCCGCCTCTTCTAGCCCAGTTGCTCGGCGTTATGGTTTACTGTGGATCAGTATTTCGCCTCCGCAGACACGCCCCTTCCCCCCCGCCAGCAGAACACCTCCTCAGTCATTCCCTCGGTTCCTGTTCACCGCAGTATTTCAGTTCTCTACTGTCCCCCCAAGGGAGCCTCAGGCTTTCCCTCTAGTGCCAAAACCAGGTTGACATTTGTGGCAGAAGTGAAATACATCTACTTTCAGAGGGTTTGGAAGCTGATTTAGTACACACATCCACACCTTGCACATGTTGGATTATACTGATATAGCGTTCACCTGTTAGCCATCAGGTCAGTGTTTCTTCACCTCTATGGTGTGTGGGCGCCCTGGCTCTGAGCGTGGCTTGCCTCTGTCTTTGGCTGAGTGTTTCTCGTTCGTCCACCCTCAGGAAGCTGTTGACGATGGTTCATCCAGACCTCCAGCAGAGGCTCCTCGCACAGACGGCTCTGATAGAGGAGCAGCTCAACAGCCGGCCCGGCCGCTGTGGTGCGTGCAGGAAGTGATTAATAGCTACGTTTATGCACATGCAGTTACACACACACACACACACACACACACACACACACACACACACACACACACACACACACACACACACACACACACACACACCGGTTTGTGACTTATGCTTGCCACTATACATCTGACTCACATCCTGATTCCACTCTGACTTGTAAGAAACCATTAGTTTTATCTCGTCCTTCTCTAATGGAGCCGGCGGTGATACTTTCAGCTTCTTCTCCTCGCCTGTGAAGTGTGATTTATATCTGTGAGGTGTGATTCGTATCCTCATTCAGTGAAACGGTCGATGCTTCACTCGGGTCTGAGAGACTTTCCGGTGTTTCCAGACAAGAAAGTGTTTGAATGTGTGCTCCGCAGGTGGATTCTCCGATACCTACGCTGCTCTGTGTGATTTCAATGAGATGCCGTGTCGGGAGGAGATCCAGTGGGTAGGTCTAAAACTGCCGTGCCATAATAATTTGCACCGCACAAGCCTGACTAACTGTGTGTGCAGGACATAGATAACATCTACTACATCAACAAGTGGAGACAGTTCAACCTGCAGGACTTCAGCCATTTAGACAGCAGGTGTGGAGCAGAACAGTGTTTGATCCCGTCTGAGTTTTCACACTCCATGGTTGCTCATGACCTCTCCTCTCCTCTCCTCTCCTCTCCTCTCCTCTCCTCTCCTCTCCTCTCCTCTCCTCTCCTCTCCTCTCCTCTCCTCTCCTCTCCTCTCCTCTCCTCTCCTCTCCTCCCCTCTCCTCTCCTCTCCTCTCCTCTCAGTGATTTGGCTTTAGCGGTAGCAGCCCTGTCGTTCAACCAGTGGTTCACAAAGATCTGCTCTAAAGACCTCAAACTGGTACAGTGCATGGCTGTGTGTGCAGTATGTCTGAGCTGTGGCTGTGTTAAAACTGCGTTTTGACCAGGCTGAACATGTGACTCTTTGTCCCCGTCCCCTCAGTCTGTGGACGTGCAGCAGCAGCTGAGCTTCCTGCTGTCCAGATCTCCCAGCCTGGAGGAGGTCTCGCTGGAAACCAGCGGACTCAAGATGTGAGTCCTGTGCATGACTAAGATTATTTTTGATTATTTTAGTGGCTGATGGTAATAACGATTTGGCTGTGCGGCAGGGACTTTGCTTTGAAGATGGCAGCTGCTCTGCAAGAACACACCTCCTCTCCCCTGAAGTCCATCAACCTGTCAGGAAATCCAATCGAAGACAAAGGTCTTAACATGACATCTAAGCATTGGATGTGCCCCCCACTTGTGACGTTTCCTCTGCAAATCAAATGTTTGCGTCTGTCTGTGCTTTGCCATCTGACTCCCAGGTGTAGTAGCTCTGAGTCAGGAGTTGGTGAATTTATCTGAAGGACTTAAGCATCTTTCTCTGTCCCGTGTGTCAATGACAGCTAAAGGTACGCACTTGGTCATGCACATTTTTACCTGTGTTGATATGTATATCTAAAATGTGTTTCGGTCTGATCTACCCTCAGGTCTTGGCTGTCTGAGTCAGGTCCTGTCCTCCACCCAGCTCTTCTCTGCCTCTCTGACGCACCTCGATCTGTCTGGCAACCCAGGCTGCCTGGTCAGCGAGGAGGCCACGGTACATAAACACACAGTGTGCACATGTATACATACTGTACTTAGACATTCAGAGGTGAAGCTGAAGTGAGGAGGTGGTTTAAAATATGCACTGCACTACACAGTCACTCTCAAAAGAGTAATTTATAGACTTTTTCTTTTCTTTGGAGAGCAATATTTGAGCTCTTCATTTGATTCCTAATCATGTGACTGATGGGATATATATAATCTATATGTGCTTTATGTGTGTGCCTGTTGCAGTTTCTCTTCAAGTTCTTGTCCAGCACTAACTTTCTGTCTTACCTGGACCTCAGTGAGACCAGCTGCCCTCTGGACACGGTCAGTTCCACACTCACTGTCTCGTCTGAGGCCGCTCTGTCGGTTTCACCTCAAGGAGCAATCGATCAAACATAGTGTGCGATGGAGAAGGTCAAGACGCTGTTCATCCCTTTGGTTTACAGCCAGCTATCAAGGGTAGAGAAGTCTGTGCTGAGACGCTGGAAGAGATGAGTCTTGTAGGTGTTATGTTGTCAATATAATGTGCAGAGAAAATCCTGCGCAGTTCATTTTTATTTTTTGGTTAAAACCAACAATGTGAGCACTTGATGACATCTTCACAGACAGTACATTGTAACCGTTGTAACTCAGCGTGCATTGAACCTCTGTATCTCTCAAGTCTGTTCATGACACCGAGTCTTTCTTGCAGTTATTTGTGTCCCTGTCTGCTGGATGCTGTTACAAACTAATGCACTTGAACCTGGCCAGGAATCCTTTCAGCCACAGGTCAGCTCCATCAAAAACATGAATATCTGTGGCACTCATCATGAGCTTCAATCACGGTTGGGTGATGTGATTTCTTGTGAACTAAGTGGTAAACTCTGGTTACGGCCTGGGCCTGTGTGTTGTAGGAAGGTGCGGGAGGTGACCAGGAGCATCCAGGAGTTCTTCAGTCAGAGCTGTGAGCTGAAATACGCGGGCCTGTCCGCAACTAAACTACCTCCACAAGCTCTCAGGTTGGTCCATGCCCAACAGGGCAATGTCAAATTCAGCATCTGTCCACAAATAGGTGGCGTTTTAAATAACAACAAAATGGACAGGGACAATTTTGTAATTTCTTCAACAAATTAAGATCAGCCAAGGCAGCACATGCACTGGGTTCAGTTTCAGTATGTGCGGAAAAGCAATTGTGGATGTGAAAGATGCAGATAGAGATCTATCTTATCTGATTAAAATGATGGGAAAAATTTGTTTTTAGGTCAAGCCACCGCTCACATCTGTCTTCATGTAACTGCACTGTGGCCAGCACCACCTTGAGCTCATCTGATATCACTTCACACATGCATGCATGCTTGCAAGTGTTTGTGCATTTCACATCTCGACTGATTTTCTTGTAGGTTGTTACTACAGGGTCTGGCTACCAACACTCACCTCTGTGGACTGGAGCTGGATGTCAGCAGCTGTGAGGTACAGCACACACACACACACACATATGCACACAATCTCACACAAATACAGTTAAATATAGTATGGAGAAAATGAAGAATTCCTCATGTAACCGGGACATAAATCTGTCGCCCGTGTGCAGCTACGGTCAGCAGGGGCGCAGGTGATACAGGAGCACATCTCTGAGGCCACAGCCATCACAAGTCTGGATATATCAGACAATGGTATACATAACCACACACACATACACACACACACACACATTAAAGATACAGGCTACAGAGAGCTAACAGAAGCTAGCTAACAAGCTAACAGAATGCCAGAAATGAGTCTTGGTAAGTTGTTAACTATAAAGGTGAAAGGCTGTAACATTAGAAATGCCTGGAGGAAAGAACGAGCATGAACTTGACTCATTATTTAGATTATTGTCTTCATTCTTTTTTACACTTTTCAACCAATACATATAAACTTTTCGGGTTTGGAGCTGCGCTGACACCATTCAGACCATAAGGGAAAGTGAACTGACTCATCTTTCTATGAATGTCCGCTCCTCTTCCCCCTCTCTGACTGAAGGTTTTGAGAACAACATGGTGACTCTGGTCCTGGCCGTCGCTCGCTGTCGCTCCCTCCGGCACCTGGCACTGGGCAGGAACTTCGCCATGAAGTCGAGGTCTGAGACACGCAAAGAAGCACAGCCGCCCACAACCCTCTCGCCGTCTTCCTATGGCTCTCTCTTTGACGTGCTAAGGCATCTCCTCTCTGTGTCCACAGAGCTCTCACCGATGTCCTCCATCGTATAGCTCAGCTCATTCAGGACGAAGAGTGTGTGAGTGCCTCTTCCTCACATTGCTCACACTCTCAGCCGCCTGTCACTCTAAATGAGGCTCATGTGAACCACGATTAATTCTCTTGATGTTGTGTAGTGGCAGAATAGGTCACTGCTGTTCCTCGTGTGTGTGTGTGTGTGTGTGTGTGTGTGTGTGTGTGTGTGCGTGCGTGAGCAGCCCCTCCAGTCTCTGTCGGTGTGTGACTCCAAGCTGAAGACAGGGATGCACATCCTGCTCAGCGCTCTGGGCGGCCACGCTGTGCTGGCCGAGCTGGACATCAGCGGGAACAACATCGGAGACACTGGGGCTAAAATGCTGGCCAAAGCTCTGATAAGCAACACCAGACTGAGGTGCACACACACACACACACACTTGCTAAGGTGTTGTACAGACAGTGATCTCAAGATAACTCAAGATAAAGTGTTGCAGTTGTGTACGTTCCCACCGCAAGTTGCTTCACCTCGTATTTTTCAGTTTTGTCTGTTGCTGCAAGTCCAGTTTCTGCCACTAGATGTCATCATTTCAGCATTGAACACGTTTTCTGTCATGTTACCCTGTGTCTCTTGCCTAAAAGTCGAGGACCGTGATGATCACTGCAACCAGACACAACTGCAGCCTCTTTCTGTCTCTCTCCAGGACTCTAACATGGGACAGAAACAACGTAACCTCCAGAGGTTTCCAAGACGTGGCAGACGCCTTGGAGAGGTTGTTCATAAACACAGCAAAACACATATGCCATAGCACAGCATGGGGCACAAGCACGAGACCAAATACCACATAATGTAATGCAGATGTCAAATCGCGTCCTGACAGTATGCAACAAAGGTTTTTCACCAAAAGACACAAACATCATCCTCATGGCTGCACTTGGGCGTAGGTCAGGGAAATGTTGAAAGATTTGTCCCTCCAACTTATTATCCAACTAGATCGAACTAGATCTGAAATAGATGTTTCACTCTGGAGCAGAGTGGTGGACAGACAGAGGCGTGCTCTGACTTGAAGCTGCCAGTGAGGAAACGTTTTGAGGAGCGTGTGTTCTGATGCTAGGTCCCACTGTTGTGCAGGAACTTCACCCTGCAGCAGGTGTCTCTGCCCCTGGCTGATATCTCACAGAGTTACCGTAGCAACCCCGGCCGGACAAAAGAGGCCCTGCACAAGGTCAGTGTATGTGAGAAATGTGACCAGTCTGGGAAATGTTTCAGAAATTTATGGATGTTCTCTCTAGGTCGTGCATTGTGTGCCAATGAGACCTTTGCGGGGTGTGTGTGTGTGTGTGTGTGTGTGTGTGTGTGTGTGTGTGTGTGTGTGTGTGTGTGTGGTCACAGATTCAGCAGTGTCTAGACAGAAACAACCAGAGACAGTCTGACAGAGTGGAGCTGCGCCAAGTATTGAGAACTCAACAGTGTGAAAAGGTAATAAATCTAAACTATAAAGATGGAGTCGGTCGGTGAGTATAACCGCTGCTAAACTGAACACATCGTGTCATAATGACATGTTCTCAATATCTTTGGTGAGAGTTACCGCGCCTCCCGCCGCGCGTGTGTCTGTTCCTCCCCCCGTGCAGCTGGCGCAGGGCGTGTGTCGGCAGCTGGAGGACAGTCTGCAGCGTTTCAGCCACTGCAGCCCGCAGGAGGTCCAGGCCGACGTGCTGGCAGCGCAGGAGGTGCTGCACGACGCCAGGGAGTCCTTCAAGGTACCGCCGTGGAGACGGATGAAAGGCGCCAACTTCAGGAGAGGATTTAACTGCTGATATGAAGTGTTAAATGCGTGTGACATGTAATCACATGATCGAGTTTTCACAAAGTGTGGAGAACAACCTGACGTCTCAGCTTGGTCAGAGGTGTCAGCAGTCTGCATGCGAGGGCCTAATAAAGAGATCCTGGAGTCTCCAGTAGATGATGCCTGACAGGGCCGTGTGTCTCTGCTGGCTCTCCCCCTCTGCAGCTGCTTCCCTCTCTGTACGAGGTGGGCAGGACATGCGCCCCCGGCGAGGACTTGATGAACTGCATCCTCACGGACGCCGCCGCCGCGCTGGGCGACGAGTTCAACAGGAGCGTCCAGGTACCGCTCAGACGCGCGCTCCGGTCATATATCACAATGAATAGGCCCGTTAGACGGGTCAGCAGAGCGGGGCTCCGCTCAGGCCAGGGCTGCGGTTGTGGTCCCGGCTCAGACAAGCAACTAATCATAGCATCCAACACAGTGGGAGCTAAGAACTGTAAGGAAAACTACAAGCAGGCATCGTGATAGGTTTGTTTTATGCTGGGGAATGTCTGTGGATATACGTATTATCCATATCAATCCTTGAGTTATATTAAGCATGAATAGAGCTGTTGCTTTTGCAATTTTTTGTTACTATTATGACTCGCAAAAGAAAGGGTGTGTCCTCCGTTAGGATGTAGCATGATCGCCCTGAGTGAACCTTTAGAGTCTGCAGTGTAACCTGCCTAAGATGAGTCTGGGTGTGTGTGTGTGTGTGTGTGTGCGTTCCAGGAGCTGGCTCAGAGCCTGATGAGGTGTGCAGAGGCCGCCTGCCCGCGGGTGGCCCAGTGGGTCGGCGTGGGGGAGCGTCTGGCAGAGTGTGTGTCCAGCAGGAGCAAGCAGACGCACGCCTTCCTGAGGAGCACGCTGGTGGAGGACGCCGGCCAGGTCATCAGCAACAGACTGTGGTAACACCTGACGGGTCTTGTTTCTTTTTTTTTTTTTCGCGTGATGCCAACCTAAAATTGATCGGTCAAGTGGATCGATCGACTGTTCGCTCCCTCGCTTCGTTGAAACGCTTTAAGGTTTAAAACTGCTATTGACTTTCCCCCGCAGGGGAAAAGGATGTTTGCTCCTATTAAATGGAGACATAAAAGGAGATTCTGCTCTTAGAGTCGATCCTTGGTCACATGGTTGACAGATGAGACACTTCTTGGACAGATTTAATCGCTGGACTGCTTTAAATTATGCTCGGACTCCCTCTGACAGTGTTCAAGTCCACAGAAGAAATGCACCCTGTTCTGTAATCCAAACGCATGGATGTTTAATGGCCATTATGGCACTTGCTGCTGCAGTGAAACCTGCGCTGTTTGTCTCCTCTCTCTTATGAAACCAGTGAACTGAGACAAACACTGAGTGTCTCCCTGGCTGGAAGCATCATGGAGCAGGTGCTGCAGGATCTGACCAGGGCACAAGACAAGATGGTAACTGTGTGCTTTGTTTATATATATATATATAAATGATGCACGTGTGTCGTACCCGGCGTCTTGATTTAACGTCTCAATAATGTGCCGCTGGCCTCAGCTGGACACCAAGGGGAGACACAGACAGAGGGGAACATGCCTGCACGCTGCACAGTCAGATGAAAGAGTAATATCTGTGCTCGTATCAATATCTCTGCCTCACGGACGGTTGATCTCAGGGGTGTTTTAAGATGAGCGAGCGAGACTAGAAGCAGGGGAGAGGTGCTGACTCTACCAAAAGAGAAACAATACACCTTCCAATAAATCTACTATACGAGCGGGCACCTAGATATCCCCGCAGACATGCTTCTGTTCTACCTGGCTTGTCTACCCCATGGCAGATATGTTAAAACGTCATAGCTCGTAATCACTGACGTGTGTCTCCAGGATCACCTCATCAAAGAGAACTCGAGCCTCGTGTTTAGAAACAACATCCCAGAGCTCCGATTGGTCAGCACCGACTTCCCGACTGATGACGTAAGACACACACACACACACACTCGGCCGTCCATTCATCTTGTTCTTCACTCCTTCACTGACACTATGGGTAATACGTGGATCTCCATTTCTGTCCTCTCTGTCCACCACCAGTACAGCCCGGCGTTTTGGAGGAACAGCTCCCACACTAAGAGCCTGAGGCCTGCCCCTTCCATTAAGAGTGAGACTCAACCACGAACCAGCTCTTTACCTCTCGGAATCTAAATGTTGCGCATTTGCATGCGTGGGCGACCGCTGCTCTTGGAAAAGCCATTAAATACAAATTAAAATGATAAAACAATCCGGCCGTCCGGGTTCACAATCGTGAAACGATCGCAACTCCGGGATGGTTCAAGAATGCTCCGTCACAAGTCAGGAAATGGAGAACGCAAAGCGATTCGAAATCGCAAATGAAGCGAATTATTCTTAGTCCGTGTTATGTCCGTCGACAGCGAGACGTCCGATAACCTGACATCACACAGACACTAATTCAATTGAAGCACTTCAGCAAGTCAAGAGCACTGATTAGTAATTTGAGATAAGCCATTTCATTAGTCAGACTTTGCACTAATGCGCCTCATCATGAATACTCATTCTGCTGTAGCAGGGACTGGTGCTAAAAATATGATTGGGACCAAAGAAGAAATGTCACAGCCCATTGTTCCATTATATCACCAGATTTGTACCTCAACCATGTTGCAGGGGGTCCACTGGTATCCATTTCACACATCAGACACACTGGGCAAAGGCTGGAAAGGCCGGCTGCAGCAAGGGAAGTCTGGAAACATGCATGATTTTGTATGTTGGACTGTGGGAGGAAATGGGAGCGAAACCCACATCAACACAGGAAGAGCATGCAAAGACCACACAGACTGACCCTCAGCCGGACTGGGATTTGACCCCGTCCATCCACATCCATGCTGGAGGGTGACGGTGCAAATCGCCGAGCATGTCACACCATCTCCCATCAAGGGGCATGACTTTGTTAAAACTGAGCCGTAAAGAATAAGGCAGAAACTGCATCCCTTGCATTTAAAGTCTTCCTCATCACTTTGTATTCAATCACATTTAAAGACCGAAGACATAAATCGATAAAGGATATTTCAAAGCGTGACGATGCCATTAGTCGCGGCATCATCCTTTTCAGGAGAAAGCCTCCTCTGATGAAATAATTCATCAGGGTTTCATGAATTAATGAACGTGGTGGTCTTATATTGTCAGCAACATGCCCGGAATCAGTGCGAGGCGCGTGCTCAGGTACAGATCTCCACCTCCCGTCATGCAGCTCGTCCTGTCCGGCTGCAGCCGTCATGTGTGGCAGACAGCGGCGTTTGGCTAATTGGAGCATGGCCTGTTTACTTTCACACCAGTGACTTTCACCATGGGAGAGATGGGGAGAAGATGGAGGAGGGGACGATGAGGGAAGAGGAGGAAGCATGGTGGAGGGGGGGGGTTTGGGGCGCTCTGGCTCAGAGGAGCCCACCCCCCACTCCTTTTGTTTGTACAGGGACAGCCTTAAAATAAGGTCCGAAACAAAACAAGGCACAGAAGACCGTATAATTTGTGTTTTTGTGTCAGAGTCTTGGAAGTCGCAGCCGGAACTGGGTCAGTATTTTATGAGGCATCCTGATGGAGAATCTAAATTTAAGCGTTTTTCTTTCCAAAAATGTTCATATTGTTCTTTGAAATTTGCATTTCAAAGGCCCCTGAAATATTTAGGCCGTGTTTCTGGCAGACGGGCTAACAATGTGGGTTTAACCTCACCTCATCCTACCTTGTTTAGTGTGTGTCAGTGTGTAGTGTTGTGTGACAGGCTGATAACTGTGTTCCTGTGTGCAGTACAGTGTGACTGCAGCATCCATCTGCTCCCTGTCTTGCTTCTCCCCGCATGTCCACGCTTAAATGCCTATTTCTCTCCTCTATGCTCTGCTCGGCCCCCCTTTGTCTCCCCTCGCTCACTGCCAAGCCTCTCCTCCCCCTCCATCCTCCTCTCCCGACACCCCCTTGCCCCCCCCCCCACCACCCCCCCGGTTTTCTCTCCACTCTCCCCATATGTCTCCCATACACCTCTGCCTGCCCTAGATATACGTGCAGACTGTGCAGTGCACTCCAGCAAAAAAGCACGCTGCGTGGGCTGCATTCCCATCTCCCCCCCTCCATCCCTCCCTCCCTCCCTCCCTCTCCCTTTCATCATCTCTCCTTGTGCCTCCCCTCTCATCAGTCATTCCGCTTCCCTCTCAGGTCTCCTGGATGCAGACTGGGAGCAGCAGAGCAGGGACAGGGGAGCGGAGAGAGAGTGGGGAGGAGGAGGAGGCACTGCTGGAGAAGGAGGAGGAAGGTGTGGCCTCCCTCAGTTGCCGATAGCAACCCCTCTGTCAGTCAGGGCCTCAAGCCCCTCCCCTTCCACTTCTCCATCCCCCTCCCCCCCAGGCCGGTGGGGGAGGGGGCGGAGGGAGGGGGAGGTGGCGGCAGTGGATGCTGCAGCAGCGCGATCCGGAGCGAGAGGAGCATCATTCATTCCTCCTCCCAGTCTCCCTCTCCTCTACCCCGGCTCTGCTCCAGCTCCAGAGGAGGAGGCTGCCAGCCGCCGAGGAGGCTCACCCAGACCAGAGGCTCCTTACCCCGGCTGCGGCTCCAGCCCAGGCCCCCTCCCCAGCTCTGGATCCCCCGCTTCTCCCATGGAGGCTCTACCCACCCAGGGACAGACTCTGAGGCACTACACCGCCTCGCGACCACGGCCGCGACGCACACACACACAGCCCCCCACCTCCAGGCCGCAGGTAAGAGCACACACACACACACACACACACACATAGACACACACACCTACCCATAAACACAAGCACTTACCAGTGGCCATAAACACATACACACATACATATTTCAGCAGGCAGAAAACACTCAGCATTTGCATTCACACACACACACGCATACACACACACACACATACACACAACGCATTTGCATACAAAATCTGCATTATGTGGGCTCATATGCCCAGTGCAGCCACAGGAAAAGGGCAGCGAACAGGACACAGGGAGGGAAAGATGAGAGATGTGAGCAGAGCAGTGATGGAGGAAGGATAGAGGGAAGGGTAGCAGAAGTGGGAAGCTAATTGCATGACTAGGGATCCCTAAGGAGAAAACGATGGAAATCGTTAAAATTTACACAACATTGTAGAAAAACATGGGCTCTGGATGATCTATGAATTTATCTGTCCAACGATCTATCTATCAATCAATCAATCAGTCAATCAATAAATCTGTTAATTTATCTATCTGTCTATCTGTTTGACTGTCTGTCTGTTTGTCTGTGTGTCTGTCTGTCTATCTATCTATCTATCTATCTATCCTCTCACTCATTCTATTGCTTTTATCTCTATAATGCTATTGTAATAATGGTAGCCATTCTCACTCTCCATGTAGTCGTGCTCAACGTGTGTGAGTGTGTCTGTTAGTGTGTGTGTGTGCGTGCGTGCGTGCGTGCGTGCGTGCGTGTGTGTGTGTGTGTGTGTGTGTGTGTGAAAGAGGGAGAGAGAGGGAGAGAGAATAGACACATGCATTTTGGGAGTGGTGTTCCCTGGGTTGTTCCCAGTGCTGATCTCTCTCTCTCTCTCTCTCTCTCTCTCCTGGGAATGCGTTCACTAGCTCAATTATTCATGTTTGCAGATTAATGGGGGTCTTTCTCTATCTTGTAAAGGTGTAAATTGAAAAAAAGAAAGGATTTTTACCTATCTATAGTGACCTCACATGTATGAATTATTTTGTCTCCTCTCAGGTACACCATTGCTGTTTTGCAGGTGCCACAGCAAAGGTGATTTTTTTTTTTGGTTCTTTATGAAATATCAGTACAATAGATAATGTGCAGTCTGGCATAGCATCCCTTTCAATGAGTGATGAGTTAATTTGGTTAGGTTTGTGGTTAGATTTTATTATCACATCCTTTCTAAAGGGAAGGAGAGTCTGTGGCCGCTCCTTTCATTGTCATATCCTAATTACATGTGGAAAAAGGGATTTTTAAAAGTTTCAAGCTTTCACATATGTCTTTAGCCAATTCACATGGTGGATGTGTGGTTAGCACTATCGCCTGTCATCACAGCAGGTCCTCTAAGATTTTCTCAGACTACTCTAGTTTCTTCCCACAGTCAACCTTAACATGCATGTTAAGGTTGACTGGAGACTGAATTGTCCTTAGGTTTGGGTGTGAGAGTGAATGGTGTGCGTGTCCTGTGATGGGTGTATTCCCTGCCCTCACCCTATCTGTGCTGGCACCAACAGACCCCTATGACCTGGTTAAGATACAAAGCCAGTAATCTAAGCGATATAGAGACAATATATTTGCCTCTCCAGGATACTCCTTTTACACCCAATCATGATGCTGTCATTTGGTACCTGTGGAGCAATCCAAACAAGCGTTTAAGGAGCGCATCTTTAATACATGAGCACTTACCATTTCATTTGTGGTGTCTCTCCTAATTGTCTGCATCCCTCACTCCTTTCTGTGGTATCTTAATTAGTATTTAAGCTGGAACATAATTGTAGAGACCAGGAAATGCACGCAAACAGAAGATAATGACAAACCACTGTGTGATTTAACATTGAGAATGTGTGGCTCCTTGTTAATGATGAGCCTGTCTGATAGGTGAAAACAGGGTGATCTTGGGTTGCAGATGAGACACTAACAAGCTCCAAACAGTGTCCCTGACATGCAGACACAAAAACATGAAAGGAGCCATTCAGAATCAGGTAACTGCTAAGTGCAGATATCACAACAACTCCAGCCATTAACTCTGCAGGCGTCTGATTCTACCCCAGACGAAGGGAAGGGAGGCATCTGTAGAAAGCTCATTAATGGGCCCTAATGCCATATCAACAAGGAGGAATATGTTGATGAAGAGGATGCTGCTTCATCCACAGACAATGCAAGATCCATACCCGAAAGATGCATCTGAAAGATCAGGGCATAGTTTTATTACCCTGTTTACCCATAGAGTCAATGATGTTCTGAAGGAATGCAGAGAGAGACCCGGCACAATGAACTGACACATTGGCAATGTGTCAATGACCAATGTGAAACTGGCCACACTGACACAAGTTTTATTTAATTATCTTTAGTGCCATCCTAGAATCCTTTGTGTCCCTGAAAGCAACTCTTTGACCGAGGTTCTCCACAGCATCACGCTACATAAAACATTAATGGTGCCACGAAGGACCTGGATCCACATTAAGCATAGACAAAACATAATTTCAAGATCCTTTATTCCGCAATGATGTCTTATTTGTGGCTCTTTTTTTTTTGTTACAAAACTGGGTCTTTCTTGATTCTCTTTTGTTCTCTCTTGAACAATCCCAGTGCATGAGATACTAACAGCATTATTTCGTCGTAGAATCAGATCCCAGCCTGCACCAATGTTCTCGGCAGTGTCTGTTCTCTGCACATTGTGGCTCAGTCGCTGTGGTCTTGTAGCCAGAAGATGTTGGGCAGATTCCTGGTTCCTCGTGTGTGGAGATTTCCCTCTCTGCCAATATTCAACTGGGTTTCCTCGCATTGTTGGGTGAACTTGAGACGTGCTTCATAAACCATAGGACAGTCCGTTGTTATAGCACTGTGACTGACTGACCGAGATCAGTCCCTGCATTGTTGGAGGGATTTCTGTACTGTGTCACCATGAGGAAATTCTAATTCATGCTATTTGAAGCATCATATGACAAAAGCTCAGGCAGGACAAAGACGTCCTTTGCTCATCAATCCACAATGACAAAGGGGTCAACTGCCTTTAATGAACTCGTCAGTGACTGTTTAGCGTGTCTTTTGAAGAGGCCCTAGAACAGTACGACTGTTACGCCGCCCCTCGTCTCTCAAGCACTTTATGTATTCCTTGCTGGTGAAATGTCATTGTACGCCCTCCCACTTCCTCCACAATATTTGATTCCTCCTCTGACTCTGGCTCAAACATATCTGACTGTGTTTGAACACATGTGTACGCGCTCCATAGCTGTATCGCTCCAGTTTCCACTTATTTTTGGAATAAGTAGCTACGCTCTGTTGTCAAGCAAGGAACATGAAGTCACGTGATCGTTAATGCGAGTGTCAGGCGAGTATGGTCGCCAGATAACATGAAATGGATCTGGGCGGGAATGTACCATCGTATGCCCACACAAAGAAAAAAAAGGTTGTATGAAGACTTGAAGAATAGCTTAAGGATAAATACGATGTTTTAACCATTTCCGGTACCCTTAAACAGAATGGTCAACAGGCTGGAAGCGTTTTGCATAAGGAAAGAGGCACACACTGGTTCCAAGGTCAGCCAGGTGATTCAGTGTCGGGACATCTAGTGGACAGGTGAGGTACCAGCAGGTGGGGAAAATGACAAAAAGCATAGAAACAAGGGCAGATAGGGCCTCAAGGATGGAAATGCTGCTGATCCTGCCTTCACATGCATATACTCAGACGCACATTTCCCTGCGTTTATCGTAGTCTGGTTCCTGGACGTCCAGTTTGTGCAGCAGATTATGAAACCGAGTGGAGTTCAGGGAGTTATTTTCACAACAAGGTGGCCCATCGCACTGACGTCTGCCTCCACTGTTCCCTGACACGTCGACCTCTCCGCTCCATCTGCTGCCTGGTAAAGCTTCGCTCCCACCTGCTCCGCTCTGCCCGCTCAGGCCTGTGGTGTGAGCAGTGTGCCGCTTGCCCCGGCTTGGCCGTCTGTGCACCCATGGGAGGAGCCGCGTTTGCCTCCCTGCTGTCCATTCAGCGCGCTGGCTGGGCCGAGCAGACAGCCGCTTAATGCGGAGCCGTGGACGCATCGGCGATTGTTTCTGTAAACAGTAGAAATTGTAAAAAGCCTCTCGCAGGATGTGAGAGGGCTAATGGACACGGGCGTGTGTGTGTGTATGTGTGTGTGTGTGTGTGTGTGTATGTGTGTGTGTGACGCGTAGATGCCGCTGTTTCAGGTTGTGTGTATTTGAGTGCCCGCATTCTCAACATGAGTGTGTGGGTGTGCAGATTGGTGTGCGGAGAAAGCTCTGCTGCCCTTTGGTGACTAGCGTGTGTGTCTGTGTGTGTGTGTGTGTGTGTGTGTGTGTGTGTGTGTGTGTGTGCGTGTATGTGTGAGAGAGAGAGAGAGAGAGAGAGAGAGAGAGACACATAGAGATAGAGGGAGAGAAAGAGAGTCCGAATGCCAACAATTGTATGCCATGCTGGCATGTAGCACATAGAGACAGGTGGCTGTAAAGGAGGTGGCAGAGAATGAAGAGAGCCACATTATTTCCTCCCACTGTAGCTTCCATTGCAGAGATGTGATCAACGCCTTTGTCCTTCCCATAGCACTTGAATAATTATGCCGAGTTTCAGTCCAAACTGATGCTATTTTTTCTAGCATTGGTATTTCCACAGAGCAGTGAGAAATTGCTTCAGCCGCAAAGGGTTAACAGAAAGGCTGTATCCACACAAATGCAGTTGGCTAATATACTGTAAGTGTGTTTCTGCAGGCTGCGCTTGACCCAGTTAGAATAATGCTTACATATGACAACTGCCCGGAACTGGAGTCACTTATTGCTTGGTTCACAGCAGCTTCAGTATATCCGTCTTAACACGCAACAAAATGCTTTAATGTGCTGCTATGTACACTAATTCTGAAAACTAGAGATGAACTCGGATGTTTTGGCAGTGGTGGGTAATGTCATTGTGTATCATGTCACATATATAGGCTATGGTTTATCAACCCTAGCATGAGACTGCAATTCCAGTGCGAAACAACCATACCCGATTTGAAATGAGCAAACACAAGGTCTGACCTGGTAGAGGTTCGGTCCCACCATATGCTCATGTTTAATGTGATAGATCCCAAAGTGCAAAGGAGACGGTACACCTGAATCTGGGCATAGGCACACTTGATGAATAAGTGTCCCTGCGGGGGAAAACTTGCTATGAGCGTGTTTTTTTTAAATAAGCAAATGTCTGGGTCACTGGTGATTTTTAATTGATCTCAGGCTTGGCTTTTTAACAAGATGGGAAACTGTTTTTAAATGTGATACATCATTGGCTGAGTCTGACTATACAAGGCACACAAGAGTTTGTCATGAGTCGCATCATCTTATCTACAATATTCTTATCTTATTTGTGGTTAAACATTGTGATACTATAGAAGACAGAAATTAATCCGTTTTCATTTGTACATAATTGTATCATCGGCATAGAGGCAAATATGATTTATCGACTGACTCAAAAATAAGAGACATTCAAGGATTCATGTGTCTGAAAACCTTTTGATGTGCATTCGATTTGAGTAATTACAAAATATCTATGGTTTGAGTCAAAGTCATCTCTCCACAAACCTTTTCTCATGCCTTTTTTGGCAACTATCTGTTTTAGATGGATACTGTATCTGAGCTGCAGCACAAGAGAATAAGCCAACTTTGACAATAACACAAATGCCAAAGATAGATCTTATGCAAGAAAATGAAGCACCTCACGGCTGTCCAAAATTTGATTTGTTGCATTTTTATTTCTCTGCTTAATCACATTCACTCTTCTGAGCTTTTTTTGTTTTGTTTTGGGGAATCAAAACAATGCACAATATAAAAAAAAACCACACAATGCGATGCTCAATACCGTTTGATTGTATTTTCATTCTGTTTGGCAGGAGCCGGTTCTAAAGGTAGAAAATGAGGCCACGGAGGGGATGGGCCGAGTGGATGAAGGGGTAGAGGAATTCTTCACCAAGAAAATCATCCCTGACTATGCACTGTAAGTGGAACTAATACGTGCGTCTTTCCATACAACCACACATCTGCACACAAACACACAGATGCATCTATTCAAAGTAGCAGTACACTGGGAGTGAAATTTTAGTATTTAGTATTTAGCACAGGACTGGGTATTACTTTACACTGATAGCCATTACGTATTATTGTAATCATTTCTAAATACCATGATTAGCCAAGCCTACCTCTCAGTCGGACAGAGTCCCTTCCTCTCCACACCATGGCAGCCAGTCAGTGAGCAGAGCTGATCCCGAAGCTGACTTACAGCTGAGCTTGATTTTAAGTGTTACCAAACCAGTGGCTCCATACATGCTACACCAGTACTTGTCATCGTTGTTCATTTATCGTGCATTTTTTAATAATCTCTCACCACATTTGAGAAAATGATGACATTTACGCTAACTCCCATTCTGTGTCTCTGTTTCGAACACATCATGGTAGGAAAACAGCACTAACCAAGCAACAGTAAATGTAACAATCTCTGAAGTAAAATCTGAGTGAAACTGATAGTGGTGGTTGCCATGGCACCACGGCGTGCTCAGTGGCACAGCCTTTTCCAGGAGCTCAGGTCAGTCCGGTGATCTGATGTGACTCAGATTCATCTTCTCATCTCATCCACAGAGTATAACGTGAAAAACAGTCAGTCTCACTGATGCTTACTGTTCAGTGACCACCAGCTGTCTGCGGTCTGCCATATGTTTGTAATCTTTAGGTGTGAATGATGACATACAGGCCAGTGCCCCATTAACCCAGAGCATGCGTGTTCATTGTTGTCAAACCTTAAAATTAGTTTCTTCGTGTCTCGATGAAATGTTTTGGCGCAGTTGCCGCACCCTCTCCCACCTCTTCCTCTGTCTCATCCGGCATATTCTTTACCACCCGTCTACATCTGCTCATCTCCCTCCTGTCACTACCATCACAGTTCCCATCTGCAGCGTCAAAAAAGCCTTTTCCAATTTCTTCACCTGCAAAGAACCGGAGCCAGCTGAGCTGCCGGGGCAGGAGTGGGAGAGGAAGGAGGAGGGGGTGTGAAGGTCAGGAAGGCCTCCACTGCAGCCCTCCTTCAGTCCAGACACACAGACAGAAAGAGAGAGAGAGAGAGAAAGAAAGAGAGGGAGGGAGAGAGGTGGAAAAGGGCAAGGTCAGTGCAGGTGCTCACATTTCTAACCAGACTGATGTGGCACAGTAGACCACGGTGAACTGTGGGATAGACTGAGCTTTGAATGACACCGCCAGCAGCAGAGGGCATACGGATACTTGTCCCCTGCCCGCTGCATGTGACTCAAATATATTTAGGCCGGCACGCACTATATGAGGCAGGAAGTGTTGAAACCCCTTGCAATGAATTGAAACGATTAGCGGTTTGTATGCGGTCCTGATAAAGACGACTCACAATTAGACAATGTTTGCCGTCCTGTACAGCTGTGAAAAATAATCATGTTGCAAAAAAAGAAAACAAAAGTCCCATTTGGTGCTCATTTTCAGGTTCATTATTCACTCCCAAAAGGTTCAGTCTGCTCCGATTTGTCGCAGATGGCAGATGGTGTTGCACTGTGCACAATGTGGGACCTAATGGTTTTGTAGTTTGTCTCTTGCAACCTATTTAAAGCTCTTTTAATGTTAATTCTTCATTTTTTCTATTTGTACTTGTTGATTATTTCTTATGTGATTTATACCATAGGCTACATCTATCCGCTTCTTGTCTGAGTTATTCGAGTGTCCCCAGTCCTTTCCATCCAGTCATTGCATTGCGTTGTCTGGAACGTGGAGTATGTGCACAGTGGGTAATGTGACATGTTGACTTGGAGGCAGATCAGAGCGTTGTCCTCTGTGCTTTTCCTCCAGCTTTGATTTCATTTGTCCCACACAAACAAACCGGTGTCAGCGCAGAGTTGGTGGAAGTCACACACTCATCGGATGTGATAACAGGCTGCACAGCTCCTTGGAACCATTTCGCCCCCAGAGTCTCTACTCTTTATACTTTTTCAGTGTAAAAATGTTTTGACTGTCGGTCCACTGTCCTGAGGTCATAACCTCTCCCAAGCACAGCTGAGATGACAGTTATGTAATCATGGTGTTTGTTAGCCTTGTACTGTAGCTGCATGTACAGACCGCATGGTGAATGTTGTTGTAGTGTTTAACAAACTTTCCTCTATCGGTATAAGAACACACACACACACACACACACACACACAAGCCCACATTCAATTTTGAGGATTATTTTCTTCTTTTTTTGACACCAGCCACACACCAAAATGACCTGCTTTTAGGGTAACAGGTGTTGTGTATCCAGAGTTACAATAGTGATAGAATCATAGGTAATATCCTGGTAATATCCTGGACCCATCAGGACTTAAAGCCTCATTTAAGAACATTTTCCTGCAGTTTCGCTAGTAGCAAGTAGGATACTGATTCCAGATTAAAGTAATTCATGCAGGAGAAATGACATCGAGCCAAATCGGAGCAGTGGTTGTCTCGGCATGATGACCGACAGCCGTGCCCCCAGTGGAGCAGAGAGGAGGAACCACTGAGAGAGGATTTTGCTCTGTGTGCTGTTTTGCATGACCTTTCTTGTGTTTCTGAACTGAGCATGTGTCTTGAGTCCTGTAGCAGTAGTTGTAGTACTGAGTGTCTCTTCTTGTCTGTTGCTCTTTCTGCTGTCTCCCTGCTGCAGAAAAGGCCGGTGGGAGGAGTCAATCCCTGCCCAAGCCACTCCCTCAGAGTCGAGCTCCACCCCCTCAGCCTCAACCCCCTTTTCCTCTTCGTCTGACAACATCACCTCCTCCTTTACCACCACCTCCACCTCCACCACCACCGTCACCTCTCCCTCTGTCCCATCTACTGACACTCCCCTCACATCAGCCGATGCACAACCCCTCTCCACATCCCCCACCCCCCCTCTGCCCCCCTCTGTCACCTCCACCACCACCACCTCCGCCACCACCACCACACTCCCCACCAAAAACATCAAGAAAAAGTTTGGCGACTTCTTTGCCTTCAAGAGGGCTCGAGGCAGCCGAGCCCCCAAGGCCGGAGGGGGCGAGGGCGGAGGAGAGGGGGTGAAGGTCAAAAGGACCTCCATCGCTGACCTCATTCGACCCCTCCGCGAGGCCAAAGAAAGGGAGAGGGAGAGGGAGAGGGACAAGGAGAGAGAGAAGGGGAGAGGGGCGAGGGCAGTGGAAGATGCTAACCTATCTAATGATGCCGCCACCACAGAAGGAACCCTTGCCACCAGCCACCATCTTGCAGGCGATGCGAAGGGAGCGATGGCGCCTGCCAATACGTTAACCACGAGGACGACTCCCAGTGAGACCGCTCCCTCTCACCCTGCCGCCGCCCCCAGCCCCGACCGCTCTGAGCAGGCGCCTCCTGCCTCACCCAGCCGCGTCCCCGGCCCGGAGGCCGGCCCCATTCTCGGTGAGCGGGAGGAGGAGGGCGGCCCGAAGGAGGCGACTTTGGGAGGGACTCCGTACGGGGAGAGGAGGCTGAAGGTGACCAAGAGGTCGCTGAGGGAAGGCAAGAGCCAGAGTCTCATACTGCTAACAGGATTAGAACCCGAGGACAAGGATGACACGCACAGTAAGGTCAGTCAGACAATACTCTCGGCTCACACACACACACACACACACACACACACACACACACACACACACACACACACACACAGTCACATCATCTCATCAGAGAAGAGACGACTCTTGAGCAAGGGGACATGCCCTGACACGAACACGCCAACAACTATTAATGTAAATAACTGCTCAGATCCTGCACTGGAAACTGGCCTTTTTTCCCCTCTTTTTTCTTTATTTTTTCGTTATTTTGCTGGTACAGTGACTAAATAGTGACTTAATAGTTAACACTGTCATGTCACTGCAAGAAGGTCCCCGGTTCAAATCCTGGTCAGACCATGGCCTTTATGAATGGAGTTAGCATGTATTCCCTGTATTTGCATGGAGCTTTTTCCATGCACTATGGCTGGTCGCCATAGTGTATTTCCTGCCTCTGTCCCATGTGTGCTGGAAATAGACACCAGCAGTCCCCTGTAAAACTATTGGGTTCTACATTGGTAGGATGATATATGTATGGATAGACTTAGTGGAGAAGGCTTGTTCTGTCTCAAAAATCTTTGTATGCTTACATTTGTTGCATTAATGCCACAAGTGGATACCAAGGTGCGGTGAATTACATGTGAAAAGCATCGCTGGAAGTATATCTAACGCTGATCTGTTCAATACTAATTTTCCCCCAGCTTAAAATTCAACACAGTGTTAGCCCGGTGTCATGGTGCTCACAGAACAATGCGCATCTCCACTGGAGCGAAACCACAAGGAAAACAAGAGTGAAGTCATGTCACACTCTGCTGCTCTCCGTTTTACACAAATACTGTTGTCGTTGCATAATTACTCTAATTATTATTTCAACTCTTTGTCTTGTTCTTGCAGTCAGCTAGCGTATATTATATTATATTATACTTTCCTACCCAAAATGGTTGACGTGCAGAGTCTGCATAAAATGTTTTTTTTTTGTTTTTTGTTCTGCTAGTAGTTGCTAAAGATTTTATCGTCTTCCAGAAACACGCATCTGAGAGCACACCTAGTTTTGAGCAGAAGCTGCAGGTGATGCTGCACAGAATGGGTGTAGCCAAAACTCCGCCTGCTGACACCAAGATAAGCCAGGTACGGTGGGATAGCCGTGGGCCGATGTCATGCTGCTGCTATTGTTGTTTGTTTGCTTGGTTGAGAGCCTGTATTCTGTCCTGGATATCAGACAGTGATGCTGGTGTGGATGTGAAGGTGGGGGGCTCTTCTCAACTTGTGTATGCATATATCTGTTGCAGAATAAAGATGAGGAGCTGAGAAAGGCCAACTCTGAAGGTAGGCAGCATGCTGGTTTGTCTGAACCCTCAACACTTATGAAAATACTGTTTTTTTTATTCATCCAAGAAGTTTAATTTACAGTCTTCGTCATAAACAATGAATGAAAACACTACTGATGACTAAATGGAAACGTATCTTTTGTGCCCTATGAGTTTAATAAGCTGCGGGCAGATAAGTTACTGACCTGACACTGTGTTTGTGGGCCTAACACTTGCTGTTAATCTTCTCATTTCACATTGTAACCACCACGTGTAAAGGTGGATTATCAATTCTCCTTTGGCTTCACTGCTACCTCTGTCTCTCAGGTGCTATCCTGGACAAACCTCAACCCCCTCCCACCTCCATGAAGCCCCGAACCATGTCCACTTCATCAGGTATCAGACTTTTCCGCACCTTGTACCACGTGCATGATGATAACACCAAGATTCCCGTGTGCCCGCACAGGCAGGTCACTGGGTTCAGCCTATCTACAAACACTGTGTGCGAATGAAGGGCCTGATATATCTTAATCCCTCTCTGCCAAGGAGCTCCATTGTTGTGCAGCAACTATTAAAACCGCCGCAGTGAGTCACACTCTTCTGCTGGATGATGATTTCCTTCGTTACATGAGCACACACGTTTATTTGGAACCAGCCACACTCACACTTTACTCGCTGCCCTGAATATGCACCAAAAGGACCAGACATGGATAAATCCACTGATGGAAATAGGCCCATTTGAGTTACTTTTGTTTAAAAAAGACTAGCAGGGCAAAAGTTAAGCAAAATCTTTTTAAAATATAAAATTGAATGTATGTGGGTGTTTTGTTTTGTTTCGCACTGTTTTTCATATTTATAATGCAGCGCCATGAGACTGGAATGGGATATCCATTTACATTTAGCCAGCAATAATTCATCTACGTCAGCTCGACTTCATGCTTTGAAGTAGTGCAACTTGACAGGAGCACATGAAGGACAAACCTGAAGGATGAAAAAAAAACAGTGTCCTCTGAAGAGATTTCACATCTTCTTAACAACATAGTAATGACATTAGATGTTGGGGAAACCTTTTCACTTTTGTTTTTGCTTGCCAAAATTTACAACACACTGTTTCCTCAAATTACCAGAAGCCAGCTGAGTGTGACATAAGAGCTAGTGACATCATCATCATCATCATGGCCCCTGGCCCAAACAGTGTGACGTGGCAGGCAGGAACACACACACACACACACACACACACACACACACACATGGTGTGGTCTCTGCTGTGCTGCCATGGTTTCTGTGTTTTATCCCTCCCCAAACATGCATGCGACCTGCAGTCAGTGATTGGACCGACCGGACTCACCCTCCAATGGCTCACTGCTGCTCTCGCCCTCTGTTCCCAGCAGACCCCCGGCATCCTATGAGAGCGCTGGAGCCCATCCAACCGGAGCCTCCCCTGCACCCGAAGCCCGCCCTCCCAGAGCGCCCCATCGGCCCCCTCCCACCCAAACCTGCCATCATAACCAAGCCTCCTCTGCCCACCCCGACTGCTCCTGCAGGAGGAGGAGGAGGAGTCCGTCCTTCCTCTGCTCCTCCTCCCAGCTCCTCTGCAGAGAGAGTCCAGCTCAGAGCACACGCTCACGAATGCCGGACAGTGGAGGCCACAGCACAGGTAACTGATGTTTGCCTCTCTGCTGCCACAAGGAGAAAGTCAGTGTTTTTGTGTGTTTGTATTTTGAACAAAAAATCAATTTACAGAAACTGTCAACAGGCACTGTCCACCTGGCCTCTAGACCGGATTGTGTTTAGATTGCTGCACAGGTGAAATTTTCACCATTGTGTATGAAAGGGAAAGGATGTGTGAGGCTCAGTACAAGTACCACCCAGTGAAATGCAATTAGCATCTAACCCATAGTGTAATTTTGCACTTAAGAGCACTGTGTATGCAGAAAGTGCAAATGCATGTTTTACAGCATAGTAATGTACCATAGAGCATGTTCAACGATGGTATTGATTTCATAAAGGATGCTACTGCTACTACTCAGGTTCAGCAACGCATGGCATTGTGTTGTGTCTTCATTGACATTTTACGCTGCGTCTATTTTCTGGAATTGGAGGCTGAATATAGACGTGTGAAACAGTGAAGCTGATAGTGGCATTTCATAGAAACCTCAATCACAATATCTATCTGATAAACACTTGTTATCACTTTTAGAGTTGCGCTCTTTCAGGAACCACAAAGTTTTGAAACTGTGTGACCTTTCAGCATTGACTAATTGCTATTCCAGAGCCACAACCATCAGTCAAATACACACCCAGGTGCTGATATCTGACATTTCATCCACTCTGTTAATATTAGTGGGGATGGACTAGATATCTGAAACACCTCTTATATAGTACAATTCATCAGCAGCACAAAGACCAACCTCCAAAACTGACCGCCGAGATGAATGTTTCATGAGAGTGGGAGTTATTGCAGAGCTGGAGTAGGCTGCCTATGTTTTAGCAGAGGGGGGGAGCTCATAAATTCCTTATCGTGTTTCACCACCAACCCAGGCTGTTTATTTAATGATGCAGCGCTTCTCAGCCTCCTTACACTGATATCAGTCAAGAGCTATCGGCCTCGTTAGTCTAACGCGCCTCTCTGATCTCCATCAGCAGAACGGAAGCCAGGAGGGTCCCCGGGGGGCAGCCACAGCCTCGTCACCCAGGAAAGAGCTGCTTCCCCCGGCCCCGTCTCCATGGAGGGGTCCCAGCACACAGGACCGCTCCGAGAAAGCACAATCAGTGACCGACGGTAGGCTGACTGGTCTCGTTGCCTCACTGTAATCCATCCTAATTGGGTTTGAGCTGTTTGTCGGCTTTTATGAGACACCAGGTGAGGCGTGGTGCAGATTCACAGCGGTCTGGACCAGTGATGGCTGGTATCAGTGGGTTAGGGGGGCAAAGCCCTCCCTACATTATGTAGATGAGAAGATGAGTTATGATGTCATAAGTTTTAGTGAAACCTTATGTGGAAACAGCCCTAAATGGTTGTAGGATATCTCTAAATGAGGTAATTTTATGTAGCCCGGCAGCATCAAATCTGCTCTTATTTATTTTCCGAGTCTAAATGATTGGCAGGTATCATGCCCCACCCTCGCTATGTCTGTACGGGCTGACTTCATTTAATGATGATTGACAGGTATCATTACACGCCCCGTGATGGGCTGATTTAATTTAGCCCAACGCCGCCATTTAAAAGATGGAGAGAAGAAGAGAGAGCAGAAGAGAGAAGAAGAGCTCGCAAGATGCTTTCAGGGCTTATTTCAGGGTTATTTGGGTTTTGGGGGCGAGGACGTTGGAATTTTGAACATCCTGGGGGTCATCATGGCCATGACAGTCCACACGTGAGGCGCAGTGGCTCGGCCTGAGGGTCCTCAGGGGGAAATGAGGCGTGAAGTACTGGCAAAGGGCTCAGGAGGAGACAAAAGTGTGAAGATAATGACATTGATGTCACACCGAGGAGAGGTGCGTTCAGCGGCGTGGTTACATTTATGGCCCGTGAGACATTGAAATCGACACTTACGTAACGTCTCTCACAATAATCTAATGTCATTTATTAGTACACGAGGCATTCAGGATTTCCCGTCTAGGACTGCTGATAAGGTGTGCTCAGTTAAATCAACGTAATGGAATTATAATCTGATATGTTGGATTATTCTTATGTTATATCATGTACTCTATTAGAGGATGCGTTATGTACTGGAGTGGACGCATTTTGTCACCATTTTAGCAGCAGAGGATTCAACCAGCACATTTGTCTGTCTATGTATTGTACCTATAATCTTGCTTATTGTGTGTGTGTGTGTGTGTGTGTGTGTGTGTGTGTGTGTGTGTGTGTGTGTGTGTGTGTGTGTGTGTGGCTCGCTCACTTTTCAGAGAGTCTCCCTAAGCCACGGCAACATATGAAGCCGCTGCCGCAGCGCAGGGCCGTGTCCGTCCACGAGGACGCCCTGGCCATGACACAGGGTGAGACTTAAAACATGAAATGTTGGGTGCAGAAATGTAAAAAATCTTCATGTACTCATTTGGCAGATGCTTTTATCCAAAGCGATTTAGAGTTGAGGGACTGTATAAGTGCTTACAGTGCAACTAGCGGTGATAGTGGAGGTAGACAGGACAGATAAGATAAAGGTTGAATAGAAAGATTGGACAGATTTTTTTTTTAACACCTAGCAGTTACAGCGAGGCCGGGAATGTAATTCCAGATTACATTAAACTTTGAGCTGCAGCTGATTTACAGCTCTGTTTCTGCTCCTCGAGTCTGGAAAATGTCCACCGTCAATCGATTTTGCCTGGGTCAGATGCACAGCAGATCAATGCAGAAGCTTTGAGGATGATATAATCTCCTGGTCCTTGAAATGTGTTCAAAAGGCAGCCGTAAAAAGTAAACTCGGCAGCTGAGTTAAAGCAGGAGAAGAACCACTTCTACCTCGGCTTTGCTTGTCCAGTCCCAGCTAAAGGCCCAAAAACATCACCACCATCTTCATTCACATATAAATTGTGGATATTGAAATGGCAGTTAAAGAAACTCACACAACGTGACAGAAAGTGTGAGCGAATGAAGGCATGTGACAATTTCAGTGATATATCTCAATATTCAACCATTTAGTTCACTGTTGAGGTTCTGGTCACACTGTTTGGTCCTGGGATGAGATCCTGTTCATCCCAGGATCTCAGACTTTCACTGAGTCAGGTTCTCCGAAGGCCTCGTGTTCGGCATCAGTGCTCGAGACAAAGACAGAGCCTTTGTCATCATGTTCGGCTGCGCTCTGACGCCCCTCTGTCTCGCTCGTCCTCTCTCTCAGAGCTCAAGGCAGTTTTACAGAGGTCGCCCATCCGATTCCGGGGCAACAGAGGGGATCTGCCCACCTGCACTGAAGACCCATCAGGCGGCGAGGAAGCACAACGAGCTCAGGAGGGTAAGACAGATGTCTAACTTGTGATTCTCATTCTACCTGTTTTCCTTTGATTTGTTGTTTAACATATTCTTCATATTATACTGCATGTTTTTTTCCTTCTTCCAAGCCAAGGAGCCAGTCCAGGAGAAAGGGAGGACGAGTTGTGGGGCTGAATCCAAGCCCCCTGCTCCGGGGGAGAAGGACGCATCAGGCTCGGCCAAAGCTCAGGCTCAACCCGAAGCACCACCTCCGAGACTCTTCAGTCCGACCGACGGCCTCAACAAAGCCCCCTCTGTCCTGGAACGACTTCCCGCACGAACCCACACCCTGGATAAGCCCCCCGTCATCCTCGCCTCCCAGAGAAAGAGCCCCGGCACGGCCCCGACGTCGCCCCCAACTCTGGACAAACTGCTGGTGTCCCCACCTCCCCAAGAAAAGTCTCCCAGCACAGCCCCAGCTGTGTCCGCGTCCCCGGGAAGCCCCCGAGCGAGCCCCGCGGCCCAGAAGGAGAGGGGCTCCGGCACAATAGCAGCTGCGCTGGATCTGAGGAACAGCACACAGGAGAGAGGGGAGGCGGCCTCCAAACAGCACACAACCAAGGCAGAGCCAGCAGACCAAAGAACTGAGCCCCCTCTGTCTGAATAATACACACACACACACACACAGAATGACGCACCTGAGGAGAGAGGACACACCTGGGAGAGAGAGGAGGGGGAGGGGGAGGAGGAGGAGGAGGAGGAGGAGGAGGAGAAGGAGGAGGGGAGGGCTCTATGACATCAGCCAGATGAGGAGCTGGGAGGACATAGGAGATCTGAGAGCAGCTTGAATGTTGTTTCCTCCAGCAGAGCAGAGCTGCTGCTAACGCTGGCTGTTTGGGGCAAACGTGTACAGACGACAAAATCAAGCGCCACCTGCTGGTTCTAACCTATTTGAGGTTTACATCCTTTACCAGATTTTTTTGTTTTTTTGGACGTGTTGTTCAGTCCAATCGCACTTTCTATGGTGTGTGTGAGGAATCACATCCTATGAGTTGGCGTTTGCAGCTTGTGCATACTTGTCCCCCGAAACAGCAAATGTGAAGTGTTGGCTGTAGCTGCCTGGCAACACACACACACTGACTGTGTGTGTGTGTCTGTGTGTGCGTGTGTGTGTGTTGCCAGCTCATCCTGACTGATGTCGAAAGTGACCAACAATTACCCATCATTTTGCCCCAGGCTTCCTATATCCTCATATCCGTACATCAATGGTGAACAAAGCTGCAGGATAAGCAGTATTTTTTTTCCCCTCTCATTGTGTCGCTGTCAAACTCATTAACCTTCTGCCTCCGTTTGCACCACCCATGACGAGTCCCCGCACCCACCTGCATCCTTACATCCGATATGCAACCGCCTCTCTATAGCTCCCCTCCGTATCCAGTCTGGGCAAGGCACAGCGCAGTAGGCAGCAACAGCATAGCGACACGACACGGAGGGCCTGTGACGTCTTCATTCGGGACGATTTCGCCGTTTACGTTTTTTTCGTTCCCCGAGCCAATCACTGTGACATCCAACCGATCAGTGTCACCGCTCCGTCCCGCAGTTTCCATCACGGCCTCTAACTGAAAATAGCAGAAAACGAGCTGCCCGCGTCCTGGCCCTGCCAGCTCCACAGCGCTGGAACACTTACACTGCTGAGGCAGCGAGTCACCCCCCGCCCCACCCCCCCTCCAGAGGAGGAAGAGGTGCCAGATACACACTGTGTGAACGGCCTCAGTACAAGAGATGTGTTATCAAAGCCACAGAGGTTTATGGAGACGACGACAAGCGAAATGTGGTGTGTTCAGGGAGATAGGGCCACGAAGGCGCAGACATATACCCGCAACCCAACCCCCCCCCCAAACGTCCCCTCATTAGTGTCTGATGAGAGGAGGCTGGCTGTAGAAGTCTATGTGCACGATGGGGACCAAACCCAGCCCTCCCCAGACTCCAGCTGCCCAGAGCTCAGGTGAGACAGGTCGTCAAGGTGTGCAAAGTGACCGTCAGTGACAAAGCCATTGTTGTCGGTGGACTCCCGTCCCACAACATGGCGCGTGGTGCTAGACATAACATCACTGAGCTCAGCTCAGCTGCCGAGCCCCGTGTCGTCTCTGTTTCGTTCTCCGCTCGCAGTTTCCTCATGTCATAGAGGGACCAACAAACTTTTTTCTTTTTTTTGGTTCGATTTTTCTTTTTTCAGGTGTTTCTTTTGTACTGTTCTCATGTAAGGGCTGATTTGTCAGTCAACAAGCACCGGTCTCCGTAGCCGTGTCTGTTTCATCCTCCTCGACATATTTGTTTGGATCCGGATCATCCCAGACGAAGCTCTGCTCTCAGAGGCTCCCGCTGGGTTCAGTTGTTCTTTTTTCAGACAGCGCTGGGACTCTGTTCAGTCAGAGTCAATGCGGTTGATAACTTGGAGGAACGGGACTAGGCTAAGATTAAGATACATGAATCTTAAGATTTTGCCTTACTTTGATGTTTATAGATTTCTTTTTTTAAAAAACATACTTCCTAACGTTTCTGCCAGATTCCATAGCAAAGTGGCTCCCGGTGGCGCAGTCGTATTTTGATTTTTTTTATATTTATACATTGAGATGATGTCAAAGCCATTTGCCGTCTTTCTGAGTCCCATCATGCCATCCATTTGGTAAACTCTCCCTTTTCTTTTTTTTTTTTCTTCTCTTCTCTGTAGAGATGTTTTCACATTAAGCCTTTTAGAATCTCCAGATTAACACACGGGACACTATACTTCTGCATGTTTTTTGCATCTTTCTGTGAAATCACGTCAGTGTGTGGCATTCAAATCGATTCAAGCTTCAGTCACTCCATTAGTCATACATACAGCACATGTAATAATCACAGGAGGTCCAGACGAGATCCTAATAAAAGACCAATATATCAGAATATATTTTGTGAGTTAACAACACGAGTGTCTATCAAACTCTCAGGGTGGTTGTGGAGAACGGTGTGTGTTTTGTAAGAGCAGACCTCAGCTCAGCTCCCTGTGCTGTCAGCAACCTGAGCCTCCGTCTCATCCCAGGGGAGATTTTTATTTTCTACCGTCATGTTGATCTTTGCCTTGCACGCACAGAATATGTACAAAACTACATAAAGCAAACAGAAAGAAAGTTATGAACAGAGTGTAAATCCATACCTATACTTGTTAAAAATTATTAAAATTCTGAGTTGTGTCTTAAATTTGCACTCTTGTCTTTATTGTGGTTTTCGTTCTTGTGCGTTCTGTGCGCTTTAGAGCTGTGGTGATGGGACAGAGGCAGCCTGATGCCAGGATGAGGAGAAGGAAAACAGCCGAGGCTGTGGCAAGTCTAAATGTCTGCTTGGTGTTGTTTCCAGTAACGGAGAGATGTTTGATGGTGCCTGATGGGGACGAGCTGCATATCGCAAGCTTGCAAATAAGAACAAAACTGCAGCAATTATGGTTCTCCAATTAATCTCAATGTCCTGCCTCCAGAATATACATTTATATGGTAGGCACCATACTGTCCTGCAGCTGCTCTTAACTACTTCAGTATTGTGATATATAGCAAAGCTCAAATGTTTGGACACTGCACCTCCACAGTCAACAATTTTTCTTCATTCATTTCCTCTTTCATATTGTTGTATACGGTACTGTCTGGTTAAAGTGCAGACAAAGCAAGATACACTTTAGATTTATAGCGTCTGCATCAGTCGCCTTTTTCTTTTCACCACAGATTTGCACCTGCTTTCCATTTTCCCTTCTCCTGTAGTGCAGCTTATCAGGTACGGACATTACCGCTGCACAGCACAAAGGACTGTATTAAGAAGGGGACAAATTGAGCCAAACACAATGTCATGAGAAAAATCTGAAACTTGACAAATGACAAGAGGCACAGTCCAAATGTTTGCCCGATCCTCGAGCTTGCTGCTGTCAGTCAAACCGTGTCCCACTGACTTTCTAGGTAATAATTAAAGTCTGTTCCTTCCTTGGTATTCCCCACTGGGATCATTAAAGTTCCAGTTTTCATGTTGTGTGTGTCAAAGTACGAGCCAGACAGCTCCCAGCTGGTGCACAGAGCAGAGCTGCCCAGACGGGTTGTTAAATACAGAGGGATGATCGTAATGAAACCCAGGACTGTGTCTGCTGCAGGTCCGGGACTCACAGCAGGCAGATGCACAGTGCTCCATAGCTTCACACCAGGCTGAATCTAGGCCCTCAGAGCTACCTGCCTTATCCGACTCTGATGTGACCTTATCGCTGTTAAAGACGGCATCCCCTCAAGGAACGACACATGGCTGAGGAATGAGATTACTGCGCTGATACGCAAACACAGAAACAGCTGAAGCTCTGCAAAATTACAGAACGTTAGCAGCAATTTCACCCTTTTTTGTTTGATAAATGAGGATCATTTTTCTACCTCTCTATTTGCCTTTGTCTGTGCTGATGTGTTTCTTAAAATGTTAGCTCCTGACCTTTTCAGGGTGTGCATAGTGCCGTCAGTGTTTCTCTGTCGCCGTGAATCTTATTTTCAGTTGTTTTCACGTTTCTGTTGTTTTGTTGTGCTGAGTTTGGAGGTTTTGAGAATAAAACCAGAGGCGACTACATTTAAACACCTTTAATGTATTTTCCAGTCCACGAGTCAGCAGCTTTACAGTAACAATATAAAGGAGTATACATGTAATATATATGTTTCAGACTATACTTTTAGTTTTCTTTGCATAAGAATATGTCGTCTTCGCTCAAAAATTATAACTCATCTGTCTGTCGTCTCAGGTTTCGCTTCTAAAAATAAAACATCTGGAGGGCATCATGAAAAACAACAGGCATCTAAAAGTCAGTTTTGCCCTCAAAAATACAATCATCGCAAGCCTAAACAACAATTCTTTGCCAAGCCTTGAGACGGTTTCCTTCACTCTTTTGTAAACTACAAACAAAGCATCTCCTTCGAGCTGCGACGCCCTGCAGAGTTCACCTCAAGCTCCGAACGGAGACTTCCTGTGGACGCTGAGGCGTCTCCTGCCTTTACTGCTCTCAGGGAGTTGTTTGGGTCATTCTGGGTGCAGTATTTTGCTGTCGTCGTTGTTTTTGTTGAGTTTTCAAATGTTACTTGCAGATTCCAGATCCAGGATGACGACCTCACAACCTCACCGAATCGAACCGAACTGATCTGTATCGATACGCTGTTAGTAGCTTGTTTCTTAGGTATGAAATAATTGCTGGGTAACCTATAGTTAAACTTCCTGTTCCAACGGCAGGATATTACATTACACGCTGTGGCTGTAACTGCTCTATTTGGTCCTTTTCGACGGATAGAAATGACCCGAACCGCAAACACACCACTGCTGTGAAGATGATGAGATTAAGGTGTCCGAAACGCCAGTGACCAACCAAAGATGACTTGCACATGCACAGAAAGTTCTGGCAAAGAGAAGCACAGAGAAGGAGAAAACAAAACAAAAACGTGACGACCAAGTGTTGAGCAAAAGCTGAGCAAAGTGGAGCTGACGTGTCAGAGGTGACACGTCAGCTCAGCACAGCGGCGTTGTTTCTGTCTCGGGTGTTCACAGTTCTGGTGGGAAAGGAGTGTGATTTAAAGGGCCGTCACGTTGCTTTGTTTACATCCTGACATTAAGAGGCCGCACCGTATTAACCTATTGACATTTCCTAAAGCAGCAAGTTTCAGAGCAATCCTCCTTCACCCTCCACATAGCCATTGGTTTCAAGTAATTGCATTATAATATAAAGTCAACTTTTGTCAAAAAATTAGAATTTGAGTAACTCATTTTATCAATTTAATTTAAACAAATCTGAACATCAAACATCTACACATCAAAGAAATGTGATGAGAGAGTAACATTTGGAAACGTGAAAGTCTTCATCGATTGGGAAACGTAACCTTTGGAGTTCAACAATTAGGCCTGGACTATGTTTAAGGTCCATCCAAGCCTGAGGGTCCAGATGCTTTTGAGTCACCCGGGGTGTCCATCACCAGGTTGTGGCTGTATGAGGACTAGCGAGCTAGCTAACACGAGCTGTGGGACTGGAGGATGGAGCCTGGTGGGGGTTGTTGCTTTGATGAGTAGATTGGAAACAATGTCACCCTCCAAACCTATTGTTCACTCCAGTGCCAGTATCTACTCGACCCTTGCGTTTAGTGGTGCTATTGTATTCCAAAGCAGCGCTAAGCAGCCATTCAGCTCTGATACTGTAAATACAATGAATTGACTAGTGCTTGACTAATTCCAGCTTTCTGCTCTTCCCCCTCCCTTCACGATAAGTAAACAGGAACAGGTTGGACTGTGTGACATCTGAACATCTAAACGAATGAGACAGATCATCCCTGGCGATCATGGGAGTTCCTATCTTCACGCCTCCGTGTTTTACTGCGCCTCTCCCTCGCTGTCTGAATTGGTCGGCTCTTGCGGCGGGACGAGAGGATTGTGGGACAGTTTACACATGTCCTCGGGAGATATCTCTTTCATCCTCCCGTCCATAGTCAGCTGCATGGGCTGGATGACACTGGTCCTGCAGGATGGGAAGGGTCAGACATATTTAGACGGGCATGTTGAGGCACCAGGTGGTGAAAACTGTGCGCCTGTGCGTGCACTGACCTTGAAAGCTTGTCAAACATGTTGATCAGTTTCATGGCTTCATATTCTTTCTGCTCCTCCGTCATTCCCTCCATAGGGTTGGGCTGATCCTCCTCTACAACTCCTGTTACTGGATTTATACTGGAGAGACACAGAGAGGGAGAGAGTTAAAGAGAGAGAGGACAAACAATGTTTAAATAAAGCAGCTCATCTGCATAATCGTAATTAATGAACACATTTAATTTACATTAACATTGTCCCAATTACGTGGGTGTCAAACTGCTCAGCTTCTGCGTGAGCTCTAAACCAGGTCACTGCAGAGGTATTTGTCAAACCTCATGTTCAGGATGAGCGATGCGGCGCTCAGCCTTGTTATGGAACATTAGACGAGTTATTTATTCTCGCAAGGACACTGGAGAGGTCACGCGAGTTTGGTTTATGGATTCTGAAAAGTAAATTAAACTCCAGGAGGACAACAAGCCGGAGAGGAGCATTTTATGATCAGAGCTGAGACTATGTTCAATCAGAGGGAAACCCTGACACAGACCCAGTGATGGAGGGATCACATATCTGATCCACTCTGGGAATCTAAAGGAGCAGCATGAAATGCATGGATAATTTCCTCAGATAGAGAGACTTTACTGACAGATTTTACTGAGGTGTCTGTCCCTTTGAAGGTACACAAGACCAAAGGGCACGATGAAACACACCCCCTCTGGTCCTGAGTGTCTGTGGTACTCACTGGGCCTTGGCCTCTCTGTACTCCTCTGTCTCAGAGTCTTCATCTTCAGAGTAGATCCCGGAGTCTCTGCCTCCCCTGAGCAGCCCCCGGGCGGCCAGCAGACCTGCAGCATTACCGTATCCAGTGTATTTGATGAACCTTGAAACTGGATGCAGAGCAAATGAGTGTAAATAGGGATGAGATTTAGTGCAACGTCAACAAGACCAACTCAACGAGCCACGAAACAGGAATCAATTCAAATGATGAACGGCCAATTAACACGTTTTGGAAGACGTAAAAACATAAGAAGGCGACGTTAGAGGCTTGAGGCTGAAAGTCATAGGCCATAATTAAATCACTATGAATAACTGCAATAATCCCTCACCACTTTCTTTGCAAAGAACAAAGAGGAATTCAGCGGCGCAGTCCTTGACATCGGTGTCGATGTGTGTCATGAGGCGCACGAGTTTGTTCCTCAGAGCGTTGCCCACCTCGGGCCTGTTGATCACATCGCGCAGTGGGGGCAGCACCTAAACACGGACGCACGCACACACACACACACACACACACACTTGTTGACGGGCTATCTGAGTCATTAGAATGTGAATGAATTAGATGTATCTCTTCATGCTGAATTCTCTTTGGTTCCGACCTTTGACCTGAGGAACTTCCTGGTCTCCCGGTGGATGCGGGCGCTCTCCGTCAGCAGGTTCAGGGACGGGAGGAGCGTTTCCTTCAGCTTGTGTCCCTGAGCGATGGACAGCCAGAATTACCAGGTTTATGACAAAAGAAAGCGACAGGGGAAAAAGGCTGCTTCATTAAACACGGCCATGTGAAGTAGGTGATGTTTTTGCTTTTTTTTTTGTTTGTGCGTAAACAAAATTACTATAAAACAGGTGGATGCATTTTCACTATGCAGCTTCTTCAATTATGAACGCTGCTCTAAGGTGCAACCCTTTGTAAACGTTTATCTCATCATTAATTTAGTTGGGTAATATGTAATGAGCGTTTTAAAAGGCGGCAGGGACAAAATTGTTCATGAAAAAAAGTGGTGGGGACATGTCCCCAGCGTGTCTGACGTCTGTGTACATCACCATCCAATAGTCTAAACTAAAGCAGAAAGTTAACTCATTAAAGTCGCATTTGGAAACTTCACATAAGTGCATGTACCTAAATTGTAGCAAACAGAATGCCCTTTATTGTTAAGCGTTACTACTCAGTTAGCAAACAGCTCCACCTAGTGACAAAGATGGTGCTCAGCCTGTTTGTCAAACACACTATGCATAACTGTCAAATATGCTCTTCCACAGCCTGGCTTATGATTCGTGTTTGCTCAGTCGTTATTACAGTGCAGGAGGAACAAGCCTCTCCCCTCACCCTGTCGAGTCTCTTCTCCATGAACTCCAGCAGCATGTTGACAGCGTCCATGTTGACCCCCATGTACTCGATGGAGCCTTGTTGGACCTTGGGCATCAGCAGGACGTCCAGACAGGTCAGAGGGAGGTTACCCAGCAGGTTGACAGTGTGGCTGAGATCAAGAGGAAGGGGGGTTCAGGAGACGGTGTCATGGAGGAAGAATGAATGGATGAATCAAGTGTGTGTGTGTGTGTGTGTGTGTGTGTGTGTGTGTGTGTGTGTGTGTGTGTGTGTGTGTGTGTGTGTGTGTGTGTGTGTGTGTTGCTGTCATACCTGTGGAACTCCTCGTTCCGCTCCTCTCCGTCTGCTTGGCTCATCAGGCAGTGTCTCAGAATAGCTCCCAGATGTCTGTACTCAGCTGCCTCCTCCTTCACAGACAGATGGATGGATAGATGGATCAAACATACTGTTTCAGGACGGCCAAAGTGTGATCAGTTACCCATAAGTCTTACTGTCTTATAGTGCTTAAGACAGAAGCTGTAGAACACGAAGCAGAGCTTCTAATTTTAGTGCCATTGATGATGTGCATGTATATCTTAGCCCGCACCGACTTGTTCCCCATGGCAAGACTGAAGAAGATTTTGCTTGATTAGTCAGTCATTTTATCAGTTTACCTTTGTCTGCAAACAACTCTCTGAAACATTACTGACAAATTCCACTCTTTTTAGCAGATCGCCACCTTGTGGCAATTCCTTGTCCCTGCTGCTAGCTCAGCAGCAGGAGAACTTTTCTATACGGTAACTGTGTCATGCTCTGCAAAATGAGATGGGTATGGATTTCATAAAGTCACAAATTCATGTATGGGAAATGGAAAGTAGCTGGTTACAAAAGCTCTGTGGACTTTAACATGGTGAAATGATAGTGAATCACTGGATTGCTTTGGACTGGACCACAGCATGGGAAGAAACAGATGCAACAGGAAGCACAGGTGACTTTTCGGTAATTGTCACCGTGAGACAGGTCTGGCTGGTTTGGAGCAAAAAGTCTCAGTGACTAACAAAATTCATAGCATCAACTGCATGGAGTCGTCCCTTTGTGCAGCACTCTGATTTATGACCAAGCACCTGGAAAACATTTGACCCAACGGCAGCTACATTCGTAAGCCGCTGAGCATATAAATAAATGATACTGTGCCAGCACGCTGTCCTCAGGAGCTGCTGCTTATGAAATGAGTCACTGCGCTTCAACACAATAATAGGTATATTTTGGATGGAGCTGTATGCTCATTACTGAGGAAGTACCTCGTCAACCTTACGCCTGCCTGTGTCAAATGTGATATTGAAGAGTATTTTCAGGATTTCCATGGCCAGCTCTGTTTGCTCTCGGCTCAGTGGGGGCAGCTCCTCAGGCGGGACGTCCTCGAACCCCGCCCTGGCTGTCTCCAGCGTGTCAGGCCAGCACAGACCGAGTGTGGCGTCCAGCTGGTTGCCTGGAGTGTAGACAGGACAGAAAGCTCAGTTTACACTTTCATCCTCTAACTCTTGGGAGGCAGTTCTTCCAGAGAGCTGGCATTTTCAAGGTCAGTAGTTGCACGGGTTCTAGATTAAGTCAGTCACCTAGTAGGCTGATGCCATGGAGCTCCTGAGCCAGCTGCGCCCTGATGTCCACTCTGGTGGCGGTCATCAGGAAAGTGAGGCGCAGGTCAAAGAAACGCACCTAGAAGGAGAAAGTAAAAACACAGGGGCTTATTCAGCCTGGCACAGAAACTGAATTTACAACTGACTGTATTTCTGAAGCCACGTCTGTGTCATCTACTTGAGGTGAGACAGTAATTGAGGAAATTTTATTTTAAATTTTCATGTTTTTATTTAAAGCTAGTGTTACATTTAACAGAAATGACTACCACTATTAACCGTTGTGTGACACTGTGAGAGGTGTGATAAGATACATATGTGATGCTTGGAAAACTTCTCAGATATGCAGAATTTGTGCTCCAACAATATCCTCTCCTGATAACAACCAAAGCATGATTTGTGCCTTTTATTAAGCCTCTACCAGACATGAAGTCCTCACCTCGTGGTTCCAGGTGGGATCATGACACTGCTTCAGCCTCTCTGCCACCCCCTTAATCAGCTGGAGATCTCCTGATACCACCTGCAATCCATAACAACATCCATCCATTTATGCATTTTCCTTTTCTTTTCAGATTCGAATGGTTGTGTATATGGAGGAGTGTTGGGCACGGACCGACCTGTCCTGTCTCGTTGTGTAGCAGGATGTTACAGATGGACTTGAGGCCCTCGACGATGACCTCCTGGTCAGGGTTTTCAGACGGAGGGGAGGCCTCCTTCACCACGTCGCTGGATGCTTCTGCTTCCTCTGCCCCGTTCTCTCCCTCACCTTCCACCAGGAAGAGAGGGAATGGCACAGTTGAGCTATACTTAGAAAGCTTTTAGGATAAAAGGTTCATGTGAAAAACAAATTTGTTCTGTGCTGTCATGCACGCAAACCAGTTGAACCGTATCTTCTGCGACGCTTTTCACACACAAGACCACACAGCAAGGGACTGACATGTAGCCAATACCCAGGAATACTATCACAGTGAGATTCCCTCAAACTCAGCCATGGTCACATAGAAGGAGCTAGAAATAAAGTGTGGGAACGGGTTAAAGCTAATCTGTAATAAACGTGTTCAGCCAGGAGTATTTGTCCAACCAGTCTGTTCACCCTGGATCCTGTTTCTTGTCCTATTGAGTGTGTTTGAGTGATTTCATCATATTCCCAGATCACAGCACTGAGCAAGGCTACTATTAATGACACAACCCGTAAATTAAATTGTATAAAACACAAATATAATCTAAAGGGACACTGTGTAGGAAGTACCCCCAACTCCTCCCTGTATCAGACACACATTGCAGCTATGGTAGCCACCATGTATCCAAAAGTCTGACTCAGAGAGAAAGCACGTTGATGCTCTTTGTCCCTTGCCGGCGGCTGTAGTTTCAAGATGGCGGACTGTCATGGCGCTGCCCTGTGAGCTTACCCATCAAATGTATAAACAAATCTAAATTCTTCATTTCCCAAGTATGTCAGAGTATTAGCAGAGGTCATAATATACCAATGATAACATATACATAAGTGCTGATGTCGATATCACACATTGTCCATTTAAACCAGGCAGTTTTGGTTGTTTCCCCCAAACTCTGAATGAGTTACCTGCAAGACTGTCCCCAGCCAACACTGTATTAAGGAAATTCAGAGAAATGTTGAACCGAGTTACCTTGGCTCTCGTCCGCCTGACCGGAGGCAGTTGTGGCCGAGCCGGCGGTGAGGATGCCGGCGTAGCGGGCGAGCGTGGACATGGCGTCGTGGCTGATGAAGGGCGAGAGGCAGTTTTTGTCCCTGGACAGGATACGGATGGTTTCTAGACAGGCCAGCTGACAGGAAGGCTGCAGCTCCCCGTTGAGGAAACTGAGCACCAGCTCCCCCAGATGCTGCGTCACAAAACACATGGATCGAGTCGGGTCAAAAGTATTTTCATGCAAGAGTGTCTCAGTAGACATTGGGACATGAAGCACTCGGGCATTTCAGTCATAACTGAATATCAAGAGTGAATAATATATTTTACTATGAGAACCAAGTATCTGCATTCCTGCAGCGAACAGATGGGATGAAGTGGTGTGAAGACCGAGAGCACTGATTTTGCTCCATCTGAAAATAGAATTTTCTGAATTTCTCACTCAAACTATGGATGCTACCTAAATATATGCTTTGTGTGTTCTGAATCTAATTTGATTAATTACAACAGTTACTACTGAGTAATGACTCAGTCACTAACATTAAAGCCTTGAAACCCATGACATCAAAGAGGAGATGTGTGCTTATGAGGTTATGAGGCACAGAGACAACATAAAGAAAGCCATATATATTTGATGTGGTCGGTCACATGACCATCAAACATTTTCAAGTCATCCATATCTCAGGGCTGATGGTGTGGTACAGTGCAGGCAGCTAACACTGGAAATGTTATTTGTCAGCGAAGCTGTCTTGCATAACGCCTTCCTGCAGCGTATGCAGATGTATGCTCAGCGTGTGCATAACTTAATCCTGAATTTATAACTCACCTCTCTGTTTTAGATTCACCACTCAAACCAGTCCAAGCCATAAAACTGACTTTACACTTGTTTAAGCCTGGATTCCTGCAGAGTCAAAGTTTGGCAACAAACTCCAAATTATGTTTCCCATCAGTATAATGAGAAAACGTTGTCAATTACCATATAAGTGCAAATGTGCTTGTCTGAAGTCTCACTAGTGTTTCCTTAATGCTGGCCTGTTAATTACACAATCCCAAACAAAGAGTTGGTGCAGAACGAGCAATGCACTAACAATAAGCAAATAAATAAGGTAAAATACAGAGGGTTGAATTATTAACTTATTATTATTATTATCAACAGTTGAAGATGTCTACAGGATTTTTGAATGCATTTCTTTAGACTCAATCACTTAATCAGACGTGCATTCAAGCAGAAAGGGGGAAATTCAACAACTTCTGTGAGAAAAAAAAGTCCTGATCACTTCCTGTAAAGGTTGTATTGTGGACCTCTGGTAGATGATTGACTAATAAGAGATCAGATCAGATCAGAGTGTGATGGAGATGCTGGGAATACCTCACGGTCGTGCTCTTCCCCCTCGGTGAATGTAAAGCACTGGTTCATCTGGAGGGAAACAGAGCACAAAGAAAAACATGAGATGAAGAAAGAAGATGAAGAAAATGAGGACAAAAAGCACTGTTAAGAAGGGAGGAGGGGAAAGGCAGGAGAGGAACATTTTTTAACAGTTTACTCTGTTTCATTTCTTTGTTTGAGTGCTTGGGAACATGTATTATGACCTTGTACAGTTTTCAAAGGGAAGTCTTTGATATTGGGCAGATAGGGGGAAACGAGCGTGTGAGTGTATGCGTTGTCTTTGTGTATCCCAATCAAAGACTCATTCTATTTTTATCTCTGGCCTGGTCTCCAATAACTCTGGGGGAAAGTATCTTTAGTGGGTGATATTGAATTGTGTTGAGCGCTTGTCTGCGAGACAAGTGCAGCACCATTAGTTTATCAGAGCCATTTCATTGAAAACATCTGCCTGACACCAGTCGGACACCTGACACCAGTCTGGTAGTAGGCTACTCCATGGAGTATTTTTCATGACCTGCTGTCCATGTTACGTGGACATAAACACGACATGTCCACAGCTGGATTTTATTCTGATTTCATTTACTTACTCTTTTTAATGCTGTCTTTTATGAAGTCTTTTAAAAAGCAGGCATCAAGGCTGTGCTTTTTCTTTTTGGCATTTTCTGATCAGTATAATTACAATTGTTTTTTAGGGACTATGGTGTGAAGCTCTGTGTGTCTTCTTCATAGGGCCTTACATGTGAGACATCCCTGTGTCTCTCTCACTGTTAAAGAGGTAACTGCATGAGGTACCCATGACCTTTCAGTATCTCTTCTTTCCTCTGCAGCTGCCCAACAGAAGCCAAGCAGCTTCAACACAGCTAATACTACTCTTTTAAGTCCTCTGTTCCCATCTGTGACGATGTATGACTGCTCTATCCTTTAAGACAAGCAAGTATATGCATATAGGTGTTGTATGTTTAGTTCCATTTTCTAAAGATTTATCCAACTCAGATTATCAGATGTGATGTTATGAATAAAATATGACAAGTTCCAGACTGTTCGCTCTACTCTGCTCTACTGTCTACTCTCTGTGATGTCTCTTAAAGGTTAAGAAGTGATTTTGACACATTTATGCCATCGCACTCTTGCCAAGAACCCACAAGAAGCCAACAGTCGATGCACAAACAGACCATGCAGATTATACAGCAGATTCTCCAGAAACACTAAGCTCCTCATCTTAGAGAGCACTGTAGTAAGGTAGGATTTGACCAGGCTGTAGGAGACTATTTGTGTATCAGAGAATCCAATCCTATTGGCCTCCAGATCAACTCCCTAAAGCTTAAGTCTCTGCAGATGAGAGAGCCAATGCAGCTGAGCTCACCTGTGGCCCGCAGACGGCATGTCATCACGCACCAGTCACAGGTTAGATAAATGAGGCACAGCCACTTCTAGATTAAGAGCTCTATTTATGTGAAGACGCTGGCACGGCATGGCATCAATCCAAGTGAAGGGGACATGCCCAGTGCATAGCTTCCATTTATTTTTCAGGGCTAGGATTAGCTAACAAACATTCAGGCTGCAAGTATACACTCTAGATAGACTGCACAGTCATGGCCAATCATACCCACTTTTTTCAACCCAGTTAACATAGAATTTTCCCTAGAATCACACATGACTGTCTAAAAATCTCTATATATCTCTATATATGATGATGACACTGTCTTGGTTGAACTGCTCTCTTTAGAATCATGAACAAACAAAAGGTTAAATTGGAATGTGGCTCTTCCTTCATGTATGAAATTACCTGAGTTACCTTTGTTAAGACATATATCAATAGCTGTGCCTCTTTGGCATCACTGTGCAGGGACATGTCCCCTTCTGTTCTAGTCCTCCGCGGAAGAGTGGATAAAAGTGTTGGCACGTTCATCATGGGATTCCCTCGGGTTTATCGGCAGCACGTGTGCAATGTGCTTTGCAATTTATTTTATCCCGAGGTTTCAGCTCTCAGGCTTGGCCTACCTTGCTGATGGAGACTGATGAGGCCATGTACAGTCAGGAAGGAGAGCATTAGAGAAAGGGAACACTCATGGCTGGAAAAATCCCTGCTTGGTTTTTGATTAATATTCTTCTAAAATTGGACATGAGCCACAGACAAGACAGTGAGGATTGTTGATCTTTGTAATGACTGCACAACTCAAACATGAACTATCATGTCAGGTTTCAGGTCTCTACTCGGGAAACAGATTTTTATTGTTTAATTCAATTGTAGTCAATAGCAGGAAACTTTGATGCAGAGAGAGTTTCAGAGTTTCACTGGAAGTCTGACACGTGGAATTCGATCATCGACCTTACTGGTATTTGCTGAATAAGAGGTACAAACCAGCTGGATAATGTCAGAGCACTTTTGGTTTCCCATTTACAGCAATGGCCACAGAGACTCATGAGTAATGTGGCATTTAAAGCCACCACGTCCTGGAGTCACACGAAATAAAACGACAACAAACTCTGACCTAGTGTTGAACTCATTTGAGAGCGAGCACTGCAGTGGAAGAATGATGGCCCTGCAGTAAAGTCATGAGTCATAAGTGGATCCACTTTCAAGTTACAGTGGTCATAACAGCAAACAACGCAATAAAAACTGGTTCCTCGGCTTGTCCCCGTCCTCGTCATGGTAACTGTACTATAAACAATAACAAACATAACACCAATGTTGGCTAGAGATCAAAAACAAAAAATACCAGTGTTAAAAGGGAGCAGAGAGCATTATCACTGACACACAGATCCTTGTAGTGCAGCAATTCACATTTATGAAAATGTGACACACCATCCTCGCCCCACTTCCACATCAGCCAACCATACACACATAAAATTTGTGATACTCTAATGCTAATGCTTTTTATCCAGCCTTTGTATCAGTATTACTGTGAACGATATCATATGGTATATGTACCAGTTATGGATGATGCAGGTAGGTGCGTATCATGACAGAAGCAAAAAGTAAAGCCATGAACGAACTAACACCGTCAAGTGAGTGACAAAGCAATATCTATCTGTACTGGTCCTGACTATGACCCTTTAGGTCGTTTTTGCTGGATTCATGTCAGCTTATTGTTCCTTGTTATACTTTCTACAAATGATGGCAGAAACTAGAGAGAGAGTATTAAAGTTGTATCAGACAGTCATTACCATCACTTCATACTCTCCAAATGTGATGCAAGCCTAAACAATACACAGCAGGAAGAGGAGCATTGAAACCTACTCTTGATACAGACCAAATGAGCAGTTTATTGGATAAACCTGTGGCGGAGAATGACAGAGGAGCTACACAGTTGATAAAAAAAGGAATTATTTGCACACCAGTGTGTCTACACATGTTTTGAATGTATTATCTTACTGTGCTTAAGTTTGTTGACTTGCATGACGCCATGTTAGGCCTCTGGAGCCACCAGATCAAGATAGTGATGCTTTTCTTAGAATATCAAACCAATCCACAATAGTAATATTTATGAGGCGATAATATGCCAGTGTTATGTTTACAGCTCGTTCTGCTGCCCCCTAGTGTCCAAAAACATCTTAGTAAATAAATGGATAAATCATACCAATGTGCCTTCATATGGGTTCTATAACCTTTGGTACAATAATAGCGTACATTTTGTAATGGAAAATCATAACAATAATAAAATGTATATGATAATGACCCGTGATCCCCCCCGCCAGCATCATCTGCCTGTAACTGGACGGACTCAGAGGATGCTACAGCACAGATACATTTACAGGACATGATCAACTTCATGCTTCAGCACAAACACAGCCCGTCCGCCTTTTGGTGCTCTTCATTACCTCCTTGTTGTAGCTCTGCAGAGCCGCCAAAGCTGTGTCTTGCTCCCCCGTCTCCATTTGCTCTATGATGGCATTTAAATCCATGTTCATCGTCTTTGTGCTTGTTTCTGCTCCCGAATCCGCCGGCAGAGGACTGTGCGTGGGTCTGTGTGTCTGTGTGTGTGTATGTGGGTGTGTTGGCAACTCAGATTGTACACATAGGCTATGGTTTGTCACCTTGCACAGATGACTGCATGATTTCTGGATCCCCGGCAGCCGGCGAGATGCGATTAACGGAGGGGATTTGTGCAAGATGCTGCATTCAGGTGTCCCCGGGAGAGACGGACGAAACGGCTTCCTGATTCAAGAGCTTAGAGTCTGCTAAGAAAGACATTTGAGGTCGTCTCCACTTTACATTTATTTAGTCTACACCATCCTCCCTCTGCATGTCATGTATTGAAATGCACAAGTGCAAATGCACGCACAATGTGTGCAAAAGAAAGATGACGTTAAATCACTGAAAATAATCTTCAACATCACTAGAAATTAGTCTTTAAATCTGATACAACTGCTTCTACTTTTTTGTATTTTTTCCTCAGTTTCTCTGAGGAACCACCCTACTAGATCAATAAAATTTATTTTTTTTCTGTCTGTCTGTCTGTCTAAAACATCAATAACACTACCACAGGTGGAAATGTATGGTGGGAAAACATGTTGCCAGCATTTGGGTGTGTTCCTCTTATTTAATTAGCAAGAAGGACTTGAAAACACATCACATGCATTGCCGGCAGGTAGGACTTGTGCACGCGGGAATATAAACCATGTACCTTTGTGTCCCCAAAGATGGTGACTCACTTGCTGTGCTCTGTGCATACAATGTTTTCCTCACACCTTCTCACAAGATGAGACAACAGCGTCACAGATTTGGAAAAAAAAAAGTGTTTGTGTCACTTGAAACTCAAAACTCTTAGAAAAGACTAGATGTGGGTGGTAGTGAAATTCAGAACATTTCCACAGCACCTGGTAGATTGTAGTGAGGCTGCATAGTTAATACATAATGATAGGTACTGTACATTCTCTGAGGTCATTTTGTTCCACTGACAATCGTAAAAAAAAAAAAAAAAAGAAAAAAACATTTAAGCACTCACGAGCTTCCCCCTTTTAAAACAGTCGAGTTCAGCCGGTCTAGTTCAGGCCTGCCACGACTCTCTATAATGAAACATTCATCTTGGCATTTCGGAGGTTTTCGTTTGTGCTTTTGATGAACTGTAACATGTTAAGTATTTCTGATATCTAGTCCAAAGTCACTTATGTTACTGGAGTGGACAAAATGTCAGATATCAGCCCCTAGGTGTGTCTGTGATTGATAACCAGATTTGCTATCAGGAAATGGCACAGTAATCAGACCATCTCCATGGTGAAAGTTAAACTCAACAAATGCCTGTGTATTTCTCTTAAACAAAACATTGCAACAGACAAATAACTGTGAAAATGGATCTGCTGCTACTTTTTTGTGTTTTTTCTCAGTTTCTCTAAGGAGCCGCACTACTACATCAAAAAAAGTTGGGTTTTTTTATCTATCTATCTATCTATCTATCTATCTATCTATCTATCTATCTATCTATCTATCTATCTATCTATCTATCTATCTATCTATCTATCTATCTATCTATCTATCTATCTATCAAGGTGATCAATCATCGCGGCAAGGGTGAAACTGCTTGGTTAGAGTAGCGGCTTTTCCTTTTGAGAGCAAACCAAAGGTGAAAATAGTCCAAAACATCATCTCCGTTCTACCCAGTCTATGGCTCTACCACGTTCAGCATAAATGGGCGTTCAAAGGGCGTGTCAATACTCCGGGTGTACGTTCGATTTGTACCACAACGGAAAAGTGCGAGCGGAGTTATCGCTTTGAAACCTACTGATATGCATCCAGATGTGATTATATTACAAACCGTGCAATTCAACGACAATATATCGATATTTCTGATGATTTCCAAGCCGTACCAAGTATCCACAGCTGCTGAGACAGTAAACTCCGTCCGTACGGGACACAGGGCGTAGTCATATGAAACAAGCAACGGCACGAATTGACACAGCATGTAACCAATGACAGCTCAGAGTTCTTGGGGGCAACAGCCAATCGCAGCGCAGCGTCACTGTGAGTGACAGCCGTTGTAGCTGTAGTGGGGGAAGGGGGTTGGTGAAGTTGTCGGAACCGCCATCTTGAAAAGTGCCCTCCGATGATCTACCTTTTCGCGCCTGTCAGAATCACTTTATTTTCCTTTATTTTCCGCACGGGAATTGCACGTAACCGCTGCGCTCGTTTTTACTGAAGCCCCGGACTCATGGCAAGATAAGCTACATGCTGGAGACTCGCTGTTTGCCGTTGTCTATCGGTAGGTACACTTGGCAGCCCCATGCAGTTGGTCGGCGCTGGAGAGACGGCTAGCCAGCGGTCTTCGGGTAGCGGCTAACGCTAGCGGGCTAGCACGGAGACGCACTGGGCCGTTTACCACGGTGCTGTCAGACACCACCGCTGCTCCTACATAGCAACAGCAGGGGCTAACGTTAACCTGGCATAGCGCCGCTGCTAATGATCCCGGAGCTCCCCCCTTCGCTAGCTCCTTCAACCGATGCCGGTGAAGGAGAACTAGTCCTCGGGGTGAAGTTACCGTAATCCTGGTTATTTTTAAAGGTGGCCTAACAATAGCTAACCGGACTGGCCATTGACGATCTACCCAAGCCGGTGTTTTGGGCCCCGGCTATGTAAATGTTCTGACGTTGCTGCAAACCCGGCATATAACGTCAGTCTGCGAGTCGGTATTATCTACAGGTAATATGTAGGATTAGCACACGGTTGCTTCCGGCTAAAAATAAGAGCTAAGATCGATTTAATCAATTGCACATTAACTTAAGGCTACCGCGGTGGTTGATTTGTGTTGGGTCGCTGCGGAGCTCGAGGGGGCTGCAGCACCTCTGGTGATTCAAGTCACTCGGGACCAAAACCAGATCGATTCCAAGTTGGGATCATTTGTAACCCATAGCCATGTTGTTATGCTACTTTAATGTACGGCTACTACGAATATGCCTTGGTCATTGGTGTAGAAAGCAGCCGGCAGGAAGAGGCAAGTTAGCTGCACAAGGCAACGGTACGCATAAGGCTAGTGCACAGAATATGTCAAATAAAATGAGTGAGAGTGTGAGAGTAAAGTCATTTATACTGCACGTTTATTTGTAATAATTAAGGTCATGCTACTTGGTGTGAATTCCAAGAAGATGTACATTCTATACTGTATATAGGTTTACATAGGAATCAGCCTAATTGCCAGGTAGCTGTACAACTTAGTGGGACAGCTAAGAGGAATTTGCCTTGGCGACTGTTGCAGAGTATACAAAACAGAGAGTTTACAAATACCCTGGTGGGAGCAACATAATGTGTTACACATGTATTTTTTTTTATTAGCGCCGATCGCTGTTTGTTGACACAGGTGTTTTATTGAAAACATCCATGAGTTGTTTGATATAGGCCAAAGAAGAAAGTGACAAGTTGACAAACAAAAGAGGAAACGCATGGAGACTGCGATGCGCCGTGAGAAGTGAACAGTGACAAACTGGTCGAGGTTCCAACTGAGCTGAAAGCAAAGTCACGGTAGTCATTGGGGTTTAAATTGTAAAAATGTTGACAGATGTAAGTTGGAAAACAACTCCAGTGAGCCGCTTTTGAACTAAACGACGTGCAACCCCAAACCACTCGATCTGTCATCATTTGGCGTTAATGGGTGTCTGGACTGCGTGATCTGGGGTCAATCAGCAAGGGGCACTGTGCAGCTATTACCGCTGTTAAAGTTTGTTTTCCTGACGTATTTTATTACCTTTGGCCTTTGGTCCCTGTCTGATTGCGATGTCGTCGTATTTCTCCCGCTTTATGGGTGTTTTCTGTAGCAACGGCGCGTGCAGTTCCACCACTGCTGGACAGCTCGCTGCAGTTCCATTGATAAGGAAGAGCAACCATCGCGACGCGCTTATTGCTGTTTTAATGGCGTGTTGTTGTTGTTGTTGTTTTTCTGTCATGTCTCCCTAATGTAATATCACCGGGAACGTGTGCGGCCTCCGCACCGGTTCCCTCCCTGTGTACACATGGTGTGCACGGCAAATCGGAGATAAAAGCCTCGGGCTAAACTTCTGAGAATGGGTGCGCTGTAACGTAATGATACGTTTGGGGCAAGATCTGCGTTAACCTGTGCGCGGCCATGAATCAGATTTTCTCACAGCTTTTGCCTCGGATACCCTCTGACATGACGCCGCTTGCAAAGCATGTCTTGGTACGTTTGGCCCAATCGAGAGATCGGGGTCCAAACCGGGGCGCAGCGATCGTGTTTCTCTCCCGTGTTCTTAGTGTGACGGTGCGCAGGCGGGTGTACAGTACGGTCGGAGAGCGTCAGGGCAGGGCCATCGCTGTTTATGGTGTTGACTTTTAGCTGCAGCTGATAAGACGCCGCGTAATTGGTTTGCCCACCAGGCGAATTCGGCGTGGCGTCGCGAGGCGGCGCTGTGTCGTTTGGTCCTAGTTACGGCCGCCGCCGCTGGTAATTCTCTCGCCGCTTAGCAGATTTGGGATTAGTTCAGAGTTTCAGACCAAAAAGCGGCCCCGTGTCGAGACAACCGGGGAGGGGGAGGGGGCGCGTAGTCGAAGTCACCTGCGAGACAATGCAGAAAGTCCAGTTTGAGACGCGAGAACAGAAAACGGACGAAGGCTGCACTTAAGTGTCTCTCAAGTGCCGCGACATGTCATTGTGTAAGAAATGGAGCTAATTGGATTCTGTTAGTATTGTCGTCCTCACGTGGAATGTATCGGATGTGGGTTTTGACAAGGGCTCAGTGTTGTTCGGATGTTAAGGTCGAAGAGGTCCTCCCATGTTCAGTCGATCCCTTCCGTCATTACTTGAGCGCCTCTGAGCTAGTTGTTAGCGGCTGGGTTACTCTGGCACGAGAAGTGTCGGGAGTGTCTCTAGTAACGCGTGTTCTGCTCTGTGCCTGTCTTCCAGGTGTGTGCTTTTGAACTGCTGTATGTGTACTGTTTTATCAGTCTGCTCATCACCGCTGTAGCCTGGAATGGGCCACAACTCCCAAAGACTAGAACACACCTCTTTATAACCTGAGCTCCACCGTCTGGACTCCGACATACCCGCAGGTAAGAGGGCGGACCGTCCGTCACATTTTAGTGGAGTTTTAACGACCCGCTTGTTCATGTCTCGACATACAACTTCCGATCGCACTTTTCCCAGAGCCAACATGTTTTGGAAATTTGACCTCCACACCACATCCCACATCGACACGCTGCTGGAGAAGGAGGATGTGACGCTGATGGAGGTGATGGACGAGGACGACGTCCTGCAGGAGTGCAAGGCCCAGAACCACAAGCTGGTCGACTTCCTGCTGCGGCCACAGTGCATGGAGGACCTCGTCACCTTCATCACACAGGAACCCAGTATCGACGTGGAGGAGAAAGTCAAATACAAGTAAGACGCGCGTCCGCAAAGGATCGGGGAAGGCTCCCGATTCGTGTCCGGTCGAGAAACATTTGACGGGCTCCGTCGGATGAGGGACGGACCTTAAGAAATGGTTTTATTCCGGCTGCTCGATGGAACGGCAAATCGTACCAGCATCGCTGAAAACTATCTGGTTACCATTCCTATCCAGTTTCTCAGCGGAGGAGTTGGCGCCAAAAAAGAGGCAACACCCTCGGTGTTTTGGTCAAAAATCATCATCGGGCATGCAACAAATCGCAAGGAGAAGCGCCAGTCGAGCTCAGACAGCAACTCAAACTCCTCTCCAGTCTTTTATTTGTCATATCGACCTCACATATGTCACATTTGTCATATTGACCTCACATATTTCCCCACTCCCAACAACAACAACAACTCTTATTTTTCTCCGTTCGCAGTTCACCCATTCACTCAGCCTCTGTGCGTGCTCTGAGGGTAATGTAAAGCGGGGGACATTTCCCCCGGAGCCGCAGCTCATCTCGACATCGCTCTACGCATCCTCTCGTGGAGCAGCAGCCGTGGCTGTTAAACTGCGGACGCGGCGGCCCCCCCGCTGCAGAGTCCTCTGTTGCTCAGCAGTGCACGGCCCGGGCACCAGCAAGAGCCGTGGCGATTAGGGGAGGAACTTAAAAGCCCCATTTTTGCACATTCCTGTTTGTCTTTCCACCTCGCCCGGAGGCCGCGGGTGCCGTTGGTCAACACGCGAGGAGGCGGCGACGCGTTTCGCCCCCGTCGCTTCTCTGTTTTAACGGGCCCTAACGAATGGATGCAAATAGGTACGCAAGGGCCAAAAAAAGACATGTATGATAGGGTTGACTTTTGTTAGCAGCAAGAGGGGGTGGGGCCCCCATCTCAGAAGTGCAACACCTCTTCTCGAGCAGCCACATCTGTAGCGGACTTTTGTTTTTAGCCACAGGTCGCTCGTTGTCTAAGCGTGCATGCGGCGGTAGAGCAAGCTGCGTCTGTTCCCAGGCCGCGCTCGTATCCCACGCCCCGCCACCGCTCGTCACTGTCGCCGCTCTCTGCACAGCCGCCGCCGTTGCCACGTTTGTCCTTCCATTTCGTCCGACCTCATCGGACGGAAAAAGAAGTCGGAAAACCGCCGCTCAGAAACCCTCATCTTGGACCCCAGTCTGTTGTTGTTGTTGTTGCTGCTGCTGATGTTTCTGGGTCACTGCCAATTACTCCTTCTTCCTCCCTCATCTGCGGCGGTCCGCGGCGGCTGCGGTCAGACTGCTGCTTCGCTTGCGCCTCGGCGCCGGAGACCCACGCTGCGGGGAGCGCTGAAATGATGGTGCGCTCTTGCTCCTCTACCCCCCCCCCAGGTACCCCAACATATCGTGTGAGCTGCTCACCTCGGACGTGAGCCAGATCAACGACAGACTGGGGGAGGACGAGAAGCTGCTGATGAAGCTGTACGGCTTCCTCCAGAACGAGCCGCCCCTCAACCCGCTCCTGGCCAGCTTCTTCTCCAAGGTCCTGTCCATCCTCATAGGACGCAAGCCCGAACAGGTACGTCAGCCAGAAGCGTGGTAATGTAACGTAAACGTCACCTCGGGTGATCGCAGCGGGTCTGCCGGTAGCCGCTTGTGAACATGAGCGGTCCGCGCGGCCCAGCTGTCCAGCTGCTTTGAAGTCCTGTCCCAGCTTTGGTTCCTGCCAGCAGAGAGGAGTGGGACGGCGTCTGGGCCCCCGGCCCAGACCTCTGAGTCTCGACCTGGCGGCACGTCACCAAACGATGACTCACCGCGACCATCCTGCTTTCAATTATTGTGATCGTTTGAGCCGGAGCGGAGGCACTAACCGTGTTGGAAAATGCGAGCGCAGCGTGGGCACTAAGTCGCGCTGCTATTCCCTCGCAGGCTACGTCCTCGCCGTCAGTGTTCCCTCGAGCTGCAGGGACCCCGGCCGCTCATGCCATGTGGCGTTTTAAAGGTCCGTCTGTCCGTCTGTGTTTCCAGATCGTGGACTTCCTGCGGAAGAGGGAGGACTTCGTAGACCTGATGATCAAACACATCGGCACGTCGGCCATCATGGATCTGCTGCTCCGAATGCTGACCTGCATCGAGCCGCAGCAGCTCCGGCAGGACGTTCTCAACGTGGGTGCCCTCGCCTCTCGCCTCCCTCACTTGGCAAGCATTCATCACACTCACACCCCGTCGCCCTGACCCCACTCTGCCCTGTGTGTCCTCCCAGTGGCTGAACGAGGAGAAGGTGATCCAGAGACTGGTGGACATGGTACAACCTTCTCAGGACGAGGATGTGAGTCCACACACACACACACACTCCTCTTTAGAAGAACGAGTTCCCGCAAATTACCCCCAAATCTGTCGATCTGCGGGCATGCAGACCGCGGATCTTTCTCCTTGAGCGCACCGTGGTCTCCGCTTGTGCTCACATGGAAGTGTTTGACTCCCCCTCTCGTCTGCGTTCCTCTTCACAGAGACACTCCAACGCCTCCCAGTCCCTGTGTGAGATCATCAGGCTGAGCAGGGACCAGATGTTCCAGGTCCAGGGCTGCTCGGAGCCCGACCCGCTGCTGGCTACACTTGAAAAGTGAGCGTGTGTTCGAATGACGGTAACCGCTAGCAGACGGCGCTGGACGGGGCAGGCCCGCTCAGTGCAGGAGGTGTCGCTGCTCCTTATCGCGTGTTACGCACGGCCCGCTCAGTCGCTCTCAGCCGGAGTCCGAGCCCCGAGATTGTCCGTGGTAATGCGTTTATCCGGGCCGTGGTTTCTGTCATCTCTGTTTCCCATCCCATCCCCGGCAGATCTCCCAAATGACTTTAAACCTGCTCTGATTCCATCTGGTTGTCTGCTCCCCCCCCCCGCCCTCACCCCAGGCAGGAGACGGTGGAGCAGCTGCTGTCCAACATCTTCGACAAGGAGAAGAGCGAATCTGCAATCGTCAGTGTTATCCAAATCCTCCTCACGTTGTTCGAGACCCGGAGACCGGCGTACGTCCCGTGGCCCCGGCCACATTCCTCTTTGACGTCAGATACGCAGCACGTGCTGTGAGATGCGAACTGCGGATCTCGCTTGTCATACCCGCCCTGATTATGGTACCGCCGTGACTGTGTTCTTGTGCTGCTGCAATGCTGTAAGGTCCCGCCTCTCCCTGTGGCAGGTTTGAGGGTCATATGGAGTGCCCCCCCGGGATGTCCCACCCCTCGTTCTCGGTCAATCACAGCATCCTGGAGGCTGTGCGGCCCCGGCTCAAAGACTTTCACCAGCTGCTACTGGAACCCCCAAAGGTGAGGTCAAACGCTTTTTTGGTGCCTCCTCCGAGAGGACAACGAAGGTGCGTCCGGCAAAACGGGCTGCGTCCCTGATCCGTTGCTCCTCCTCCCGCAGAGGAACATGATGAAGACGACGTGGGGCGTGCTGGACCCTCCCGTGGGCAACACCAGGCTCAACGTGGTCCGATTGGTGTCCAGCTTGTTGCAGAGCAACACGCACAGCATCAACACAGAACTCATTAACCTCAACACACTGGGAGTCATACTCGTGAGTGCCGCAGCGCCCGCACCCTCTGACACCCACCCACCCGTCCGTCCGTCCCTCCGTCCACACCCCCGACGTCTCCCTACCTCACTCGGCTCTGCTCTGCCCCGCAGGACATGTACTTCAAGTACATCTGGAACAACTTCCTCCACATTCAGGTGGAGATCTGCACGGCCATGATCCTGGCCATGCCTCCCGCCCCCAGCGACACCCAGCAAGACACGGAGCAAGAACATGCCCGGGAGAGCATCCTCATCAAACACGTAGGAGGAGGACGAGAGCTGGGGGGGGGGGGCGATGCAGGACTGGGCCCGTCTGGTCCTCTCTCGCTCTGTGTTTTTCTCTTTGTTCGGATCATGTGACCTGCAAACACAGTGTCGTAGCTGACCCGTGACCGCCTGTGCGTGGCGGTGCGCGTCTTTCGTAATCCGCGTTCACACCGCAAGCCAGAATCCGGCCCACATCCACTCGGCGTCTTTGTTTCGTTTTCATTCCCTTCTCGGATCAGATTCCGGCCAGTTAATCACAGATGCGTGAAGCGACCTGAATTAGAACTCATTACGGCTTTGACGTCACTCTCTGTCGCCCCTCGGCTGCGGGTCGGCCCTCCGTCAACACGTCTGGCAGCGTCCCCCCCCCGCCAAAGGCCCCCACGTTCTGTTTGCCGTCCGACCACCGTCTGATACGGGTCACGCTCGAAACCATCTCCCGGGGAGGGGGAGGGATGGGGACAAAAAACGGCTGCAACGTAGAGCGTCTTCTCTGACTTGCTGTCGTGAGCCACTGGAACTAACTGGACTGTGTTTTTCCTCCACCAGCTGTTTCAAAAGTGCCAGTTTATTCAGAGAATTGTAGAAGCCTGGAGCTCCAACGAGAAAGAACAGTGAGTATCGTGCTGCCGCCGGGCCCGGTGTGTGGTCGGGGGTCGATTGCGCCCTGGAAATCGAAATGAACCCAAAGTCCTCCGCTGCCGGCCCGTCGCCACTGCGGGTCGGGACGGGATGAGCCGGGCACGTTTGGCTTTGCTGGCGGGGGGCGATCTCCAAATGAAACATCCCAACGTGTGTGTGTGCTTGTGTGTGTGTGCGTGATGCGTTTCAGGGCCGAGGGCGGCCGGCGACGAGGCTACATGGGCCACCTCACCAGAATAGCCAACTCTATAGTTCATAACTGTGACAAAGGGCCCAACGGACGACAGATACAGCAGCTGATCTCTGGTGAGAGCGCGCGGGCTCAACGCCCCCCCCCCCCTCCCCGCCCCTACTAGTCCACCAGTTTGAGTTTCACTGTGGTCAGACATGCTGTGTGACGACCTGTGTCTGTGTGTGTGTCTGTGTGTGTGTGCGTCACAGAGCTCCCAGCAGAGGACAGGGAGAAGTGGGAGGCCTTTCTTTCTGGGCAGCTGGCTGATACAAACAAGAGGAACACTGTTGACCTGGTGGGTAACCTGGTGACGCTTTTTTTGTTAGTGTTTTCCTCCCCAGATCGCGTGTGCCCCCCCCCCCCCCCCCCCCCCCCCCCCCCCCCTCACTGAAATCTTTGTTTACCCTCCAGGTGAACACGCACCACATCCACTCCTCCAGCGACGACGAGGTGGACTTCAAAGACAGCGGCTTCCACCAGGACTCCTCTCTACAACAAGTAAGGACTCTACAAGCACGCACACACGCGCACGCACACGCACACACACGCACACACGTTTGTGTATACTACGCAGGCCCATAGCCACGCTCCTTACTGTTACAAACCAAAGCAACGGGAAATAAAAAGTATCATGATAAGGAACGGAAAACTCATTGGAGGACAATCATGCAGTGAGAAATCATAATAATAAATAATGAAACGATTGCGTCTAATTTGAAGAGTCTGTGCTTGTTGGGATGTAATCGGACACATAGTTGTTGACACCAGTTAAAAAGCCCCGTGTCTCTCTGACCAACTTCCTGCCTCATCAGCGCCACAGTCGCCCTTAAAGGGCCAGCCGTAACCTCTCCTAACCATAGCCTTTAAGAATTGGTTGTCGTATGTTTAGGTGCGCAAACATTGAGCTTGGTACGAAAACGTACATAGATCAAAAGTTATGTATCTATCTCTGCTTCAAAAGTTGAACCTTTCAGAGAGCTACTATTACCGTTTACCACAATAAGCCCCCAAAAGAGGTCAAGGTCATAGGACCCCTCCCATGACCTTGATAGAGATGCAGAGTTCATAGCCAGTCCTATCAGGTCATTAGTGTTCATGGTACGGCTGTGTCACCACCAAAACGACAAACAAAAGCCATGAAGTTGAATCTCCCGCGTGTTAACTTCTGTAGCATCTATAGCATCTACGTTTTAGCCTGGAGATGCTCGAAAAATTGATGTCTGAAGCCGAACCCCCTTTATCCCCAAAAACCAACCAAATCTTCCACAATTCCACCTCCACGCCAAAACCACAAACCTTACCACCCACGATCCAAATTTCCCAGAATCAACTGAAAAGTATTTCAACAGCTCAAAGCGTTCTTTGTATGTATGTATTTATTGATTTTTCTGGATATGGTCCAGTCCAGTCAGCCCCCATGCTGCGCCCACGTTGCCCAGTGCAGCCCGTGCATTGTGGGAGACGCAGTGTTTGGCCGTTGCGGTCCAGCCCTGAGATTGACATGTGTGTGTGCTATGGGTCGTGCACAGTACCATTCGGCAGGACACATTTTGATGCCAGTAGCTCTGCATAATATGTGTAGTCCCGACGTGACACATTCCGGTAGCTGTACTGTTAAAGCACTTTGGCACCCGATTGTAAAATGCATGTTTGTTTCTTGTGTTTTTGTTTTCTTTTTAGCCATTAACCTGTCTAGCCTCCCGCGTTACACAGCCAATGCATTTGCTATTTTGTGTACTGCAAGTAATGACCAGCTTTGTGTAGAGCCAAGACTATATCATTATCGTTGGTCCTGGGTCTTTGCCAGGCCTTTTCTGATTATCAGATGCAACAAATGACGTCCAATTTTATTGAGCAGTTCGGCTTCAATGACGAAGAGTTTGCTGATCAGGACGATGTTGTGGAGTGAGTACTCATCCTGCATGACTAGACCTGCTGTCTAAAGTGTATTTGTGTAACCTCCGTAAAGGGAGAGGGCACTGAGAACGCAACAAAGCTGGCCCAGAGCTGGTCACATATGTAACCCACGTGACTGTTTATCAACACCACGTCCAACCTCTCCTCGAAATCCCAAATTTAAGGTCCGGCTTCAAGTTGTCTTTTTCTTTTTCAAGATGACAATGATTCTAGCCATGAATCTCTGGCCTGTCTGAAATGCAGCGGCCACAATTGGATGTACACGATAGAATATGAACCTGTGTCCAGCTTTGTGTTGTTGTGTGCTGTCCCTTTACTCATCCCTCTGGGCGAGCTGGTTACCGGGGTGCCGTCTGCAAACATTGTGGGCTGTGGGGAGAGAGCTGCTAGTCCCTCAGTTTTCCGAGCACCCGCTTTCAGTCCAGTCTCTCTGTGGGGGGGGGGGGTTAGCAGAGCCTCGCTCTTGTCTGTCGGCGCCGAACGGTAGGTCTCTGGTGACGTCATGAATCACGGGGCCCGGTGGTACGAGGCAAAGCAGTGCACCAATACAAACCCCCAGAAGCAGTTCTATCTTTCGACCTCTCACACGAGGGACGATTCCGCCTCCAAATTTGACGGGCCGGCCGATGGGCTCGAAGACCTGTTGTATTGGTGGACGCGCCGACGCCCTCCTACTAGTCCAGTCCCGACTATCGGGGTTCTCCCCCCCTCTCGTCTGTGAGATGAGCGCTGAGTGATCGGCCACAGAAATTCTATCAACTCCCGCCCGTTGTCCCGAATGCACCAACGGGAAGGGTTATTGGGACCGTGGGTAAAAAGTGATTCACCGTCTGACCCCTTTCCCCCCATCCCCAAACCTTGAGCGGGCCAGTGCAGAGCATGGGGCGGGGGTGGAGGCTGGAGTGAGCTAATGAACACGACGGAGGGTTGCATCGGCTCACAGGTGGCGTGGACTCGGAGCTTCCACTCACTGGGACTCGATTGTGGCGCAGAAACAAACAGCTGTTGTCCCATGTTCTTATTCCCACTAACCACTGTTAAAAATGAACGTTTTGACCAGCGTCGGAGCCAGGTTCATGCCCTGTGCCAGCTTAGACCGCCAGCCTAGCGAAAATGTTTGTTTGCCATCAGAGAGGAGTGAAGTCGATGTGTTGGAGCTGTCTGCCTGTTGGTTGCTCTGTACGTGGATGACTAACGACCCTAACTAAACTAAACTCTGTTCTCTTTAACATTGCAGTATTCCCTTTGATAGAATATCAGACATCAATTTTTCACTGAATACAAATGAAAGTGTAAGTACTTTGATCATTCATGAATCTGTTCATTTTACATGTCGCTAAGCAATGCGGTTGCACGGTACACTTAGCAGCAGATGCCACAATGCTCTCTAGTTGGAAGCCAGACTAGCTCATGTCTTCTTATGAACCATGCTGTGAACGCAGAGAGAGAAATGTAATGACACCGGAACAACTCTAACACACACCCTTGGATGAAGTGACAATATGAAACTCAAAACTTGGAGCTAAAGACAGATATTTACCATCCTAAAGTAGTTCTATATGGATCTATAGCAATACACACTGGCACATATGGATTTATCTATACAGAGTGTATGTACACAACAGATGTTGAGCTGTGGCTCGGGTTCTGCTGGATCCACCCGCAGCCTGTGTGGGGATAGTGTAAGCATGTGGTCCGTGTGCCTCCCCCTCCCTCCAGGCAAATATAGCTTTGTTTGAGGCCCGCTGCAAGGAGCGGATCCAGCGGTTTGAAGACGGCGGCTCCGACGAGGAGGACATCTGGGACGAGAAAGATGTCACCTTCGCGCCGGAGGCACAGAGACGCCCCAGGTCAGCTGAGCAGTCCCCGACATTGCTGTGGAACGGGTTACGAGCTGACGGAGACGAGCTCTCTCAGGAAGCTGGTTAACCCGGACCTAGCGCGTGTTTCATGTAATTGTACTGGGCATGCTGGTGATTCTCATTTGATAACCTGTCATTGAAGTAATGGTGACCTGAAGGTTTACATTCACATTCCCCCTTAACTTGAGTTGAATGAGTCTGCATGTGCTCGACTCGCATACAGGGCTCTCCAGTGTAAGATGAGCTCAGATGTGGTGTGGGAGTAACTTATGGTTTGTGTGTGTCCACCTCAGGAGCTCAGGCAGCACAGACAGTGAGGAAAGCACAGACTCGGAGGAGGAGGACGTGAAGCGGGATTCATTCGAAGCCTCCAACCCCAGCTCCGACGACAGAATGGAAGTGGACACAGGTCGGTGCGGCTGCCCAGACCGGCCTGATGGTCAGACGGCGTTAACAGCCCGCGTAAGCGTAACCCCAACCGCTCTGGCCCCTCAGGTCCAGTGTGGACGGCCAACTTCGACGACATCCCCATGGACACGGGCACATCGACGGCCCCGGCGTCCAGCCCCACCAACCCTGCTGCCCCCTGCCCCCTGTCCTCAGCCCCCTCCTCCACAGAAGCCATCCCCGAGGCGGGGTGGAGCTCCTCCCCCTCCGCCACGGCCAACTCCGAGACGGGCTGGGCCGACTTCTCCAACTTCACCCCCGTCAGGTAGGACGTCCCGGCAGAGGGCTCTCCGCTTTCGCTGGAAGCGGCGCCTCACAAATGCCCCTTTTTCTCTCCTCCAGTCCCAAAGACCCTCTGAGGTGCAACTCCCCCGTTGCCATGGAAACCAGCATAGAAACTATGGACCCTCTGGGGGTCAACGCACCCATGCAGCCTGAAGGTGAGACGCGTGCGTGTACCTCATGGACGGAGAACCAGACTGATGGTGTGTGATGTGAAGCTGAGCGTTTCACGGACGCTCACGGCGATGGTTCCTCCCCCAGACTGCGACGGCTGGCTGGGCGGCAGCGAGGCCTCTCCTACCTCCGGCACCTCGGACAAGGAGCGCGGGACGTCCGGCGGCGGCGGCGAGGAGGAGGCGGCGGCGGCCTGCTGCGAGCAGCGCAGCATCACCGAGACCGTCATCAACGGCTCCATGAAGGAGACCGTCAGCCTCACCGTCGACGCCAAGACCGAGACGGCCGTCTTCAAGAGGTTCGAGGAGCCCACTGAGACACGCACACGCACACAACACACACACACACACCACACACACACGGCAGCTCTGGGTGACAACCCAGGCCTGGTCCTGGTGTCACGTGTGCCCTGGTCACTCTGTGTTGTGTTAAATGTGCCGCCCCGGATGTAGCCGGGTGCCTTCAGACAGACCTCAGAGTCTTGAAGACCTGTTATTTACCAGCCCAAACCTCCACACCCATCTGAGCATCCAAGTAGCACACACACACTCTTACACACACACTTCCACCCCCGGAACCAGCGTCTAGCTCGTACCGAGATGAAAACAGACTGCTTAAGGTTCCCGTTACCTGCCCGTTCTGAATCCACAGGTGTTAAGAGCTGCTCGTCCTTTGTCCCTCTGCCCCCCTCCCCCACCACCCCCCACCCCCACGTTGATGCTGCATTTTGACTGTCTGTCTGAGTAAATAACAACTGTCTGATGAACTGAGCGACACTTACAGCCTGAGCTTCCCCTCCTCTCTCTCTTGCTGTGCGTTGTGGGTGTGGTCTCCTTCAGAGTGTTGAAATCTTATCGGTATGTACAGCCAATCAGAGATCAGCCTGCAGCCGTGATGTAGTCTTGTTGTCACGTCAACCACCAACTTTTCTTTCCCAATTTTGATCTTCTTCTTCTTCTTCTTTGGTTTCAAGCTCCTTGTTTGTTTTTTGTTTTTTTTTTATTTCATTACCTCCATTCTGCATGTGTATTCTACCAAAGTTGTCGTCCAAGTGCAGTTCTCTTCTTTTTTTTTTTTTTTTTTTTTAGTCCTCTCTCGGTTTTCAAAATGGATCGCCTCCGCACAGGCCCGCTGAGTCCAGACAGCGCTCACACCCCCGCCGCCAGGCCGGCAGCTAGCTATCCCACAGCCCGACTCTCACTGGTTAGACTGGAGTTGTTGCGGTTGGTAGGACCGAGCCGCTGAGCGTAGTCCCCGGGCGCGCGCTCCAGCCCAAGGCCGGAGTTGGAACGCCACACGGACGTCTCCGATGTTCTTAAACACCTTTTTGACGTGGATGGCGTCACGTCAAATATCGGCCACGCAACCACTAAAACCGCTTGATCACGTAGCGTCCGTTGAGCCGGGAGTCAGGGGAGGCGAGTGCCGATCCAGCGCTCTGCCGTCGGGCTGGAGGGGCCTCGTCGAGATTAGTGGTGGTTCTCTGAGACAAACGCAAGACTGACGGCTGGCACAACCAATTCTGGTCCAATCCGTGTCCCAATTCAGTCCGTAGGCGTCCGTTGGTCAGCCCACCGGGTCGACGGTGCCGCCGCTAAACAACCCCAAAACCAGTTGCCTCTCTCCATTTGCTGTACATTTTGATGCCACCCCCCCCTCCCCTCCCCCCACCACACACACACACACACACACACACTTTCCATCCTTTGTTTTTGCCGTGCGCTCCGTCCGTCAGCCCATCACGCATCTCCGTCCATACCTCACCGTGCTCGTGCGTGCGTGCGTGTGTGTGTGTGTGTGTTTCTGCGGGGAACGTGGTCGGCGCCTGGCATTCACGTGCGCCTGTGCCCGTGTGTTCCAGCGACGAGGAGAAGAGCGCCGCCTCGGAGAAGTACGCGGTGGACGGCGGAGACGCGGAGAAAGTGGGCTTCAACAGCACAGCCGCGGCCTGCTGTCCCAAAGCAGGGTCAGGAACACACACACACACACGCACAGATAGACACACACACACACACATGTACGAGACGAATCAGGGCACAGGCTCTGTTGTGTTAGTTGTGAGTATTTTCAGACTAAATGATGCACCTGCCCGCAAAGCAACTATATCTACAGTCTACTAAGCTGTGACATCTAGATCTAGCTATGAGAATGCCTGTCACTTCCCTTTTAGAATGGAGCCATTAGTACTGTTCCCAAACTGTTAGCTGACAGTTTAGGAGCTAATTGACGTCTTAAAATTGGAATGTTTTCCTGTAAATGATGCTTTCAAATATATAGGCAGTATCTTCAGATGTTGCTGAACTCTTTCACCTAGAGACGTGTTAGTAATTTGAAGCAACTTTGAGGTGACATCCCAGTCCCCAGAGGCCCGACTTTTGTCTGGTCACTTCATACATCACCTCGTTGTATTCCTCATTCCACACGTTTTCTATTGTGGGATATTGGTGTTTTGGTGTACCATTGGTGTCCATGCTCCATCACTCACTCAGTCATGACCGTCCTCCTCCTCCTCACTGAATTTCCCTCTCCTCTTTTCCATGTGTCCTACAAACAGTGACAAGTGTCGCTCCGCTGTGGAGCTTTCCAATGGTCCTCTAGAGGAAATGTCAGCCATAGAGGAGGCCAAGTAAGTGCGAGTGCTCCGCTGAAACCCAGAAAGCCCTCAAACGCCAAACCTGGCGTGGCGTGTCTTTGCTCACGTCGGCCCTCAGATTGACCCCTGACCTCCTGTCTGTCTGTGTGTGTGTGCGCATCTCCCCAGACTGGACCAGAGTGCCGTGTCCTCAGAGCCAGCTGTCAACGGGCCGGCGTGAGGCTCCCTTCACACCAGCCAATGGCCAGCCTGATCTGCCATGCGGGGCCCCCCTCCTCCTGATGCGCCAGCAGAGAGAGACAGAGAGAGCCCTGCTTAGAGCTGTACCAATCACACACCCCCCCCCTCCCCCACCCCGCCCCACCAGGACCAGCAATATCCCCATAGGCTCATCACTGACGGACAGACAGGTGTACAGACACGGGACGAACTGAAAAAGCAACGCGAGAGACATACTCAAATGGACACAGGATCCCTTTTATTTTTCTTTTTTTTTCTTCTTTTTTTTCTTCTTTTTTTCCCCCTCCCCCCCCCCCCCCAACATTTGTTTTACGTTCATGAGGTGACGTGCGACCGATACCTTGCCACTCGAAAATTAACTAGTGATGTTGCTATAGTTAAATAAATGATTGTATGAATAAAATATTTTATAAAAAGAAAAATGTATACAGAAACGTAAGATGACTGCCACGCGGAGGGCACACCAGGCCGCTGTTGCCCTTAACACAACAGTGGCTGTTTGAACCCCCCCCCCCCCCCCACCAGCCCCCTCCCCCCCTCACCCACCATTGGTCTGTGTCTCTGAGCAAAGCTGCTCCTGTGAATTGAAACGCCTTTTTAAAAACGACAAACACCCCCCCCCCCCACACACACACACACACACGCACACTTTCAAGTTTTATTTCGCTGCAGGTATTATTTGTAAATGTTCTCACTTGTATCCCTCTGCGTCGGGTAAGATTTGACGAGCTTTTTTTTCTCTTTTCTTTTCTTTTTTTTTTTAATTTATTATGGAAGTTCAGATGGTGGTTGTGTTTTTGTTACTAAAGAGCTATGCCGACACCCTCCCCCCCCCCCCCCCCCCCCCCCCCCCTTCTAGCAGGCTGCACTCATGCCAACCGGGTCCTCCTACCTCGCGGCTGGAAGGCTTTTCTAACCCGGGAGGGGAGCGGCACGGCCTGGGACCGGGAGCTGAGTGTTTCTAGTCAGACAGACAGGCCCCCCCCCCCTCTCCCCCCACACCCCCCCCCCCCCATCCCGGAGCGTCCCCCGCCTCAGCAGACTCGAAAACGGTGCATCGGCGCGCCACTTCCTGCTCGGAAGATGCCTAGGGCCGGGGAGCGAGGAGCTGCGAGTGGTACACCTTGGTCCTCACGAGACGGTAGAGCGGTCTCTCCAGGTGCTCCTTTGAGGTGCTGGGAGAAACTTCCTGCAGAGTTCCCTGAGAATAGGGGGTGAAGGGTGACGTTCCGCTGCTAAGCTGCTAATTATTCAGACGGGGGTGGAGGTGGGGGAGGGGGGGGGGGGGGAACAGACCGCCACCGTGATCGCCTCCGAGAGTTTTAAGGAAAAAGAAAATCCTTCAAGATGGGGAAACCGTGCGGCTCAGTTTCCTCCCAACTGAGTTTGAGTGCACCACTCGGAGTTCCCCACTTGCCCCTTTTATCTTCTGAGCAGGAACCGAGGAGAGGGCTTACGTCTCCGCCATCCACGGCCTGTGCAGTCAGTCCGGCTCGACGCGTCTCCTCCGGATGGGACTTTCTAAAGACCCGCGGCGGCTCTGCTCGGACTTCTCGTAGTTGCCTCTCTCTCTCAATGGCCTTGAAGCCTCGGTTTGGTCCCCTAGAAGCGAATCCTCCCGAGGACGGCGTCTGGCCCCGGGGTAGCCAGACACTCTGCTAACATTAGAGGTACTGGACCAGCAGCTCACCCAGGCTAAACAGTTGACGTCGGCTAATTTTGATAGTTAGCAGACCATCCGTCCACATTCACAGCTGAGCCCTGAATGGATCCCTAACCAGTGCATCTACACGTAGATGGGTTTTAAATGAGTTTTTTTTAATGCGTCGCTAGGAGTTGCACTTCTCTCCAGCCTTCTCTCTCTCTCTCTCTCTCTCTCTCTCCCCACTTTTCCCTCCTCACCAAATGTGACATTTTTTTTTTGTTTTGTTTTTTTTTGTTTTTAATTTTGGTAACACTTGATTCACCGGTTGGGATTTGGTTCCAAAGAAAATGGTTTTTGTAATTTAACGTTTTCTGTACCGTTGGGAGGGGAAGAAAGTATTTACAGATGACAGTGCAACCTAACCCCACTTTTTATTTTGTCAGATTATTAATTAAATTTCATCTTAATTTCTGAAGCGAAGTGGCTTTTGTAGATGGTTTATTGGGCTTGATTTTTCATGACTGAGGTTCTATCGGTACTCTACCCCACCGGTGGTTGGCCTGGAGCCATTCACTTAGCCATTTAATTAAAGGCCTGTGGAAATCAGACGGTCCATCACATCTCAATACTGTAGCCCATATTAAGGGGCGGGAGGTATTGAAGGACCAATGTTTTTAATGTATGTGGATCCATTTGGAGAAAATGGCACGATCTGGTCTCGAGTAGGGTGTAATCACCTACATATACGAAGGATAAATTATACTATATAGATGTGTTTTAAATCACATTAAAGTCGCAGTGCAATCTGAGTTTACATCCCATGTGATACTGCATTAGTTTGTGGCCTTGCTGTTCAGACCGTTTCCCTGCACTGGAAACCAGTTAAAATGTCACTTGAAGTCGGACAAGACGAGTGGAGAAGTTCTGATTTTGACAGTGGAAGAAAGCTGAAAACCAGAGCAGAAGCAGAAGAGCTGGAACAGGTCAGTATGTTTTTTTTCTTCCTCCTTCTCTAATAGAAGTAAGAGTAATCGATATGCAGCTTGAATCCAAACGAAACTTGTATATGCCCATTAAGGTTATTTTAATGTTAAAAGAACATTGGTAACAAAAAGCTATAATTGTGTGTATATATGAATGTTATTTTTATGTTGAATATAACGTCTTAGTTGATGTTTTGTTGCTTTGTAGTGTCAAGATACCGGTGTCATCATGTGTCTTATTTACTAAAATCTTTCTGCACTACTGGCATGAATACAGTACTCTATAAAAGCAAGTGTTCTACATCAGACAAGTTTACATAGAAAGCTGTTGCATTCTGCATAACTTAACAGTCGACGAAAACGTAATTTCTTAATTGAGTTTTAATTAAGAAGGGACGAGCTTGTACATTTTAGTTTCGGAGCAATCGAAACCTGTTAATAGCCCAATCTAGATCACTCCTTTGCAGAAAAATAGCTTATATAGTCGCACTATTTCTCTCGTTGTTGTACATTTCTTGCTTTTCCCTCTATCCTCTCCTAGGCAACTGAGGAGCACTTCGCTGTCTCTATTATCTCTCTAGTTTCGGAGCAATCGATCGGGATACTCAGCTCCGTCCACTTTTCATCCCCCAACAATGGCGATCATGGAGCTTCGCAATAGTTCCCGGAAGTACGCATTAGACGCTTGGTGCGCAGCGGAGCTGCAGCTGAATATGCCGTTTGAGTCCACGGCTAAAAAGTCGCGATGTAATACAATGTATATATATCACAATTACTACAATTATATGTTTGTATTTATTGTTCACAAAAGTACACTTGGTAACATATACAGCAGGAAGGCTCGCGACCTGCTGCTAGTCTGTGCGGGCGGAGCTTGACGCCGTGACGTCAGCACAAGTTGTGTTGACAGCTAGCCCCAGTTAGCCCCGATGCTAACTAGTCTGGCGTCAGAGCGAGCCGAGATAAACCCATGGCCGAGCTGCGCTTCCACCGATGTAGCGCGTAGCTTCCGTTCCCCGAGGCATGCAGGACAGGTTCGCCGTCAACGAGATGGGCTTGGTCCAGCAGATCCTCGGTCTGAACCTGGTGCCGAGGAAGAATGCCACCCAGCAGGGCAACCAAACCTCCCTCAGCGACTTCTCAGGTGGGCTAACGTCTGCTAGCTCCGCGGGCTGGAGAGAGAGCTCTAATCCACGCCCGAGGAGCTCCACAAGCCCTCGCCTCTGGCGTTTCTGCTCATTTCAGTCTGCCGGCCGTCAAAATGAGGGGTCGCAGTGGTGAAATGTGAGGTTAGCTGTGAGCCGTTGGAGGCTGTTGGTTCGCGTTAGCATCGCTGAGGGAGGCGGCTCGCTACGCGTGACACATCTGCAGGTTAGGTCCAGCGCAAAAAAACCCGAATTAAATCTTAAATATCATGATATTTAAGTTCATTGAATGGGATTTCTAGTTCATCGTTGATTCCCGTGCGTTATAGGGACATTTCTGACAGAAAATTGGCTGTTGTTTTGCTATGTATGGGCATGGACCAGAAAGTTGCCAGGTCGTTCAATAGTGGATTGATTCAACTCTGTCTGCCGTCTCATCCATATCGACTCTGTGGTAGCTAAACAGATGCTTGGGTCTTCTTTTAATAAGATGGGACTCCGTGTTGTACCGTAGATGTACTTTCACCACTATCATCTGCTCCATAGCTACAGTTTAATGCATGTGCGGTAGAGGTCTCTGTACAGTACTGATCAGTGCGACTGATCATCAGGACCTCCTCATTTCACGGCGTCGTGTTTACTATTGTCTCTCATCGTCTTGTTGCATAATGGTGATGTTGTCTGCATTTCTCTGCCTCTTCGAAGTGGCTCCGGGCAAATTTTGTGTAGTAGTCTAATGCAGTCTATTGGTTAAAACCAAATATCAAAATATAACACCGTATTGACTGCTATTTCACTGGTGGAACCTCATTAAAATGTGTCAATGTACCAGAGAAGGTCGTTTCCATCCACATCTGCCAAACTAGCGTTCACCTTCGACGAGATGGGGGAAGTAGGTCCCATTAGATGATCAGATCGCTGGTCTCAGGACTCAGGTGTGACCGGACGAATGCTTTCTGCTCCAGAGATGTGGTACGGGATCTTCCTGTGGGCGGCCGTCTCCTCCCTGGTCTTCCACTTGCCCGCCGCCCTGCTCTCCCTGGCCACGCTGCGCCAGCACAAGATGGCCCGCTTCATGCCCCTGGCCATCCTGCTCATGGGCATCGTGGGGCCGATCTTCGGGGGCGTCCTCACCAGTAAGTGTTGATCCAAGTCTCAACCCTCCGCGACCGGGCTCCTTCCCAGCACTCTGTTCGCCTCCCAGCGAGCGCAGACGAGACCACATGAACTTTGTCGCCATTGTGACTGCCCGCCCTGCCCATCAATTATGCATCTGGCTCAGTGAGGTAGCAGATGCAGCAACCAGATTTGTCACACGAGCCACACCACTGAAAGGTGAAGGCCATCGAGTTGGTTAACTTAAATTATTAATATATAAATGAAACAATGGGAATGTGTGAGTTTCGCGTGTCCCTGGTGAATGTGAGCAATGGTCGGCTATTCGAGATGCTATTACGACCAACATTTGCCCCCATAGTTAAATATCCGATCCCACATGTTCTTCCTTCCCCCTCCTCTTGCAGGTGCAGCCATAGCGGGCGTGTACAAGGCAGCGGGGAAGACCATGATCTCTCTGGAGGCTCTGGTGTTCGGGGTGGGACAGTCGTTCTGCGTCCTGGTCATCTCCTTCCTCAGGGTCCTGGCCACCCTTTAGCAGGCCCGTCGGCTTTGCCCGTCTGACACCAGTCGCACCTCCTTCCTGCCGACCGGGACCTAATCGCGTGGCCGCGCTGAGTAGGAGCTGGGACGTGATGGGATGCGGGTGGAGCGGGGACCCAGGCGGCCCCCCCACGCGCCACAAGCAACATCCGCTAAACACTCGCCACTCCGATCCGGAGTCGGGAGGAAGAGGATGACGCTAAACCTTCTCAGGGGTTGTATGTGTGTGAATGTGTGTGTATGTATATACATATATATATATATGTGTGTGTGTGTGTGAGAGAGAGAGTGTGTCTGCTCCTGTCAGTGTGACAGCAGCTGGACTGGAGCAGCAGCTGCACAGAGACACACAGGCTGATGCTCTGCTCAGACAGAGACGCGATGGTCATATGCAAGTTTCCGGCTTTTCCCCCCTCGAGGCCTTAATTTCTATTTTCTAACTTCCAAAGTGGTGTTTTATCTTCAGGGCTGTCTTTCTTTAACACTCTCGCTGCTCCTTTTTGCCCTTGTGCTTTTTTTTTTTTTTTTTTTTTTTTAAGAATTATTCCAGTTTGCTCCAGTCTGACTGCCCAGGTGTTGCTGTTGCTGTTGGTGAGCTTGGTAGAAGCACCTTGTTTCCTTCTAGTATTTCCACTTAATTTATTGTTCGACGAGCAAGGAAAAGAGGGTTGTATTAGATGCTTCTTCTTTTTGTTTTTTTGTTGCCTGGAGAATGTGTAAAGTTTGAGCCAGAGGTGCCAGGAAGGTCCAACCCACAAAGGAGAGGAGTTCGTAGTATATTATTCCACGTGTGTGTGTGAGACGTTTTTAACTTTTCCGTCTTTTTGACCAAATATGATTTTCCCTTTTTATTTTGTTTTTTTCCAGACTAAAAAGTGCATTTTATGTCTCCACACAAGAAGTGCACTATCCTGGCGTGTCGAACGGCCTCACACCCACCAGATTCTGTTTAGACAAGGCAGACAAGTTAAAACTCCACTTACATGCAATGTTTTTATGTGTAAAGAAGAAATGGAAGAGAACTAGAGTACTAGCTCGGACTCTACGACCAATGGTGTTATGTATTGTGAGCCACAGGACAAGTTGGTCTTGATATACTGCGGCTTTCCATCGATGAAAAGCTGCCTCTGATGTTTTATTTGGGCCATTTCCACATATTTTGACCACATTTTGCTTTTTTGCTTTGCTCCCAATGGAATGATAAAGGTCGGCACAGGGTCCCTGTACAGAACAATGTGAGCCTCCATTGTGCATATTCCTGAAGGAATAATCAAGCAATCAAACAACAGTGGGTTCACGTTTTGTGTAACCTCTCTCACTTCTGATTCTGGTTCAGAAACCGTCAGAAATCTGTGGAGCGCAGTCGCAGTATTTTCTCTCCCCTCGTGCAATCGGTCACGTTTAGAGAACTGAACAAAAGCTTTAAAATCTAGTGGGAGGGGAGGGGAGGGGAGGGGTTGGGGGGGTAAAGCGGTTTTGCCGAATGTCGAAAGCTTGCGTAATGTTGTGGAAAAAAATGTCAAATCCCCGCAAACATTTGAGTTTTTCCTTAATCCCTCGCAGCTGCAGCTCTCTTTTTACACCGCTCCTGACAGAGACTCAGTCTAATCAACAACCACCACCACCACCACCGCTGCTTTCCCGCAACCTGACCATCCGGAGATCCTCTCTCTCATAAAATATGTTCGACGTTGTGAAAAAAAACAAGAGAAGAAGAAGAAGGCTGCAGTGGTGACTGTGGGCACGTTAACTGCACCAGTTTTCACAGACATGTTACACTTCGAACACTTTTCGTCTGCTTCACGGTTGAATATGCTTCCATCTTTCTGTCAGGACGCGCTTGTCTCCCTTTTTTTTTTTTTTAATAATTCTCATTTATCGCGGCTCGTGTCAACTTTTAACAGGACATTCCAGTCGGAAATATCGTTCCTCCGTATTTCTCCACTCCTGACCTGAAGCTCACAGCTGTAAATGTAATCAGTCCCGGCCTGAGGCTCCCTCTGGTCCGCTCCGAGATCCCCATCACTGTGTGAGTGCTGCGATCGATGGGCCCGGGCCGCATCCACCTGGAAGGCAGCGGTGATTATGCAAACTCATTATACCCACAGGCCGCCCACACTTAGAGCACGCATCGATCGCCCCCTTTCACCCGGGAAAAGATTTTTCTTGCTAATCCCACTAAGAGAGTTTCTTTAACCCTCCAGACCAAAGATGGCTCGAATTCTTCACTAGTGCACTAGTTCTTCACTTGTGCACTCAACACATGATGCAACCAACCAGATTCATGTCCGAATGTAGACTCGTAGGGTTCGGTTTGTGTGTTTTCTTTAACGCGAGCAGACGTTCGTCCACACTGAGATTGATTGTAGGCCGGGACGGACGCTCGGCACCTACGGGCCCACAGTGGAGCGGGAACCATCGACGGACCACTCGTTTCAGCAAACGCTTCTTTTTTTCCTATTCTTTTCTTTCCTTCTCAACTGCGGAAACCTCAGTCTGTGGCGTCAGGAGGTGCCGATGCAGAAAAAACAAACGAGCCTGGTTTGGAGCAGAAAGTCCTGTCGACCCCTTGGCCTTGCTTTTATGCTGTACATTTTGGAGACTGTTTATTTTTTTATGGTAGCGTATTTTAGCTCTTTGAGCGCATGTATTTGTGTGTGTGTGTGTGTGTGTGTGTGTTTTCTGGTTCTGTTACAGCAGCTCATCACAGATTGGTTGGGGCGATCTGGTCCTTGTTGAAAAGCACTAACGTTGGAGTTCACATTCAACTCACTGATGTAAACTAAAATCACTTTTTTTTTTAAATTACCTCACCGTCTCAGTTGAAGTCAGGCGGGAGGTGTACACGGGGTGTCACACACACACACACACACACACACACACACACACACACACACACACACACACACACACACACACACACACACACACACACACACACACACACACACACACACACACACACATTAAAGACTATGACACTGCTGCTGGAGTTTAGAAGATGGAGCGCAGAGACAGAAGTACCACACTGTTGAAAAGGAAAGATCTGACCCTATGCTCCAAAAACACGCCAGCTGTCAGATGCCAGGAAGAACAGTTGTGTTCACTACATAGATGAGGTTTCACCGTAGACTCGCTGGATGTAGAGGTCTAAATTCTGTCCGGGCAAGCACATGGTCAGAAGGAGACGCGCGAAGATGAACGTAACACGGTCGGTCTGCTGTAACAGAACCGTGCGTTTTCACACGGTGTGGTCCACGTTCCTGGACTGGTTTTTGTTCCATTTTTACCTGATTGAAAGGGGTTTTAAAGGTTGATTTTATTAGAGTAAAGTAAGTGCCAATGGGTAATATTTTCATGAAATAAAAATGTTTCAGCTACACTGTCGTGCTTCGCCGTTTGTGTCCTTTACCGCCCCCCAGCGACGGGGAGTGGGAACTGCAACACCAGCACACCAATCACGATAGCTACACATTCACTAGTTCTGTCGAGGTACAAAACTAGCGTGAAATGAACTATGTAAAAGTAGAGCTACTGATTCAACCCTTTTAGTCTGATAAAAGTAAACGTAACTTCATAATTTTTATCAATTTCTCTGCTCACAAATTGGATTATTATCGTTATTGTATTGATTTTCACAGTAATGGTATGGAGGAGGGGAAAAAGTGTGGAAAAACACTGGACACAGTGTATTTCTTCGTGTCGTTATCCAGGGATGTTGAAAAAGTAACAAGCCTGCTCTGAATATCTAAAGTAGAAAGTCGAGGAATTAGTCTTCATGTGTAGGAAGTTAAAAAAGAAACTGTGGGTCTCCCTCTGTTAGAAAGGCGCAGACTGTACTCGGTGTAAAGGACAGTTAGTGAGAGAGAGGAGTCAGCTGAGGCTCTTCTGTTATCAGCTACAGCACAAAGGTCAGGCTGCTGGTTAATCGGTACATAGGGCTCTGTGTGTGTGTGTCTCAAAGAGAGAGGGAGACAACAAGGTTGCAGCGTTTGCGCCACCGTTTACGATCAGACGCATAGTGAATAAGAGCTGCGCCTTAATAGACCAAGTCGGTGCGAACTTTCCCCTCCCTCCGTGTCTGTCTGTCTTGGCTGAGCTCGCAGCCCGATAAGTTGGAGGAATGTAAACACTGTCACGAAATGGAGGCGAGAGGCAGAGGCAGAGCCATCTGTGCAATAACAGCAGGGATCACAGTTTGGGGTTTTGACTTTCATCTACCGGACCAGTCGGAATCTCGTAAACAACACATAATCAACCCCGAGAATAATGTGCGGGGACATTCAAACTATTTATGATCTGAGCCCAGTTACAAAGAGCTACTGGTGATTGTGACAGCCAGTTCAAGTGTAATGAGTTGTAACCCGCTTTAATGTAAAAATGATGTCGCAGAGATTTTCCTGATTCTGCCTCTTCAGTTTCTGTCCACCTCTCACTGATACAACCTGATTCATTGTGATGGGAAAACAGCTCGTCGAACCGTGTCCACCCACATCCGCTCTCATCCTACTGCACCAGCTCACACGTATCAAGAAAATGATCAATTCGTCAGCCTCAGTTCTCATAATTGTCCTTACTGTGATTCTTTTCGACTGGATAGCTTCACAATCCTGTGAGGCCTGCAGGATACAGGCTACCTTCGTGATCCAGGGTCTGTCTCTGCAACGAGGATGAAATAACTGAGACGTGGAGCAGGTCCGAGAGTTGAAAAGATCACAAGGTGTGGAATAAGCACCTTTCCCTTTTCTCTGAGTTTGAAAACGTGAAAAAAGGTGAAATGATCTGGTCTCAGTCTTGGTCCTAAAACTAAAAGCATGAGCACAGATGGTCTGCAGAGCGGTTGCAGATGTTTGCACCTGCGGGCTCCCAACACCAGCAGCAGGGGGCGCCCTGCTGGGGGCGCCACACACACACACACTGTGGCAGGGCTCAGCTGTGGAGCTGTTGACACCTCACTGTGTGACATCCAGACAGAGTTCACCTAAAGACGGAGCCAGTGACCCGGGGCGACTTTATTTTGACAGTCACATCTCTCCACCTCTCGGATCCCTAGCAACCCCTCATCACGCCCCTGATGGTGGGGAGTTGATCTGAACCAGAGATGGGAGGAAGCAGAGAAATTGAAGCAATGGCATTAGCCACAGTGAGTTACCACTCGGCTGCTGTGTGTTTACGACAACAACAACAAAAAAGAAAGTGTCAGGGAGGAAGGAGGAGTAAATCGGAGGGAAAGTGCAGAGCTGGCTGGATTAGATCCTTGTTGTGTCTGCTCTGTATAAAGTGGCTGGATTAGCAGTCTGACCTGCAGGTGACCCACTGAACACTGAGTGTGCATTGCAATAATGTGATTGGGTGGAGAAGTGCTATCTATCTATCTATCTATCTATCTATCTATCTATCTATCTATCTATCTATCTATCTATCTATCTATCTATCTATCTATCTATCTATCTATCTATCTATCTATCTATCTATCTATCTATCTATCTATCTATCTAAGTCTATAACAGCTGCATACACACACTTGTCATCATGTTGACATTGTCATGCTTAAAGCAAGAAAGAAAGACAGTCATTCATACAGTAGCAACAGGAGACAGACGCGTGACTAAAAATGTTCCAGGAGTAATCAATAATGAACAAAACTGAACCGTTCTGCTCCCTCTCTCTTTTTAATCATTCTAAAACATTAAGTTCATTAAGTGTGTCATTAAGGAAATAGCTGTCTGGGCTACAGCAGCCAGACCTCAGTCGGCCTGGCCCCTCCACCTCCTCTCTCTCACACACACACACACACACACACACACACACACACACACACACGCACCCCCTCCCAATATTTCTGTGTAGCTGGACGCTGCCAAGATGGTGACGGCCAGCATGACTGTAAATGAACTCTGCAGCTGCTCACCAGCAGACATCATGGAGACTATGCCCACACTCTATCACACGGTCTGAAGCACGCTCGTACAGGTTTCTGTGGACTAAACATTTATTGGAAAGAGGCTGACGGCTGTACATCATCACAGGTCAGAGGACAACACATCATTGTCAGTGTCAGAGAGTAGAAGGTGGAGGAGAGCGGGAGGGAGGGGAGCGCGAGCTTGACTGGCTGTCTGGTCCGCATCTTCCATCCAGGCCGGAATGATTCTCCATCCTCGTCTTCATCTACTTCTTCTTGTAGTCCTCCAGGTGAGCCAGTATCCAGCTGGAGGGACCCAGGATGCTGATGAAGAAGACGGTCATGGCGATGGCATGCTCCTGCAGCACAAACACACAGCAGAGAAAACACGAGGCTGGCATCACACACACGTCTCATCCCTTCTCATTCTCATTCTGCGTCTCTTGAATCGTCTTGTGTCCTTATAAAGCAGAAAGTTGCTGCGCTGCAAAGGACACAGCACTTGGGTCCTGTAAACTACGAGGCAATCCAAAAACAACACGCTGTCTATTTCCGGGACTTTCAGGACTATTTTGATGCCTGAAATAATTCCTCAAGAGTAATATTTCAGCAGACAAATGCTCCGATGAACCGTATCCCCAGTGACTTGTGCTGCTGGGAGGACCGCTTTACATCAGGGCTGTCACAGTTTTCAGGGTAATCTCACAGAAGACTAAATATAAACTGTAAAACTGCATCAAGGTCACGGGCAGGTTTGACTCGCGCTCCGAATGCAGGAGGAAGTCAACCGATGCATCTCTAAGCTTTGGTCTCCAGTCTGATGATAAATCCTTCAGCTAGCAACCCCATGCACCACAAACAGTGCAAACAGTGGAAACGCTACATGTGCTCTATCTGCAGTTTTAAACGCTAAAACAGGTGTGCACCTCTCCCTTGTTGGATAAGGCACATTAAAATGCCATTTTAGATACTGCAGTAGGTTTGTCCAATGTAAAATAGCACCTAACTGTACACATGCTTGCTTGCAAAACTTCCTCTTTCAAAGTTTCAAGCCAAATCTTATGCAATCTAATATAAGGATAATCATCATCAGAGACGCTTTAATTAAAAGTGACCGTCTCTGTCCTCTACATATGACCTCTCAGAGCTCTCAGAACTTCAGCCACACATCCTGGATGTGCACGTATACGGCTTGAGGCATTCAGAGCGTGCATCTGCGTTACCCCAACTAACCACATACTATACTGTGCGTCACGTACACACAGCCATTCATCTTACGCGCAATGCATGTGTATCCACTTGTAAGCACAGGACATGAAATCGCAGGTTCTACGCATGTTTTACGCTTAAGAAAAGTTGAAACCACGCGCCTCATGTGATTTCCTCTTTAAGTATTTAACGCAACATTTTTCTTTGTTTTCTACACCCGTGTGTGTGTGTGTGTGTGTGTGATTACAGGAGCATAAACGTGTCGCTAGATTCTTAACTGCAATAATATCTGTCGTATCACCAATGCCCGGGCCTACCTCAGTGTCCGGACCAAGGTCAGAGGCTTGGCACCTGTTTACATGACTTAACATGAAACTGACGCGCATAATATCACAAAATGTTGCATTCAAACAGCAGGTCCTGGCTGCCATTACCAAGTCTGGGGGGCATTTCTTCTTCTTTCTTTTTTTTTTTTTTGACTAGCCTATATTCATTGCTATTTATGTCGGAGCTGGCAGAGACGTGTACGTGTCGGAATTGGGCGGAATAATGGCGAGATACTGACGCACTTATCGAAAGTGCCACAAATAAAATTCCTCTGATCGGGCTTTTTTGGAGGAGCACGGCTGAAAAAAACGAAACAAAAAGCACAACAGCCCACAGGATAAATAATGGGGGGATATAAGAGGTTTTATACTGAGAATAAATAACTAGTGTTTGGAGGAAAGTTGGTGATATGAAAGTGAAGGCTGCGGGCTGGATCGGGCTCGGTCATGTGAGGACAAGCAGCCGTCGAAGAGGAGCTGGAGAGCAGCGACCAGACCGCCTCTCCACACCGGGGGCTGAGTGGAGAGCTACCGGAGGGTGCGTGGACTCACCACCGGGGCGATGTGGTGCTTGGCCGGCTTGTGGGACACCTGTGCCACGGGCACCGTGTGGCTCCTCAGGACGCTCCTGAAGAGGCGGGAGGCGGCGGGCAGAGACATGGCTGGAGGTTCCGGAGGTTCTGGTAAAAAAAAAAATGATAATAATGAATGGATCCGTGGAAGGTTCTGGTACGGAGGAGCTGGCTCAGACTGCGTCTCAAGCGCGCATACGTACGGTACGTGCGCGGCGGGAGCGTGCGTGGGGGGCGCACCGGAATCTAATTGGCCGCCTCACCTCCGGGTATCTGACACCCTGACCGTCCTCATGTGAACCCACCCCGACACAACAGGCAGCTGCTGTCCCACCGACCGTTTTACACACAACATTCAGTCTGAAAGGGAGACTTGAGAATAAAACTTTAGGAATAAAAAGTTGAGCCGGAGTGACAAACCTCTTTGACCTTGGCTTGGTTATCTCCTCAGCTCAGTCCAGATGGACTTTATTTAAAGTGGCAGTTTATAGCAATGTTATCTCAAGACACTTTGCATGAGCAATTGACACAAAGCAGACCACAATAAAACCAAACCCCACGAGTTTGCTGAAAGTGACAGTTATCTCCCATCAACGGTCACAAACCTCATCTGCCCATTGCCAGTTGGGCTGAAAATACAAATGTGTATATAAAGGACCAGACCAGTAATAACAAGAGCTGATCAGGTCCATTCAAAAGCTCCTGGGTCCACTGGGTCCAGTTTGCATGTACGGTATGAACTTCTGTTATGAAGACACATAAGAGTGAGGTGTGCATTTTGATACATTTCCAGTGAATTGTGAGCGTGCACATTCCCGGTTCTTCCTCAGTATCTGACTCTTCCTCTGATTCAAACTGAGACATATCAGGCCGGTTGTGTACCAGCTCCACAGCTCCATCCCTTTGTTCCCATTTTGTGTTGATGATTTAAGAGGCAGATACAGAGGCAGATTCCATAGCTGTTGCACACCTTCAAACAAGCGTCTGGAGGGTAGGAGAGAGCAGGTTTGGTGTAGCGGGACATACATTCTTAGGTAGAGGTTACAGGCCTCCCTCTGCTTTTATTATAACCATGTCATGGTGTATTAATACAGTGATGATGTCACCAGGAAACAGGAAGTTCACAAAGGCAACAATGGCAGGCTACAGTTTGCAGATGTGGTCAATGTTAACTGTTGAGGAAGTAGATGTTTCTCACTCTCGCTGCTAAAATGAGTCTCTCAGACTGTGACCTTAAAGTAACTGCTGCTCAGCTTGTGTTTGTGCCACAGAGACGTCCCTCTCCCGTCCAAGGTCAATTTGATGACGTCATGCACAACCTGAATTGTTCATTGCTCAATTCCTTATCTTTCCTGCTTTGTATCCAGTCAACCATTCTGTGCATATTTTGATCTGTTAGGGGAAAACTCAAGAAGACTAGCTAGTAGAAGAGTGCAAACCCATGCAGAGACCAGGAGGAGAGTGTGCAAAGTCCACAGAGAAATGCCCTTGATCCAACTGGGATTTAAACTGGGGGCATGAAAGAGGTATAAGCCACCAAATGCCACTCTGAATCGTACAGCTCCCCCTTTTTGCATGTTCTTCCCATCTATTTTTCAATAACAAAAAGGTACAAAATCTTTGTTGAAATTTTATGATCTCCCTCATCGATTCCAGGGATGTGTGACATTATTTGCAAATAAAAGCAATCCGGACTCTGATTCTGATGTCGGAAGCAGGGGAAGTTTACTCCACCTGTGGAGGAAATGACCCAGTGGCTGCAGCTGTGTTTGCTTTGCTTAGTGTCAGGCAGTGAGGTACTATAACGTTACCTCAAAATAATACACATGTATGTTGACGTTCAGTCCTTGGCTTTGCAAGACTTTGATACAAAAGGATATAGAAAGAAAGCGATAACAATCAGCACAATAATACCAGAGTGGCACATAGTGAACAAAAACACATGCTCACCTCTAACTGAAATCTATGGGAAGCTTCTGGCGAGTCTTATACCAGTGACTGTGCATTTACCAGTGACAGAGACAGTAGCAGTGATGCCATCGAGGAAACACAGACTGCAGAACAGACAGACGCTGCAATGGCGTCCCCTAGTGCAACTTCAGAGTAATAGTGCAACTGCAAGTACAATTGATACCAGAGGTGGGCTAAGTAATCACGCCTGTAGTTGCTTCTAAATCAAGCACATTTCACTCATAATATTGTGAGTTTTAGGCCTATGATATGATACCATCTTTTTCCTGGGATGGGAGAAATCAAAGAAAAAAAAAACAAAAAAGGAATCTGCACCCCAGGGTGTAGGGAATTTGTTAACATTAATGCTCTGTTGGGGGATGGGTGTTGATGGACTACTGCCTAAATAACGCAGATAGAAGATGTAATTTTTCAGAATCTCTCAGATGGGGACCTCACTGAGCAGTGTAAGGCTCTTTGTGCTGCTTTGCTTTTTCAGGGACAATCAGGTGGAGATGCCAGAGAGCTTGCACAGCAGCTTAAGAACTTGCCTGACTTACCATCCAAGTCTATGAGCCTTCTTGGACCTCCTTTAAGGACAGCGAGCTCGCAGATTTGTGGACTGGTCTGAGAGTTGCACCTCAGTGGCCTCGCCATCATCAGCATCAATCAGTCAATTGCTGAACAGATTTCATATGACAACCTATTATGAATGATTCAGGCACACATTGTAATGATTTGCATGGTGCATGAACAAGAAATGTGTCATATATTTCTACCAATTTTGTTGTGTTAAACTGTGAATGGGTGGCTTTGAAGATTATTTCATTCTGTGTTACAGGCTCGAAACTACATAGTAGTTTCATACTCGCTTATAGAACTAGTATTTTAGTAATGTCCACACATTATGCTATACCATGTGTTAACATTTCAGTCGGCTATGTTTAATGTGAATGGATGTCATATAACGTGTGTTAAGCTCTCCCAGTCCAAAACATGCATGTTATTGCCAAATGGAGTATCTAAATTGGCCCTGGATGTGAGTGTCAGAGAATGAACTGTGTAACAAAGGCAATATTTTTTCTATTTCCATCATTCACCAACTCTCCTGTCACTGCAGATCCCACCTCTCTCCCATGCGATTTGCTCATTGCTCTCACCTGGTTCTCCCCACCCATCTCTCCACCTGCAGCCTGTTTCCTCATCACGCCCTTTGTATAAATACCAGTGCTTCTCCACCTTGTCCCTGCCAGATTGTCTTGTGCACCTACGCCAAACTCAAACGATTCCAGTTCTTGTATCCTCGATCATCGACCCTGTTTCTGCCTGCCTTGATTTTTGGATTTTTGCCTGCTCCTAGTCTGTTCTGTCTGCCAGTTGATCTCCCGGTTTTGACCTTGCCTGTTTTTGGACTGAATAAACGGATCTTCCCTCAAACCTGTAATTCTTAGTCGTGCTTTTGGGTTCCTCTGCTGATTGTGACAAACTGTGCTTGTGTCCTGTGATGGACTGGAGACCTGTCCAGAGTGTATTCCCTGCTTTGGCACTATGTCAGGTGGGTTAGGCTCCAGCAGTTACACTGGTGTGGTGTAATGTGGATTGAGGAAATGGATGGAGGGAAGTTGTCAGTGTTTTGACACGAGTGCAGATCCTTATCGAGTGTTTTGGTGCTACTCGTGCATTTCAGATGTGCACTGTTGAACTAAGCTGCATGCTGGTGAAGAGAACTGTGGAAGACTTCATGGAAAAATCGACTCAGTGCAGAGGAAAGTTTACTTTGCGAGACAGCTGGATTAACAAGATCACACACTGAGATACTCCATGTGCCAGGCTCCAGGTAAAGCAGCAGCAGCTGCAGCTAAACTGCAGTGGCTCTGGACCAGTAAGTTTGATGGGACACTGGCAGCTTCATCACCATCCCAAGGTGTCTGAGCCTGCTTCTGGGAAGTTCCAGTTTATTGTTGCTCAGTGGGTGGCAGTGGAGAAGCATCTCGCATCTTTATTTCCATCACTGCTGTCGGAGCAAAGGAATTCAATGCAGATCTTGACATGAAATCAATGAAATGCAGAGGAAAGGAGTGCATGAGACAACCTGACCACAGCTGTCAAAGCAGGGAGAAGCCGTCTCTACAGGACATGGTTCCAGACTCTCTTATCTTACCATCACACTGCAGCTTTGCCCGGCACAGCTGCTGCCAAAACAACTGCAGCTTCACAGTCGGAATACACACGACGCATGGTATTTCTCTTTCTGTGCCACATTTATTTTAGAGCTCAGATGTTACGGCACACGCTGCCAAACAGCGTAATGTCAGTCTGTGAGATAATTCCAGAGAAGAGATCAAGGCTTTGATTACCCAGCTTGTCTTTATTTGAACCACCTGCAGATGTTGGACAGTTGTCTTGTTTTGTATGTCTGCGCAGAGTGTTAACCGGCCCAAACTGTTACAACAATGAGGCCACTTTAGAAAATCCTATAACAGCTTTTATTGGCTTGTTTATTTAAGTTGGGATGAGACAACAAGTTGCAAAAAGAAGTTATAAATCTTTGTGGGCAAAGCATCGATTTCCTGCATGTTTAGTTAGATGTCAGTTGCAATATAATCAATATCCATACCCTGGACAGGTAGCCACTCCATTGCAGGGCAAACACACACATCATTCACACTCGTTTTAGGCATTTTAGAGTCTCTAGTCGACCTCCACACGTGTGATTGGACTGTGGGAGGACACTAGAGAAGACCTACACAAACTGCTGTGAGGTGACAGCGTTATCCCACCGTATCATCCATACGGAATCAATAATAAATATCAGATTCAAAAATAAACATAGGATAAGTGTTTCCAGTAGGGCCATGCTCTTACCTGAACCTTGACTGTGAGTCTAAGCAGAACCATGAGCGAACAGCGTGTTTGTGAAAAACAAATCATATAAGACATGTTATAAATAATTATATACGATTATGTATATATTTGTGTTTACATACAGTAAATATAAAACAGATGAAAACAATGGCCTCTGAGTTGCCTGGCCTTATAAAGGCGACCTCTAGGGGGCGCCGACACCCCTCAGACGGCTGGACGCTCTGCAATGAAGGCCGCAGAAGAAGAAGAAGAAGAGGAAGCAGGAGGAGGCGGTTGTCTTCAGCTCCCAGCTTCCAGGAAGTGTTGAGTTGATCTCGCTGGCCGCTGGAGCTGCTCTGTGTGGGAGGAAGCAGTCTCAACATCTCGCCGGTAAGTCTCCAGGAGCTCGGTAGCTCCGACCGCCACTGGTGTTAGCGCGGCGCCAGCTGTGCGGGCTGTGACTGTCACACACTCCAGCCCTGACTGGGAGGGAGGGAGATCCTCATCACCTAGCCTGAACTCCTCCAGACCTCCTCCTGGCGTGTTTACTCACTCGCCGGAGCCGTAACTTTGACTTCTACCCTCAGGGCCAGACCGAGGCAGCTCTGGCCCCCCTCGGCTTGGCAGCCTGTGGTCAGGCCGGGGTTATTCAGGTGAAGGTGAGGTGTTGAGGTATGTGGCTGTGAACTAGCTGCCTGGAGGGGACGTTAACTGGGCTGCTCAGTGTGCTGGGCTTTAATGGGCAAGCTCCTCCTCGGCTCCCTGCTCCCTGAGCTCTGCTCCACGTAGACATGTGGACTGACCTTTGAGGAGCTCCTGTTTACACTCGGGGATCACTCAAACCGGTTTCACGCAGCTAGATTCAACATCCAGGTGCTTAAACTCACTGTACTTTCACTGATCAGGAACCAGGATCAGGTTTCTCATTGCCAGCTTCTTCTACAACGTTGCTCAGGCAGTTCTGAGGAACTCGCTTTGGTTACCGGTACAGAAAACAGCCAGGTGGATGACACACAAAGTATATGCAAAATAATGCACACACAGTCAGAGTAACAGAATGTATTTTCTCTTCTATTTTTTTATCTTACTACTTTGGATTACACTGCTTTGTGTATATCCTAAATAAAGTACATGTTGTATACTATTTCATGTTTATATGTCAAAGATTCTATTCAAACTCAAATACTTAATTATCATTGCCAAGCTGTACAATGACACCTGACTGCATCTCCATGTGAGAAAATAAAACGTGGAGGCTGATAGATAGATAGATAGATAGATAAGATTGCGTATATGTTAGTGTTTTGGTCCATGCAATATGCATCTGTGAGAGCTGATGTCTTCAGATGAAGGTCTACCATGTGTGTGTCACTGTGGTTGGTGCAGTGTCCCCCATCTTCGCGATTTCCGTTTGGACCTGTGCTGCAGACACCCGGCCGATGGCTCACCTGTTATCAGCCCGCAGCTACACACACCCACTGCCCAAAGGTTCCAGCTAAGCCCCACTGATAAGAAGAAAAAGACAGAGAGGGAGAGAGAGAGAGTAGGGTGCAGGGTCGGCTCATAAATAGCCCAGCACAGGATGATTGACAGGGATTCCTTTTGCACATCTTGCACTATGTTTTCTTACACATAACGTGTATCCGAATGGCCAGACTGCATGTTCTGGGCTCTTGCATGAGGGGTGCTGCTGCACTCTTCTGACACTAGCCGGCGCTCACTCCCCACACATACGGGACGCCCCGGCTCCGCTGCGAGGACCTTTGACTGTGACTCTTCCCCGGCTTGAGGGATTGTTTGTTGGTGATAGCGAAATGCAGTTTGTTTGTAACACGACCCTAAACTTTTTCCATCTCTGACTCAAACTTTCCTGCGGAGCAACAAATAGGCAGCGCTCGGTGAGATGGTGCAAGGGGATTTTTCTCTCTCTCTCTCTCTTTTTTTTTTTGCTTTGCAATAGCTTTGTGATTTCCAGCACCATCTGTTTTTATCCAAGTATCCGGTGACATGGAAACCGGACCCAAAAGGAAAACATCGGATTTTCTTTGTGCTTATCAAACAGCCATTGTTTTGTTGCTTTTAACAAAGCAGCTCGTACTGAGGTGGCTATGTCTATGCCTAGACGTCTGACTTACTGATGAATCTCAAAAACAAACCTTTTACGGATCAATTGAACTGTTCAGTTGTTGTGTCAGCATAAACTTTGATACGAGGCTTCCTTTCTGCCCACAGTTTCAGGACATACTGATGAGCTCCGTGGTCACTGGTTCGATCCCTGCCCCAGAACCAGACCATATACCAGCGGAGTCGATCTAAAACGTGCTCATGCGTATCAAGTGCATCATGCTTGTGTTTGTGTCTTATGCAGGCCCAGAAAGAAGACACTGGCTTCACTTCACCTTGGTGTCCACCCTCACATCTCACCTGTCCTCCAGCTCCGTGTCCAATGTGTGTCCGTGTCCACTAGGCTTATGTGAGCGTGTTACTTTAAGCTAGTGTGTGTGTGTGTGTGTGTGTGTCTGTGTCACCCCCCTCCCATCGACCCCCTCCTCCAGCCCAACATGTTCCTGTGCCCCCTGAAACTCCCACCGAGTCCCTGGGTGTGTCTCCACCTCCTCTGCCTGCTGCTGCTCCTGAGCACCTCCTGCTCCACATCAGCTGACCAGTCTCAGCCTCCAGATCAGCTTCAGCCTCCAAGCGAGCCTCTGGCCAAGCCTCAGCCTCAGCCTCAGCTTACAGATCAGCCTGAGCCTCCAGCCAAGCCAGACCCTCCGGCTCCAGTCCAGCCCCAGCCAGCACCGGTCAACCTTACCACCTCATGTGAGTAGCCTAGGGGCCTAGGAGCTGTAGCAGCTCCACGATGCACATGCCTTCACAAACATGGCATATACCTCAGCAGCAGTAACGCCCGTGGCCGGCTTTCTTTGGTGCAAACGAGGCGTCAGGCGGCGGCCGAGCCGATCACAGACGGGGAGCGCCGCACACACCTGCTCGTGCACGTCTGCAGTCACGCGCCCGTCACACATCGCGGGCCGCGGCACTTTCACCGATCAAACAGGTCGGCGCCGCTGAAAATAGGAGCGCTGTCATAACAAAAGGTGCGGCTGTTTGAGCCCCGGTCGCTCCTAATGCAAACACGCACACGCACGACACGCCCACGTCACGGCTGCAACCCTATCCGGGTTTACCGTGCGCCATCTGAGTCCCATTTCCCTCTCCGAGGCCATCTGGTTGCAATCGGAGGCTGCCCTGGGCTCACCTCGCTTCGTTCTCCGCTGGCTGCAGAGGGTCCCAGCGAGCCAAAGGTCTGACCGGGATGAGGCTCCCAGTGACGAGGAAGACACACTTCTCTCTTCTTGGAGGCATTCTGTCTCTGGCCCCGACCTTCCAGGGCCAGAGCGTCTCATCTGAGCTGATTTGTCGACATTGTGTGCGACTATGTTATGCTTCCGGGACCCAGGTCTGGGATCTTGCTGGACTTTTGCACCATTGGCCTGACTGTTGCAGAAAGCACAGTTTGTTGCAGAGCGTATCGGTTTAACTGGAATCCAAAGCCATTAAAAATCATGAAATCCAGCACAAAGTCCACACACACACACACACGACTGTCAGCTCACCACCTGGTGAGTGATCCTGTTCACTTCATGTCCACTAATACCTTTCTCTTTGAATTACAAAGCTTTTGCAAAGAAACTGTCTAGAGCCTACGCTCTATCTGACCTCCCGCGTTCACAAGTGTGTTTCTCTTGTTCCTAGCTGGTACTGACACGGCAGCCAAGGGCCCCACGGACGGTCTGACGTCTGACGATGGCAAGGCCGATGAGACCGGAGCGCTGCCGAGGCCCCCGGACCAGCAGCAGCAGCAGCAGCCTGCAGGGACTGTGGGCCAGACCCAGCAGCCAGCTTCTCCTCCTCCTCCTCCTCCTCCTGCTCCTCCTGCACCCTCAGCCGCGCAGCCTCCTCACAATGGAACCGCCGGGAGCATCCCGTCCGCCGACGAGGAGGCCGGTGGAGGTGCAGATGAACACGTGACTGAACTGACCACCACCACCACCACCACCACACCAGCACCCGTCCCGGCTGAAGCTGCAACCCCGAAGCCGGCTACCACAAACTCCACAGCCCAAACCACGCCCACTCCTACAGCCCCTCCACCTCCTACGTCTACAGCCCCTCCACCTCCTACGTCTACAGCACCTCCACCTCCTACGTCTGCAGCCCCTCCACCTCCTACGTCTGCAGCCCCTCCACCTCCTACGTCTACAGCACCTCCACCTCCTATGTCTGCAGCCCCTCCACCTCCTACGTCTACAGCCCCTCCACCTCCTACGTCTACAGCACCTCCACCTCCTACGTCTGCAGCCCCTCCACCTCCTACGTCTACAACACCTCCACCTCCTACACCGGCTAAAGCAGCTCCAACATCTACCGCAGCTCCACCTCCTACGCCCACAGTCGAAGCGGCTCCCCGTCTGAACACCACCGCCTCTCCCCCCGCCACCGCTAATGCAAAGACCAGCGCTCCCTCCCCTCCTCTTCCCCCTCCTCCTCCTCCTCAGGCCAGCGCCCCCACGCCCGTCCGGAGCACGGCGGCCGCCCCGCCCGAGCGCAAGGGCCCGGCGGCCCCGGGCTCCAAGGCGACGGCGGTGGAGGCGGCGGGCGCGGCCCTCACGGGGCAGCTGGTGGACACGGCCTCGCTGCTGGCCGTGCTGCTCTTCGGCCTGCTCTTCTTCCTGGTCACCGTGGCTGTGTTCGTCACGCAGGCCTACGAGAGCTACCGCCGGAAGGACTACACCCAGGTGGACTACCTGATCAACGGCATGTACTCCGACTCCGGGGTGTGAGGGGGGGCGGGGCCACGGGGGTGGGGGCGGAAACATGGCCGCCGGCCCGCTGAACTGACCCCAGAGCGGCCGCCGGCCTGTCTCGCCACGCTTTGCTCTTTCCAGCGTCTCTCTCTCTCTCTCTGTCTCTCTCTCTGTCTCGCTCTCTGTCTCTCTCTCTGTCTCTCTCTCTCTCTGATTGGTTGAATGTGAGGAGCTCGGCCGGAGGTCGAGCAGCATACAGAGTTTACCTGGACGGTGTGTCCAGTTATGTGTGTGTGTGGCTTTGCTTTAATGCAAAGAGTCTCCAGGCTGGACCGGTCAGGAGACGGCCATAAGTTCAGAAAATGAGTTTCTTTCTTCTTCTTCTACTTCTTCTTCTGTTTTTTCCCCCCTCACAGTTTGACTGAAAAAACAAAAAAAAGTGAATCATTTCAATCGGTTTCAGTTGAATGTAGACGCACCGTAGCCTGGTGCTCAGTTAGGGCCCGGGGCCCGGGGCCGTCACTTTTCCACACGTTTAAGTTGAAGCCATGTAGCTCGATGCACTTTTCCTTACATTCCAGCGAATGTTTTTGTTCATTCCATTTACACAGTCCCAGCCCTGGTAAGGACCAAAGAAGCTCTGTAAATACCGTGTCTGAAAGGGGCGCTCATCCTCAAGATGATAAAAGAAAAAAACAAGGATTAGTAATCTAACGTTTACCGGCCAGGGCGTTTACTGTGAGAACAAGAACCGGGTCTGACGTTGGAACATCAGCCTCATTGTTTTCAATGCGATGGCACTGAGTTTTTCCCCAAATCGATATTTGAGCTGAGCTGCACCTCCCAGCCCTCCATTCCAATCTTTTTTCCAGGTGCTGCCACTTCCACCTCTCCTCGCCCGGGTGACCTGGCTGCAGTGCCGCAGCTCCAGGGCGTGCGTGCGTGTGCGTCTGTGTGTGTGTGTGTGTGTGTGTGTGAGGCCGGCCTGACATCACCGTTGCCAGTGGTTACTAGGAAACCACAACACAAGCAAAGCCGAGCAGCCAGACCAAACGGACCTCTTGTGTTTTTGTTGTGTGTTCTCATCCTCCCGCACGGCGGAGGGATTAGCGTTGCCAGTGAGTGATGACGTTTTGGCCCGATTTCACCCGCTGCCTCCCAGGCTGCATAGAGCTGAGCAAGAGGTCTCGCTCCTGAGGCGGAGCTCGGCGAAGGACGGAGTGCCTCGGCTTCACGTGTCGCGGCTCAGAAACGAGAATCCAGTCGTGCCCGTATCAGCAGCGGCAGCAGCAGTAGTACAGTGGTAGTAGATGTCGGTGGAAAGAAAAAAAAAGAAGCTCCGACCTGAGTGACTTCGCAGCTCTGAGCTGGACCCGCCGCGTCCTCGGCCTCGTAAATCAAAAGTCAATAAAAGTGTTTTCGCAGAAAGCCGTCGTCAGACCCCGAGCCGCTGCGCGTTCCCCCAGATGTGGCCCGGTCTCGCACACGCACACGCACACGCACTCGCACACGCACACGCACACTCACACGCACACTGTAACCCCCTGAAAGAGAGAGGCAGAGTGACGCTTCCTCTGCTGTTTCCAGGGGTTGTTATTTGCCTCCTCCGGGGTGCTGGGTTTCACTCAGCCCGCCGGTCCGTTTGCCCGGCAGCGACGTCCAATGAGGAGGAGCGTAGAAAGCAGACCTGCGTCTGAGTCGACGAGCTCCGTCCCTGGAGGTCCTGGAGCGGAGCGGCTCCTCTCTCAGGACCTCGGGTGGGTGTGGGGGTGGGGGGGGTACAAGCGCAGCTGAACGTCTTCATGCAGCTGGGATTGAGGGCCCGGTGGAAATAACCATCGATCGCCTCTCTTGTTTTTTGTTTTGTTTTGCGTCTCTCCTCCGAAGCCTTCTCGTGGGAAGCCTTTCCGCGTAGTCCAGACGCTCTTGAGATAACGGAGGCGTTTGGAGGGGGTGGGAGTGGGGGGGGGGGCGGGTTGCCCTCCGTCTCCTCATGAAATGCTTTCGTCTCCAATCATTTCGTGGACTCCTGGACGTTTTGTGGCGGCGCCGCCACCGTCCCGTCTCGCACCCGTTCATTTCACACCCGTTCATTTCACACCCGTTCATTTCACACTCGTCCCCCCCGCTGGGGGCGTTTTGGCGCTTCCTCCGCACGGGCTGCTTTGGGTCTCGGTGTGTTTGGCCCGCCGCGAATGTACTCCTGCTCGACGCTCGGCCACCCGGCGGCCGTCGGATCGTTCCGGTCAGCGATGAGTCGGCTCCACGTCGTCCACGTAGTTTAACATGTGCCTCGATGTACGTTCCTTAAGCCATACGCTCATTTCAATGTCTCACGGAGAGCCATTCCCAGCAGCACTACATATTTTGTGATATTTCTATCCTCATGATGATTTATTGTTTTTTTTTTGATGAATGAGTGTGAGTGAGATACTGTAGCACGTGACAGAGGCGTCTGTCGGAGCGACGCGTCTGTTGGCCACAGCGCTGCAGGCTGTCCGCGTGAATGTGAGGTCGGGACGCAGGGTCTGAGCGGCGTCCACGTCCCCGTGATGAGGCTTGTGGACAGGTGCCCTGCGTGGTCCCAACACTTCATGGCGCTGGGCTGGAGCTCGTTCCCACTGGTTCCAGTGTCTCAAGAACAAAGACTTGAGATCGATCCCACAGGTCCATGGACTGATTCACAGTGCCCTTCTCTCGGTTTGTGTTCGTTTTTTTTGTTTGTTTGTTTCTTCTTTGTTTTGGGCGGGCCGGGGTCCCATGTGATGGACCGTTGCCAAATGATCACTGAAGCACATTATTGTATTGACGAAGCCAAGGGAAACATAAAGCCATTATCGAAACGAGACTGAGACGAGAATCAGTGGGCGGATGCAGTAAAGCGTTTTTTTGAAAAAAAAAAAAGAAGAGGAAAGGTTTGTCTCATCGTGTTTCTACAGCGTATGAAATGCTTTTGACCATTTCTTTTGTAATTGACGTGCCAATTTTTGTCTTTATTTTGTATTTTTTCTTCCCAATTTGATGTTAATCCGCGACAGGTCTGTCGTCTGTGTTGTATGTGCTCTCGTCAGAGAAGAAAACGATGTGAAGGGAACAGCGACTGCTTGTAAGAGTGTAGGAAGCAGAGAGATGCTCGGTTTGTGATCATACTGTTGCTATGCTGTTCCACAGTTTCTGGGGATTCCAGCCGTAACTCGGTTAGCATTAGGTCATGTCTGGAAGAGAGATACATTAGAGGTGATAAATACTGGAGTTTGTGGTAAAAATGTATACGGCCACTTCCATATTGGTTGTTTCGTTCCCTACTGTGAAAAGCATAGGAATGCCTGTTTCACGACGGGGAAGATGAAGCCTCTGAGTGACTTTTTCTTTCTCTTCTCCTCACCTCAAAGACTTTCCATTTTCAGTCGGGATGTTAAACGATCCAAACTGCGGCCTCTCTCTCCTTCCATACGCCAGAGATGTATTATTGTGTCGCCCTGAAAACAGTTACATCATCAGCAAAGCCCACGTTAGACGCTTCACATCAGACAAAAAACAAACAAACAGATCCCGATGTCCTGCGGTGAGAGCAGTGGGAGTCCTCTGAGCGAGGCCGCGTGGTCGGTGTGAGCCCAGAGTACAGAACAGACACCTGCCATGTGCCAACTCAGCATTGTACAGATGCACTTTCAAGAGATATTTTTACTTGCCGAGAATAAAAGAATCAAAACAATGATGATAATAAAAAAAAGAGACAACGTAGACCGAAGCCCGCGTTTCATTGGTCTGAGCTGATGCTGATGGGTCCTCTCAGAGAGAAGCCGGTCTGCCTATCACGCCCCGCCCCCCCCTCCTCTATGGCTCCTCCCAGGCTGGAGGGGGGGGGGAAAGACCCCGAGGGAAAACAGAACAAGTCGGACTGCTGTAGCTCGCCGTACAAGACGCCGAGGCGGAGATAGGTTTTTATGGCCGTGCGTTTCTCAGCCTGGGTGTCAGGAGGCACGCTCATAAAGTCGAGTGGCGCGGCAGCCAGGGCTCGTGCAGGCGCTCTGGCAGCAGTGACGGCTGTGACGTACGTTTTTCCACTGTTTCCTCGGCAGCGGCGTCATGACTTCATGTAGGTTTGAGCGTTTCCCAGCGGCCCCCCCCCCCTCGTCGAAACTATACGTTTACAGCCCGGTGCATGAGCCAGGCATGTCTCGACAGCAGAGGCACATTTATACAAGACGCGCTCTAGAGGTTGTACGAGTTATATGACCCCTGGAGTAACACAGCCGGTCAGAGGTGCCACTGTGAAGCTGCTCTACGTGCAGGTTTTAGGTCGATAGGAGACTCTTAAATTGGTGAGAGGGCGGTAACTCATTATAAATGATACAGTTTGTTGATTGACAGTTGGATTCTTGGCGCTCCAATGAAGTGAATGCCAATCAGAGACTTACCTGGACAGCTGGCCCCCCCAAAGCAATTCCATTCCCATAGAGCTTATAACCATATAAAAAATATAAAGATGCATAAACTTTACTTTCAACTACGTTTGCTGACTGAATCAGAATCTGTTTATTAGTCAAATGAACAAAGCAGACAGGGATGTTCCTTGGTAGAGCAGCACCACATAATATTTATAGAGTTGTGAAAAAAACAATATATACAATATAGATAAGATAGAATATACAGTGACTGGGGAAAACAAGGAAATCTACAGTGGTGCAATGACCAGAATAGGAGGCAGAATCATGCAGGAGTTTGGCTCTCTGGATACCACCATTGGCCTGTTTGGTCTCAGCGTCAAGGCTTCGATGGTGACGCAAGGTCCAGTGCTGCCAGCGTGGCCACGTCCAGACCCTCTGTAAATAAGAGGAGCGTGCACTGCACGCCCGTGTAAACAGCGATAAGTGAAAAGCCGCTCCTCCAGCGCCGCACTCATCCAGGGGGGAGTCGGGATCCTGTTGTTTAGCAGACGGGTTCATTTGGGCCGACGTAAGATGTGTTGTTTTGATGGCTTTTCTCTGCTGGGTCTGTTTTCTCTTCCAGAGCTGGCTCCGAGCTTTAACATTATCCATTACCTTCAGCCGGGCCGCTGCAGCTCTGTGAAGGCCTTCAGCCAGCAGAGCTCACTGACCGCCGCTGCAGATGTGAGGAGTCCAGGAGCTTCTCCGGGGAATTGATGCTCCAGTGTTCGCACTCAGGACAAGAATGAAACACACACACACACACACACGCAGGAAATTCAGAGTCCCTAACAAAGCTAAAACTCCGGTTTCCAACTCAGTGCCTGGTGATGACATCCTCTACGCTCTGGCTTTCCTCATCCTCAGGCGAGCAGAGCCAGAGGGGAGAAGAAGACCTTCCTTTCAAGGACCCAGAGCCAGCAGGGCCTCAGGCCGGGCTGTCACTGAGGCCCCGAGGCCAGTCAGGCTTTGTGGGCCCTCTGCACAGCAGCGTCGTCCTGCACAGGTGCCTCAGTGATCGAGGCAACCACCTTCTTCCTCTGCAAATCACACACGTGGTGGGGTTAAACCTGGCCTGTCTTTAACGGTGCGTCTCCGACGTATACGTTCAACCTTTGGATTTTCATTACTGACTTGTTCAGCCCTTTGCACTGTGACTATGGGATCCCACACATCCTGGAAAACCTGGAGTTTTTTTTTGCAAGTTAACAGGGTCAGAGTTGGAAGGTGCGTATTGAGTAAATTTCTGCTAATTTCTCATAGACTGCCCATATTCTAAATCTTCTAGGACTGAGAGTGGAATAATCATGGAATCTGGGTAAATGGAAAAAATACAAAAACTGTATGGCACATCTCTAAAACATGAGGTGGATTCACTAGTATATTGTGTGGCTACAGGAAATTTCCTAGTAGTCCTGGAAAAGGATTCCATGGAAAGAGTGTGAGGCCTGTGTCATCCCATAGCTGGTTCTACTAGTTGTGATGCAGGATTCATGCACGCTGTGTAAATGACATGAGATGACGTCAGGTTCTTTGTTTTGTGTCTAAATCTGGAGGGGAGGAAAACAGCTGGCAAAGAAATACCATGATTACGCTATTTGTATAAAAAAAAATGAGTGCCAGATATTTTTTCTCTCTCTCTCCGTGCTCCGGGCTGAACAGCCGGACGGAAAGATCACCTCAGCCGGACTGATGTGCAGCCCGAGCGCTTTGAAAGCACTAAACGAATCCCTCAGCAATGCGACACGCTGCCAGGCGAGGCTGCTGCACCTCACCTCCGCGCTGATGTGTTTTCCAGAGCATCCGCGAGTGCTTTTCACCTTAGTCACCGTGCATAGCTCTGCCAACACGCCCACAACAAACACAACATAGCAACACATGGCACCGCAAGCAGCGCCAGCCACACACAGACTAAACACCGCACACGGTAAACACCTTTCTCAGCCGTCCACGGCCCTTTACGAGCATGCGAGCCCTCCAGCCCGCATGCTAGGAATTGACCATTAATCCACTTCTCTTGTTTGGATTGGCAATTACCTGCACAGGAATGTACTCAGAAACGGACAGATCCCAATAAACAACCCCCGCAACTGCGGTCGGGGGGAATATACAGACAATCGCGAAGAGTAAAACACATAGCCCTGAGGAGGGGCGAGCGTGGACGCAGAGCCGAGGAAACTCCGTGCAAAAGGTTTTTGTCGAGGTTTTAACCAGAGCCTCAGAAAGCCGTGGCTTCCTTGCGGAGGATGTGGGGATTTCGAACCCGAAACACGGCGACGCTCCCCGCACACATCGACTGTAATTAGTGTAGCAGCAGTCTGGCAGGCGCACAGTGAGTCCCCTCAAACTGTTTTTCCATGGCGGACAGGAAGCCCCGGTGCATCGGGACGTGCACCTGCAAGCGCACGCCACGGAAACTGCAGCCTCGGCTGCATGTGGCGGGCGGACAGATGTCAAAAAGGTTGCAGCACGTGTGACGATCCGGGCCGTAACTTACACCCGCCGAGTGGCGTTTGAGTGGCTCTTATGCAACGAGGCGTGGGTGTGGAGGCCAGGGAGGGGTGCTTTTTTTTTATTCTGCAGATCTACGGTTTGCGGCGAACGCGTTGTCGGATATCACTCTGAATCTGGCATTTCTGAGACCTCCGTAAAAAAAGAAAGAAAAAAAGAGTCATTCCAAGCTGGTGATGTGTTTGAAAGTTGGACTGCACAGAAATGTGGCTTTGACAACATGAGCAGGTGTCATCTTGACTTGCACTCAAACATCCACATTCATATCCACCACCTTATTGCATGCTGAACCGGCAAGCCGATAGAGACGAGATGGCACCACTGTTCGCCCGAGCAGTTTGTCCAGAGATCCAGAGTCCCAGGCCGGAGCGATGGCGGCCATGGGAAGTAAGAGTTGCAGTTAATCCTCTGCCAGTAATGAACAGCAGTCAGTCAGGGGCGGGGAAGGGCGGGAGATCATGGAATGCAGATGGGAGTAAAAATCCAGCGCACGTCTTACAACACATATTAACCCCTCTTGAACTCCTGCCCGAGCAGGGATTAACACACCTCTGTCTGGAACACACACACACGCACACACACACACATACAATGGCCACAAATATCAATCCTCCTCCTGCACACCAAGCTTTTTCCAGAATTGTTGTTTCAAGATGCATCAGTCTTGCCGCTGTTGGTAAAACTAAATGGTCACAACTTGCCATGCAGGTTAAAAGACGTTATGGAGCAACGCACTGAAAAATATTCTACAGCAACACACAGAGTCTTGAATCAACCTTTACATGCCTCGGTAGTTGAACCCTGGTCCTTCTTGCACGGAAAAGTGTGAACACGGGAATTTTGACCACAAGGGGGCGATAGAGGGAACCAGGAATACCTAAACCAGAGCGTTTGATCTCATAGACCTTAAGCCGTCTCACACACAATCACAGCCTCATGGGGAACGTGGATGTGACAGTCATTAAAGTGGAGACATGGACATTTCAATCCCTGGCGCCTGCTTCGTATTTAGGCCACTATCGATACCCTCCCAATATTCGCAGAGGTAGAGCCGTGGAGCAAACGTCGACAAGCCTGCTCCTTCAACGCTAAGCCAGTTCATACGATGGTCCTGCTGCGTACCCCTAAATCTACATAAGTCCGAGCTAACGAGCGAACCGGAGCGCAATGAACCCGGGGCCGTGTATTCCGGGGAGGGCGCGGGCACACTGTTTAATGTGCCAAAACCTTTTGGCACGTTTTATTTTCTGATAACACCTAACACTTAAACACGTTCTCGCACACTGGAGCAGGATATGCTCTCGAGTCCCGGGCCCCCCCCCCCCAGCAACACTGCTCCAGTAGCACGGCAACCGCACTGCACAGTGTCAACAGCAAACAGGACACGGGCATATCTATGTTTCCAGGGTCCCCGGGTAAATACTCTGACATAGGCATTAACCCTCCGTATTGTTTTGGTTTGGTTTTGGGACAAAGCCCCCGCGCCGAACATGGCAACGCTCAACAACAACAACAACAACTTGGATTTCACCGTGACAGCAGCAATAACGCCGGTCAGATAAAACCAAACTCCAAACACAAGACACTCAGATTTATCGAGGATGAGGAGAAAGTCGGGATTCAGAGCCCGTCACCCAGGGTTCACTTTTCCACTGCCTTATCATTTGACTCCCCCCCTCCCGTGCCGACGCTGTTAAGTTCACTCGGTGTGAACTTTTATTTGGTTAGAAAGTGTTGTTTCCCAGAGATTTGGGGGGTGTTTTATGGGGCAGTTTATGTGAGTCATGTCTCACAATAATCAAGCAGGTCACACACAAAGAGCCATCTGCAGAGGGCTTGATTGCTTCCTGAAAGCCGCGCGCCCGCTCCGCGCATCCTGTTTGCTGGTAATCAGGCTGGATCTGAAGATCTGAGAGAGGTAATTGGACGGGGACAAACACCTCCAAGGAAGTGTGCGTGCGTGTGTGTGTGTGTGTGTGTGCGTGTGTGTGTGCGTGCGTGTGCGTCTGCACAGTAACAAAGAGGGACCTGGCCTTCCTCCTTAGCATACGCTTTCATCCAGACTGACTTAAGGAGGAGACAAACATTCAAGCTACATCACAACGATGGACAGAGAGAGATGTTCCCGAAGGTGCTTCAGAGTCGACTCCCACATATTTACGGCGAAATGAATGCTGACTGTCGACATCCGGCCACTGATTGTGATATCAGATGACTCGGCCACATGTGTGCTGGCAGTCCACGTCTGGCAGGCGGCATCCATTGCTGAAGCAATTGCGGTGAGGCGTATCGGCTGAGACACGGGACGCTGTTTTGGTTTAGTCACACGCGTCTCAAATGTTGCAGCGACAATCAGCGCGAAGAAAAAAAATCGTATCGAGCTGGATTCAGGAGGCCAGGGGGCCAGCATCCATTTCTCTTCGGGCCGCAGGTGGTGCACAGGAGTTATTTCTTTGAAAGGAAAACTAAAACCGTACCCTTCCCCTCTCCACTGAAGAGATGTTTACGCTCCTGCTCACGCCAGGCGCCCGGCCTCTGCCGGTGTTTCATTATTGTCGACCCCGGTGCATGACATCACGCTGTGAGCAGCATTTTCCTTACGTGACTTCCCAGACTGGCCACGTGACAGGACCCGTGTCAGGTGAAGGATAAACCCATTACGCAGGTTGTTAGGCTCTGCAGAGCATCCGGCACTGCCAAGAATACAGTCGGTACGGCGTACGATGTGCGACTTTTTCAAGTGAGCCTTCAGGTGTTTATAACCTCAGCCCGAGACCACACGATTGCAGCTGGAGCAAAGTGAAGCTGCCATGTGCGGTACGTGTTAGGCTGCCACTGTTACAGTCACACCCGGTCACACCCAGTCAATCACGGGAGTGATGGGAGGAAACCACGTTGACCTTTAGAGTCCAGGTTCCCAAGATGGAGTCAGACCCAGTGACTCAGAGGTTACAACACCGGTGAAGGAGCTAGGAGGAAGAGAAAGCCCGGCTCTGAGGAAGGTCCACTGTCCATCTGTCGACAGATGGTTCAAGTGTAATATTTGTTTCAGTGTCACGTTGTCTCAGCTGTTGTTTCAGGTGTTTCTGAAGACTCTTATTTGCTGACACTCGCAGCTTACATTTTCCAGCATTAATCAAAACGTAATAACAAACTGATTAGCCAATAGTAGTATTACGTAGAGGGGGGGGGGGGGGGGGGGGGGCATCCATTATTATGTGATCCGATTGCAGTCATTTTTTACAAGCAGTGAAAAAATACCTAAAAAAAAGCCCAACTGCTGGCTCATGATCAACCAATCTGTGCAGATCAAAGCGACGAGTCGTGTTTGAAATGAAGCAGATATGACGTGATAAATTAGAAAAACAAGGCGGCTCCAATAAAGCGGATTCATCTCGTAAAGTCGCCGCGCTGCAACAATTACGATAACGTTTCCTTTCAGAGCGTCGACGAGAAAAACCCTGTCGAACTAGGAGGTAGCGGTTTGAAACCCAGGCCGCTTGTTTCTGTCTTTGTTTTTCTGGGTTTTTTTTCCTGAACGGCCTCCAGTTGGACCATAGCGCTGATATGTGCCACACACACACACACACACACGCGCGGTTTGCTCGGCGCGGGCACCCAAACACACGAGCACGCAGCCACACCGACAGCCAAGCCACACACAAGCTCCGTGCGCAGCGGGGGGGCTTTTCAGGTTCAGGGAAAACAAAAGTTTTAAGAGGGAAACATGGGAACCATTAAGTGTGAAAACTGTCAGAACACAACTTTCTGGCTTCAAAGGCCTGATTCAGGTTGCCTCCTCCTCCTCCTCCTCCTCCTCCTCCTCCTCCCCACGCCCGGCTCGTGAAAACCGATGACATCCAGTAATGTGATTAGCGCAATTCATGGCGAGGCTGACGCTTTTCCAAAGCACCACGGGGCTTTTTTTTTTTTTTTTTTCTCAGTTGTTTTCAATGGTTTGGTCACAGCAGGTGCGAGTCTCCAATCAGCGATTCTGGCACCTCAGCGGGCGCCAAGTTGAACTTGTCTCAACTTTTCAGTGTGAAAACATGCGCAGTGCTGCACCGCTACAACGTTGTACCTTTTTTCTTTTTTCCTTTTTTTTTTTTCTTTTCCTGCAACGGAGGAGGATGCACCCGCGGGAAGCGAGGGGTGCCGAGGTTGTTCCAGCTCCATCTCTCCCGCTCGGAGCTGCCTCTTTTCTCCCCTCATTCGTTACACAATCGCGTCTGTCGCTTTTCCGTGCGAACAATCACGCCTCGACCGCTATTGGCTGGAACGCGCGCTCCAGAGATTCTGTTTCACCCCCAGGAATTGTAATAAATATAGCGATCCCTCCGACTCACGTTTTACGGCCAAATGGCTGCGAAACCAGCTCCTCCGCCAGCCTCGGCTACGCCGCGCCGGTGACAACTGCAGCCTCTCAAGTCTCGTTAAGATCACAACAAGGCAGCTGCGCGGCGCGCAAACGGAGCGGTGCCTCGGTTTTCCGGCATGTCGTGAGCAGCCCGAGAACAACATCGCAGAAGGAAATATGCTCGGAGGCATCGCAAAATAAAATCCTTTTCGCAGAGCTGACTTTTTATACTAATACCGTTATTGTGCAAGAGCAGTTTGCAAAAACACATTTCCTCGCTCTCGGGATCGAAAACGTTGCTATCCAGATTTCCAAAGTCACCGCCCAGGTGGGGATGATGTCAAAGCAGGGTGGCTCTGTTGCGATTCCTCCCACCTCTGCACCCGCACAATAACTTTATGGCTTTATCGCTGATTTATTGGCATGTCGTGCCCGCGGATCACACGCCACCCGCTGAGAGAGCTGAGAGATTTGTGTCCCGGGCGGATGACAGCTGCTCAAGATTGATGCGGCTTCAAAATGCGTCTCGTGACTGGCGTGTGGGTTATCAGTGATGGTTGGCGTTTTCAGTTGGAATCGGTTGCTCCACTTGTCAAGCTGCCATCCGTGCGTGCTGGGACGACGTTCCCCCACCATCTCCGGGCCGCGTTATCGCATCGTATCATCGCATGAAAAGAGGAATCAGGCCTCGCGGCTCGTGATCTCGCCATTAAAAGATAACAGCTCATCGGGCTTGCGAGCGCCAGTATGGCGCTGGGTAAGGAGCGCAGTCGGCGTGCGCTCTGTGGCGTTTCCCAACACTTTGGGGGGGGGGGGTAAAAGTAAAAGTAAAGCACATTCGCCGGTGGAGAGAGCGGAGAGTGGAGGCAGGCTGTGGGAGCAACAATAAACCACGTACGCACTCATGCCTGTGGCCTGCCTGACCTCGGCACAAAGCAGCGCTGATTTGAGACCAGCTGACAGATGACACATTGACCCAGTGCTCAGAGAGACTGAAACCGCAGGCTCCATCCAAGTTCTCATTAGTCGGTTTGCACCAAACTCGACCGGCCCAGATGGTTCGGGCTGATTGATTATTGTTTCTAAATTTAGTCCAGAAAACAACATGTAACCCTGCCAGCGTGGCCCGCAACCAGATATGGTTTTTTTTTGCTGTTTTTTTTTTTTTTTGGCTTCGACCCAGTCCCTGTCGTGGCCATAATTAAAAAAACACAAGGGAACAACAACAACACAGGAATTAGTAGTTGGAAGTCGGGCTGTTGGACCCTGGAGCGTCATACATCACCATGCCCCACAATACAAGACACACACAGCCAGTCCCTCATATAGGAGGAGACTGTGTTAGACTTAACTGTGATCCCAAAATACAGCAGTGGGTTTACCAACCTCTCACCCTACAACTTTATTTCTGTATTTATTTTATTTGTGTTTGTTTTATGTATTTTGGATCCTCGTAAACGGCCACCGCCGTAGACTTGGTGACATGATGGTCTCACTGTGAGGCTCACAAACTGTTCTGCTGCTTATCTTGACTGAAGCCTGGCTCTCTGCTTCACCAAAAATGGGCAGAGGTGGAAGGAGGCAGGCGGGGGATGGGGTGGTGGGGGGGGACTGTGCAACTGAAACCAACGGCTAAGCTGGCCCATCCTCACAGTTGATTATACATACCTTAGAAGCTATGATATACTTTAGACAAATGTTACTTGTCCTGGAAATTAGAGACCAAAACCAAGACCGTTTTTTTTTTCATTCCTGCTGTAAAGACAGGCATCATCGTTGATAGTCTCTAACAGATCTGACAGTTATTTAGATGTCGGTGTTACGTGATGTCTAAACGACTGCTCCACTGTCTCTCACCCTGACAAGATGACCAAGAGCACTCTCTCTCGCTCTCTCTCTCTCTCTCTCTCTCCCTCTCTCTCTCTCTCTCTCTCTCTCTCTCTCTCTCCCTTTTCAGACCCAGCTGCCGATCAAGTGAAATCAGCTGCGTGCGTTCACCTAGAGCCAATGCGGTGAAAGGAACCAGCTGCACGCAGGGAGAACATCCTCCAGCTGGAGCCGTGGTGAGGACAGCACGGCACAGCACAGCAGCAAAACACAACACATAGAGCTGAGGACCCCCCAGCTCCCTCAACCGGACCCCTACACAATGTATCAGCCCACGGGCCCTAACAATAGGCCTCTCTACCAAATGAAGTCCATTTGTTGTAAAAGTGTAAACGCTTTCACAATTCCCAGAAATCTCTGGAAAAAGTCAAATAAATACGTGCTAAATGCTTCATTATGGCATTCCAGGGCCTGCCTGGAAGTGTAGAGCTGCAGTGAGCAGAAGATGTATGTCAATAAAGATGCTTACCTTTGAAGATTCCAGCTCAACCCCGTGTCATGAGCGAATTCTCTCTTTTTATCTTCCCGTTTGGAGGCTGACTGCGAAGGCCACAAATCACTCAAAAATCCATGAGTACCATTTGCTGGATTTTCTTTTTTTGTTAGGCAAAATGGAACTAAACTGAAGGGATGCCTCAATTAGGTTGACTTATCCGTTCATCTCTTATTTTACCCACATTGTACCTTGATAGCATAACAGTGCACAACCTGGATAAGTCAAGACTTCTCACACACACAGACAGCATTCACTCTCACACTCACATCTAAGGGAAATGTAGTGTCTCCAGTTGACCCGAACATGTAAACATTTTGGATTGTGGGATGTAACGTGAATATATGAGGAGGACAGGTAAACTCCAGAATAAGAATCCCTCTCTCCAGCCAGGGGTCAGACCCAGGATCTTCGTCCTGTGAGGCGACAGCGCTAACCGCTTATCCAGTAGCTACATCAGGCACAAGTTTTAAGTAAACTGTAGTGACAGCAAATACAGTCCAGGGGTCGGTGGAGCAGGACATAGGGTCACTGGGGACGGACACCTCAGTTGTCCAGTTGAGGAACCGCAGATTTGGACGCTGCGGCGTCGGCCTGGCTTTTCAGCCTCATCGGCGCTCCCCGCCAACCGAGCGAGAGGCTCCCGAGGAGATGAAGATGGGAATAACATATAAATCCGTGCGCCGCAGTATTTTACCCGGCGTCACAGCCTCCGTCTTCCTGCAGGTGGTTCTCAAAGAAAACCCGATTACGTGACTGACGTTGCGCGGCGAGCCAAGGCTGAGTCTGATTAAAACATCCCACATGTGAAACAGCTCTGTTTGCCGAAGCGCTCTGAGCTCGCAGCGGCCGCAGACACTTGGGAGCCTCACCTGTTCCTCATTAGGCGAGGAGAAAAAGAGAGGTATTTGTTACACTCGGCTACAGTATATTACTCCTAAGCCGCGCTCTTTACAGAGCCCAGAACGCAGACCAATGCAGAGATCGTTTTGATATTTGTGGAGAGCCGCGTGCGGATCAAAGCGGGGCCGCCGGCTGTGGATTGCAGGTGACTGGGGAGAGAAAATATGTTTCATTATGGCATTCCAGGGCTTGGCTGGGAGCGTAGAAGCAGAATGAATAGAAGATGTATGGTATGGCCTTTTGATGTTAACACAAGTTGCTTTACCTGAAACAAATCGAATGCGGTAGCAGGGGTAAGAGCAGCTGTGCAGCATGTTCACACATAAGAATAAATCACAGCGAATTATGGATCAAAATTTAAAATGTTTATTCGCACACACACACACACACATACACACACACACATAGAAGAACACAATGTATTGCACTGTACCTAAAAAAAACATATTAAATGTGAGAAAATGTGAAAAACAGAACACTTTGTATTATGTATTAAGTAAACAAAACTGTCAAACTGTCAAAACCTTCTATCGCACACACACACACACACACACACACACACACACACACACACACACACACACACACACACACACAGACACTGTCTGAGTAGCCCTAGGCACATGGTTATCACTGAATCATTGTTATTATTTTCAGGTATTTTCTGTTACTATGTCATTGCAAATATCCACTTTTATGTTTCGTTTCTAACACCGCAGATCATTACACGTGTGTTACACTCAAGCACATGTCACCATCAGCCTGTCCTACTGGACCAATGGCTTCCACATGCCCGTTACCTTAACCTGCATGGCAGACTGGAACTGCCACACCCCTTAATCTGATTTATAATATCTCACACACTGTAATACAGAAAAGAAACTTTCTGCGCTTTGCCTAAACAAGCAGGTCTATCTGTGTGTGAACGAAATGTCCAGATCAACAACGTCAACAAATGGTTTTATTGTAAACAAAAATAATATAAAAATCATGAGAGAATCTAAAAAAAAACATGTGAAGAATGAAGATCGTTCATCTCAGCATACTGTACGTATATGAATCTCATAGTATTTGGAACTTTTAACTGTTGTTTTAAGCCACGCTCTGCAAAGCTGTGAACCTATAATAGTTTCCACACACTCATTTGTTAATAATGCTGTGCCTCAGTTTATACCTCCTCCATTTGAGCAGTTCCCACAATTAAAAGCGCTGCTACGGCCACAATACCTGCTCTGTGCTGATCATTCTATGGTTTGCAAGAGCGGCCCGCCTCTCTCACATGTACATGGAGAGGCAGGGGAGGAGAACATGTGCTTTGAGTTTAAGCAGCCTTTAGTGTGGAGGCCAGTTGGAGCAGAGAAACAAGGCATCCAGAGAGGAGAGAAGCAATGCCAGAGTTGGCTTGACTATAGGTGTGCGTGAAGGCAGAGATCTGGGACGTTTCATCTCTGTTTCCATGAGTGTGCAGGCCATGCTCTGTGTCCATCTCTGGTTTTGACGTCGCCCCCCCTTTTGTCTCGAGGCTGAGGAGTCCGGTGTACAACACTGACCAAATCATTCACCGATAATTCACTCATGATCCCCGATGTTCTGCTCTTGTACTTTTACTCTTGGAAGACGTTCTGGAAGATCTATTGTTACGTACTGCTGCGAGGGGCCTCGCAGCCCAGATGTGCAGTCAAACAATCAAGACGTTATTTGGGCCAATGTGAACAGATGACAAGTTGATACACGAAGCCCAATCCCCTTTCTGATACAACATTCATTTAAACCTGCTTATTTCACAAGCAGGTCTGAGACTAAACACCAGATGTTGGAACCTGGCTGCAGGGATTCACTCCCCGTTCGGGCTCAGCAGCATTAGCGAGCTCAGAGAGCGATGATGGGGCGATCAGGACCGGTCCCGGTTCATCCCAAAGGTGCCGGGAGCGGCGGAGGTCAGGCTGCTCCTTCTACTTCCAATGCAGAGCTTCCCTATACGGCCCTGGCTCTGTGCACAGGGGTAGCGTCATTTTGAGGCGAGAAACAGAGAAATGCAAACTGCTGACACAAAGTTGGAAGAACACTGCGTCTAAAGTATCATTGCGTGCTGGACTAAGAGAGAAGAAAACATTGCTGCAGTTTGGGAAATGCACCTTTCTGTATCCGAGAGTAAGAGGAGAAGTTTGATATTATGCATGTCTCTACATGCGTGCCAAAGCTCCATGATTAACAGTGATTAACATCCTACTCTCCATCCTCATTTTTCCTCATAGTCTTATCTCTCCTATTTTGTCAACACAGTTTCTCTCAGGAGATCAATAAGATTTTGTGCTGATAATTCTGATTTGCCTTCAGCTCACTCACATACCTGAACAGAAGTGGGAATACATCGACTCTACATACAACTCTGTCTCTGCTCAAGGAGGAAGGAGAGCAAAATAAGAGTCAGTCACATCCTGTAAATCAGGTGTAAATGTTTGTGGAATGAACATCAATTGCCTGAATGTTGAAAAGTCTTATTCTTGAGTTAAATGTCAATTACAATGTAATCAACATCCATAATCTCACTCTAGGGGAGAAGGCAGGGAATACACCCTGGACAGGTAGCCAGTCCATCACAGGGCAAACACACACATCATTCACACTCACACCTAGTGAGTCTCTAGTTGACTACACACACGTTGTTGGAGTGTGGGAGGACAGTGGAAAAAGCGCTAATCCCACCATGTCATCCATATGGAATCAATGATAAATATCAGACAAAAAAATAAACATAAAGTGTTCTCAGGAAGGCCATGCTCTCATCTGAACCTCGACTGTGAGTCTAAGCACAACCATGAGCGAACAGTGCTGGACTTGCCTTGGACGGACAGTGAGAGTGGATATTGTCAGAAAAACAAATTATAGACATGGCGAGTGAACATTTTGTAAGACACTTTCATTAAAAACATTTCCTTGTTATATTGATAAAAAATATTGTGTTTCTCTCTAAAATGTATTCATCATTGCAAATTGCAGCAGTTTCTGAATCCAATTTCCAGGAAAGAGGGTTTTCTGAGGCTGGTTTTCACGGTTCTGGCATCAGGCTCTCATTTCCACTTAAAGGAGCAGTTCAGCTTTTTGGATACTGCTCTTATTTACTTATTCTCACAGTCTTGGATGAGAAAATCAAAATTGATTTAATCTTATTTAAAGACCCGGTCACACAACACGTTCTGCTCCAAGCCCTGTCAAACACTGAGTGTGCTTTGTTTAGCTCTTCTGTGGCGAAAGGTACGTGTGTGTGAAGCCAGGAAGCCTTTAACATGGTAACACTGGGAGATGGGCGTAGCTGCGAAATACTCATGTTTGGTTACGTCCTGGAAATGAGACTCAGTTGTAATGTTTGGGAAAAAGCTGTTTCACTATTAAGATTGTTGCTCTCCTTCACCACCTCCTCTCATCTTTAAAAGAGAACAAGAATGAAAAAAAACTGCTTTTACCCTGGTGTTGTGCAATGATGACAGTCTCATCCTGGGTAATGATCTACGGTATGTCAAAACAAGAAGAAATTCATTCTCATATCTTGTTGTGTTTTGTGTTGTTGTTGTGTAGTTTTTATCTCATCTTAAATTGTAAAAACCAACTTGGGTAAGATTTTCTGTGACCTTTGCCAAAAGTAAAAGCGGCTTCATAGTTCTAACAGTTTGAGCCGGTTAACCCTCTGCACATACATACAAAACAAGACAACTGTCCAACATCTGCAGGTGGTTCAAATAAAGACAAGCTGGGTAATCAAAGCCTTGATCTCTTCTCTGGAATTATCTCACAGACTGACATTACGCTGTTTGGCAGTGTGTGCCGTAACATCTGAGCTCTAAAATAAATGTGGCACAGAAAGAGAAATACCATGCGCCGTGTGTATTCCGACTGTGAAGCTGCAGTTGTTTTGGCAGCAGCTGTGCCGGGCAAAGCTGCAGTGTGATGGTAAGATAAGAGAGTCTGGAACCGTGTCCTGTAGAGACGGCTTCTCCCTGCTTTGACAGCTGTGGTCAGGTTGTCTCATGCACTCTTTTCCTCTGCATTTCATTGATTTCATGTAAAGATCTGTATTGAATTCCTTTGCTCCGACAGCAGTGATGGAAATAAAGATGCGAGATGCCTCTCCACTGCCACCCACTGAGCAACAATAAACTGGAGCTTCCCAGAAGCAGGCTCAGACACCTTGGGATGGTGATGAAGCTGCCAGTGTCCCATCAAACTTACTGGTCCAGAGCCACTGCAGTTTAGCTGCAGCTGCTGCTTTACCTGGAGCCTGGCACATGGAGTATCTCAGTGTGTGATCTTGTTAACCCAGCTGTCTCGCAAAGTAAACTTTCCTCTGCACTGAGTCGATTTTTCCATGAAGTCTTCCACAGTTCTCTTCACCAGCATGCAGCTTAGTTCAACAGTGCACATCTGAAACGCACGAGTAGCACCAAAACACTCGATAAGGATCTGCACTCGTGCCAAAACACTGACAACTTCCTTCCATCCATTTTCCTAGCCCACATTACACCACACCAACATAACACTCCCTGGTGTGCAAATACACTCTGGACAGGCTGTCAGTCTATCACAGGACACACACACACTCACACTTAGGGGCACTTAAAAGTCCTCCTTTGACCAAAATGGGCATGTTTTGGACTGTGGAGGATCACCTGGAGAGACCAATGAGGACATGGGGAGGACAGGCAAACTCAGGTCTGACTGTGATGTTCCTGTGAGTCATAGCACTCACTTTGAGAAGATATAGCCATACCTTCTTAGCAGCGTTACACAGTTTCTACACTGTCTCCTTTGAATGTGGCATCAATCCTGGTTATCTTCTCCAGATGTTCATCATTCACTGCGACCCAGAGAATCGGGTTAATACCGATCATAAACCTTTGAACCAGAAGCTGTCGGATGGAGGACGAGGTAGAAGGATGTGTGAAGCGGGATGGGCTGTGAACCAGGCAAACTGGGGCGAGAAGACAAACTGGATACTTTCATGCTGCATCTTTCTGTTAATCTGTTTATTTGGTCCTCATTATTGCTCGCTGCTTCCAGGCTTTTGTCGGTCATTGATAGATGTGACCACCTTGCGAACCATCCCACGTAAGCCGAATCCAAAACTGATGTAATATTGAGAAACTGCCTCATGGCTCCATATCATTTGGTGGTGCACTGTAAGCGGCACCAGCAGACCAATGTGCAATGAATGCGCACAAAAGTAATGTGGCCACACAGTAGGGAGATGCCCTGGGACTTTGGCCCCATCTAATCTCTGGAACATGAACTAACCAGTGTACTTGAAGTCGAGAATGAACGCCAGATCATTTAAAATATTCAGCCTGGGAGAGTAAATAATTTTGCAAAATCGTACTCTGAAGAGAGCGTACGCCCGGCCCACATTTCAGTGTGATAAAAACAGGTGCACATACTTGGACGCGGGACATGGAAAATACGCGAAATGTAATGACGAGCGGAAAGTTTAAAATTGTTGCGTTGTGATTTTCACTTCCCTGACCCCAGGCGTCATTTGCGATCTGCTCTTGAAAAACACTGCAAGCTTTTTGGCAGTTGGAACTGTATATTAAACAACCTCAGACGCCATTGGTATAATGTATACACAAACAATTGTTGAACGCATCGCACATAATCCTGTTGCATGCAATGTTTGGAGCAGGGGTGAATCTATTAAGCAGGGAAGACAAATGCTGCATTTCCTCTTTCCGGAGCTTTAATTATCAGCTCGAGCTATTTAAATATTTACTCCTGAGTCATCATGGTTTTTCAGAGCTGCGCCAGCAATTAGCGGCACTGGCTGCAGTCGCTGCACTTCATTGTTTGCTGGACATGGAACAGCTGCAGAGTCTCCTCCGTGCATGTTCAATACCCGCCCAGAACAGCATGACCGGTGAGGTCTGACCAAATGTACACTTTGATAGCATAGTTACGGACAGACATTTTTGCAACTACTGCAAATATTTGTTCTCTATCTGTCAGCAGGACTCAGTTTACTCTCAGTCAAAGCTGGTAATAACCCAGCACTAATAATAACCAGAAGGAATTTCCAACTGACTTTTTACATAGTTTTTGCAAATTAGAATTTTAATAGCTTATTTATTCACCTAGTTATGAATACACAAACACAAAACATTACTGTTATTACTAATACTACTATTATGAATATGTTCATTTTATTTTGAGTTCAAGATTCCTAGGGATAAAGCCCTCCTTAGGAACAAAGCGCCTGTTTTTAAAGCCACTAAAAAACCTTTCTCTCAAAATAAGGACACACAATATTTTACATAGGAGCATCAGTTTTTGGTTATTTAGTAAATGAAGTGCAGACAGTCAAATTACTTTATTTATCCCTTGTTTATCGCTTATTTGTTCCTATTTGTGTTTAAAAGATAAAAGATGTACAGCTTTATATGCATAAATTGAATGAAATGTGCCATTTTTTAAACCAGATCAATGAAAAACAGGTCTGCTGTGTGCTGTTGTTCTGCTCCTAAAGCAGGCAATCTGACGGAATAGTAACTATTACAGAATCAATAGTAATCAGTAATAACTATCTATCTATCTATACAATTTATCTCCACTAAAAACAATGAGCAGTTTCCAAAAGATCTTGTGTGTGGGAATTCATTTTATACCTTATTAATTCACATGGTTTAAGATCTTGTAAACAACAAAAACAACATTACTCGTGTTACTTCTTGAGGCGTAAAAAGACGTTTACAGCTTTTGAGCAACATTCAAGCAACATTTACTTTAAGAATGAGGATATATGTGCACCTCTCTCTCGCGCGCGCGCTCTCTTTCACACACACATGCATACACACTAGTAATACACAAACTGGCTGTGCCTCGTGTCCGATGACGTCACAGATCGTAGCCTCCCTCCTCCCCCCCTTCTTCTCTCCCTCTCCCTCTCTCTCCCTTCTCCTCACTCACTCACTCGGAGCTCGACAGCCCAAAGTATAAAGTAGCCTGAGCGCCTGAACTGGGGGGAAAAGTAGCCTGCGGTCCTCAGCCTGGGACACACACACACATCCACACACTCTCTCTCACACACACACACACACACGCATACACTCTCGCACACAGAGGCGTGCAGACCCAGACAGAGAGAGACGGAGTCGGGCCCAGGTGTGTTCATGCACTCGGGGAGGAGAGTCTGCGCCGTCTTTACAACTTAATTAAGGAGTAAAAGCCGACGATGGAGCGGGAGTTATGGATTTAAAGCGTTCAGGACGTGAAATGGGCGGACTGCCGCTGCTGCTGCTCTGGAGCCTGCTGTCGCTGGTTCACGGTACGTAGACTTTTTGTTCCCAACATGGAGGAGGAGGAGGAGGAGGTGGTGGAGGAGAAGGACAAGGAGGAAGAATAGTTTTTTGTATGTATATATATACATGCAGGGCGAAAGGGAGAAAGGTGAAGTACTAGCCGCAGCCTCGTCTCGGAGGGCTGAAGCTAGCAGCGTCGAGCTGCGAGGCTAGCCGTGATTGTCTCAAAGTTTTTTCGTGTCCCAAGGGTACAGCTACTATACAGCAGCTGGGGGGAGAAACTCTCCAAACTTCTCCTCGGAGTGTCTGAGGAGCTCAGGCCCGGCCGGGACAGGCTGTCTAGCCCGGGCCCGGATGCTTGTAGGGGCCGGGGTTGGGGCGGGGGGGGAGTTGGTGAGTTACTCTGGGAGCAGGAGTGAAGTTTTGAAGGCAGCCTGGGCTATTTTCTCGGCAGCCATTCCTGCTCGGTGTCGGGTGTCAGGCTGACTTTCTTCTCCTGCTTCTTCTCCTCCGTCTTCTTCTCTCCGGGCGAGGAGGGAGGAAGAAAAAGAAGGAGGAGGAGGAGGAGGGCGAGAAAGTGTGTTGTAAAGGCGAGGGGGAGAAAACAGTGCTGGGCACGGGTCGAGATAGTTGTGCCAGGGTGCGGGATCTCGGTCTTTATGATAAGCTCTGACTTTCCCCATGTTACTGTTAAACGTGAAGCAGCCCCAGCCAGAGGCGGAGCCTCGCTGGCTCGTATGGATGTGAGGCATTACATCAGGTCTCCAGACTGGATCACGTTCGTCCATTTGCGTCTTAAAAAATCTCTTCATTTGTGCCCCTGGCAGCTTTCCAGTGTCCTCCCCCTTCAGAGATGCACAAGTGATGCAGAAGACATTCCCATCGAGGCCGCAGTCTTCGTTTCCCCATCTAACTCTCTACCAAGTCATCATAACGGTGTTTCACTGGGAAAAAAAGGATGCGTTAACAGTGATTTTCGCTTCCCCAGGCTGCGTTATCCCCCCCCCCCCCCCCCCTCTGGCCTGTCCATACGGCCTAACGCGTATTCTATGAAACAAAATCTCCATCCTGGTCCGGTCTCTGCCAAACCAGTTTAACACAGTCTGCTCCGAGTCACGCACGGCTGAAAACCTGCAGCGACAGCGTCATAACAAGTGAGTGGATGGAGCGATGCGAGATGGGTAGACAACACAGCAGACGCCGGGGCCCGAACTTGTAATTAAGGATGGAAGATGAAAAGAAACGCGTTCACTCGACTCGTTCCCATTGACCGGGGAGACGCAGCCTCCGAGCGAGCAGGAGATGCTCTCCACGCCCGCGCTCTCAGACGTGATCGATGCACCCCGTCGTTACCCGTCAGGCGTGCAGACCCTCGAAACATGAAAACAGATCAGAAAGTGGGTTTCTCTTTGTGTGTGTGGAGACTGGTAGTGAAAGATGGCTCGGCGCGTGGATATCCTCCTCCTTTATTCCCTGTTTAGTGATCAAATATTAACCTCCTGCCCAGAAGGTTATGTTTGCAGCCGGGCCTGTGAAGTGGCTGCTCTCGCAGACCTGCGTGGCTGTACGTACAGGGCCGACGTACACGCAGCCTCCCAGTCCAACCTTTAAACGTGGTAAATAAATATTTACCCGGCCAGGAGGGCCCGTTGTTGTTGCTCTGGGGTAGGTTACTTCATACCTTTGTAAAACACGCTGCAAATCAACACTGCAGTCTGTTTTTTCTTTAATATTGATCACTAATGTTGTATATGAAATATCCCATGACAAACTGGAGTGATTACTGCCCGGGAACAGGGCAGGAAGAGAGGTTTCATCGATGGTCTGAGGTGTCAATGATAAACCAGGGACTTGGATGGATCAGCGGTTTGGGGTAATCAATAAGTAACAGGTTTACCCGTAATAAAGCTGGTATGAAATTGCACTGTGTCGTTCTACACTCACACGTAAGATTGTAGGGACCACCAGGCTGTGGTTGAACGCAATTCATAATTTCCCATTGACAAATGGGAGAGAGAAAAAGAAGAAACACAGAACAAGATCATTATTTAATGGCTGTCATTTGTAAGTGTCCTACCTCAGAGTAGTCTGTCTAGATATAAGGTATTAACAAGATAAAGTGTATCAGTTATTGTGTTGTAGCTTCAGAAGGTGGCCAGGACCTTGATGGCACACCTGACGCTGGCCTGACAGCAGCCAGTCATGACGTGTCGACACGGCTGTGGCGACTTGAGGCTAGCGTGCAGGTTACACACCAAACATAAAACCAGCTGCTGGAGCGTTTGGCACCGAGGTGTCCGGCATGTCGGCACGCTTCACACCCACCCCCCCCCCCCCAGCCGCAGCAGCTCCCAGGCAAACATGGCAGCCGGGTGTGGATGCGGCCGGCTCACCGGGTCCTCCCACCGGCGCCGCTCTCTGCTTTGACACGTCTCGGGGCCCGCTGGCGGCCCCGCCGGCCGGAGTGTGAGTTTTACGACTGTGACTCCGTCTGACGGTCAGCTGTAGCAGCTGGACCGCATCACGGTGACTCAGAGCCGTGGTTGATTCGCGCGCCCCGCCGCCCGGAGATGAGATCTTCTTCTTCTTCTTCTTCTCGTCTCTTCTCATCGGCTCCGGCAGCCTCTGTCTCTCCCCGCTGTTTCCTCTCCGAGTTCAGTCAGCGGCATCTTCGTCTCATTACTCGTCTTTTACCCCCCCCCCCTTTTCTGTAGCTTTCTGTCAGTTGGAAGGACTGCTGCTGTTAATTAAACATCAGAGTGGTGATTACACCTCCTTCCAGGAGCTGCTCTGGGATCTGCTCTCTCTCAGACCCGGGGACTGGGTCTTTGCAACAATATTGAAACAGCTGAAATGATTACACGATGAGAGCAACTTCAAAAATGCCCCCAAAAAAAAAACAACTTTTGTCTAGCAAAATAAAATAAAGACAGAAATGTAGCTCTAAACAAGCGAATATGGTCAACCAGTTCCAGGTCAGAAATGGTGTTTTTGTGTGATGAGCAACGGCTGAAAGAGCTTCACTTGGAGGGGGGGGGGGGGACTAGGGGGCATGTTTGGTGAAAGTATGAAAGGATACTTTGGTTTCCTTCCGTTTGTTTGAAACAGACGCCCTCAAAGAGAGCGAAACCATTGTAGATCATTTGGAGGGCGCTACGTGAAGTGTCTCCGGAGTGTGGCGGTGCCACCGCTCGCCTCCTGTGATGCTGCTTCGTGTTGAACTTTCGCCGGGGTCGGGACGGACGGGACTCGTCTCGACTGCAGGTCTGCTCGGGGCGTAGCGCCGCAGACTCGTCGGCTGCGCCGCTTCTCTCGCCGAATTTGGTTGGGGATTACTTTCAGATGTGCGAGTCTGTGATTTGGACACAATAATGGCTTTATACTGTGTTTGACAATTGTTAAATTACAGTAGTTTGGCCGCCGGCTGCACTGTTTCATCCGTCAGGATGACACATTGCACTTGGGCGAAGGAGAGCTGCACAGCGGGGCTTTGGGGGTAATTATAGTTCCTGTAAACGTACAAAGGAGCTTATATTCAGTCTGGGCTGCGTACGGTACGCGTCTGTATCAGACAAAGGCCGACTGATTGAGCGGAGAGGAACATCCCAGCATCATTTGGACAACGTGCAACGTATTAAAGAGCCTTAATGTCCCGCATCTGTCCTAAACACACATCTCATTTTGCAGGAAGGCGCAGCTGACGCTACTATGACCAAACCCGCTGGATATACAGTGTAATCAGAGCTTGTCTGTCACTAATTACTCTAATAGGTTTGGATGCGTGAAAACAACATATTTATTATTAGAGTCTGTTGAAATACCACAATTACTGTGAGAGTTCGGTCTTAATCTCGTCAGAAAACTGCAAAAAGGAAATCGACTTAATTCATCCAAATGTCAATATTATCTTTGTCAACATCGGCCAGACGTTGTTGTCCTGGCCCAGGGAACAATGAAATGAAAACCACCTAAATCTATTCAAGTCCACACTTTTGCCCAGGTTTCACGTACAAATCAGCAACAACACTTCGGATAGTGGCTGTCTTTGAGAACCTGCTTACTCCAGATTTCCCTTTGTTATCTCTCCAACAAAAGAAGCCAAAGGAGTTCGATGTATCTATATATATAGAGAGATGTATATTAGATATATTATATTTAATTTGAAATATATAGACAAAGTGTAGCACAGCAGCCCCACAGCAGACGAGTCTTCCCCAGGAGTGGAAAGTATTGAGGTTCGATTCCCCGGCTCTTCTCGTGAATAGGGGAAAAAAAGAGACTTCGGCGAGCTCTATTTGGGTGGGCTGTCAAAAAAAAAAAACCCTCTTTGCCCTGGGAACCCTGGGTATTTTCTCTTTCCACTGCGGAGAGCGACCAATAGGTGATTTCCACCCTCCTCGCCATGGGCCTGCACTATATGGACCGCTGCATTCAGTGCATTCAGGCCGGCCGCGCTGAGCCTGTTCTTTTGTCTGGTCGGAGGCACTCTTGGGCGCTCGACAAAACAGGGCGAGACGTACCGTGGGCCGGCTGAGAGCGGAGCAGCTCCTAGGAAGACCTCTCAGCCAGAGCAACCCCCCCCCCCCGCGTTTGTTCCTTTATCTGGAAGCGTTCTGGACGAGTTTGTAGCAAAAGCAGGACCAGGGAGTCATCGGGATAGGTAGAGGTGGTGCCACGCACACGAGACGCATATGAACGCTAGCTGGTAGGCCGCTGGCTCCAGGCAGAGGGAAAGAGTCGGCGAGGGGTTTGGGGGGGGGGGGGGGGCTGAAGGTCAGGAGAAGAGATTTGGTGACAGTGCTGAGGAGGAATGTAAGGAAGAGATTGATATCTTTTCCTGTTTGTGTTGCTCTGGTGTGAAACTCAAGGAGGTTCTGCTCTGTTTGGATTTCATACCCGCCTGATGGAGGGAGCGCAGACAGGAAAAAGAGAGGCGAGAGGGGGGGGGGGGATGGAGCAGGGGTGGAGAGAAAGAGGGGAAGTCTGAGCGGTCTACCTTGATTTTTCTGGGGTCCCATCCCACGCACACACACACGCACACACACGCACGCACGGCCTGTATAAATATGCTCCCTGCGCTCGTCGCACACATTTTTCTTGTCCCAACTGGGGAGGTGTGAAGAAAATCTCTTCCTTCCTTGCAGCCCTTCACACACACACACACACGCACACACAGACACACACATGCACAGACACACATGCACACAGGGGGTTCTGTTAAGATGGGGTCTGATAAGATTTAAAGCTAGGGAGGCTGTTGGCTTTCTCCAAGCAGAACAAAACAGGAGAACTGAGAGGTTGTGTGTGTGTGTGCGTGTGTGTGTGTGTGCGTGTGTGTGTGTGTGCGTGCACTCACAGGGCTGCAGCACTGCAATTCCTTCGCTTTAGATACAACTTCTTTTGAGACCCCTTTTTCTTTTCAAGCTGCCACCTCAGTATGACCTCCTCCCCCCAAACACATGGGTGCACACACGCACACACACACACACACACACACACACACACACACTCTTAACACAGGGGTTTGGTCTGTTCTTTTGTGTTGTGTTCACCCATTGGCGTGCGCATGCGTGCACACACACACACACACACACACACACACACACAAGGTGCGGTGATGTCACTGGCCAGCATTCCCATTCTCTTACAAATGAAACAGTGTGTTTTACTAAGAGCTGCTGGATAGGTGTACATGTAGTCACGATAGGAGTTTGAATCCACATATTTTGCAGGCTTCACACAGCCAGATCAACAAAAGTCAATATCGACAGTACGAAGTATGAATCCTTACTCGCTGCTTTGACTGACGTTGTGTTGAAAATCTTGAAGGTTTTTATCACTCATACACAACCACCAACAAACCTCTGCATATTTAAAGTCTATTTTACACGCAGCTTCGCTCACATCCAGCTCTGGAAATTGACACGCAGTTTGCTGTGTTCAGCCTCGCAGCCTCACAAAGAAAGGCGAAACAGGGGGAAGACAAATCGGAGCGCCTATTTTCATTCCTCGATGACCTCCAGGAGCATACCATACCTGGTATGGTCGGGGGAACTAGACAAACAAGAGCGTTGCTCGCTGGGAGGGGACTGTTCTCAGCGTCTTGGGGTGGGGGTGGGGGTGGGGGTGGGTGGGGGGGTGTGCATGCCAGAAAAAAAAGTCGGAGGACCTGTGGATTAGCTGCCGGGGCTGAGCTGCGTGTGGAGACACACCGTTTTGACTACAGAATCGGTCTCTCTGCGTGACTGAGTATGAGTTGTAAGGTCACTGTAAGAAACCACAAAGAGTGGGAGCACGGCGGCTGTGCAGCTTCAGTGCACGCTGTGCTTCGAGGAAGTCGCTTTGGTGCCGCTTGAGCAAGGCAGCTAGCCGAGGCGCCACAATGCCCAACGCTAAATTGCTGGCCTCATGTTTACGCTCTGGCATCGCTTAATTCCTAGAGTGCTGATTACTAGAATAAGTGCCTGCTCGGGGTATTTCCTGGCGCATTAAACCTGTTTTCATTTCCTTTCTTGCAAAGCAATTGAAGCAACCTTCGGGCCTGGCACCTCGCTCCTCGCCCACCGAAACAGATTCCTCATAACCGCGCACGATAACCCGCCTGTAAAGGCACCTCCGATTGTTCAACTGCCGCGTCGTCGCTGTTGCTGTTGTGCGTGGTCGTCCAGACTTTGCACCTCGCTCTGTTGGGGACGTGATTGGGCTGCGACCGCCAGCACGTTGCTATTACGAGGTGTGTGTGTGTGTGATAACGTCCAGGGCGTGTGCCTCCGCCCCCAGCAGCGCTGCATATTCCACACGTGTGTGTGTGTGTGTGTGTGTAATGTTTGGATGGCGGCGGCGGCCCGGGGCTCGTCCTCCCCCAGTCACGAGGAAGCCCCAGCTGGCCCGGGGCGTTTAGCCGGCGGTAATCCTTGGTGGAGCGTCTCTGGGAGGACCCGAGGTGACCTGACGGAGCTCTCCCTCCTCCATCCACATCGTCCCGACAGGTCCAGGTCGGGTGACTTTTTGGCAAAGTGAAGGCGATGTTTGCGTGAACTGTACAAAGCACAGTTGCTGCTTGCAGGTGTTTCCGCTGACGGGCGTTGGACTTTAATTCTCATAAAGTTTGGTCTTGTGACGTCCCATAAATCTCGTAAACTCTCCCACAGTGATTTTGGTTGCCACTGTTATTGTTGTTATCTCGAATGACTTCAGCAAGTGTTTCAGTTTACGCTCAAGTGTGGTTAATAAGTCATAGTTAAATAGTTCGCAGCTCTGCACACTGATCTCTGATGGAACAGGTGGCTTATCTCAGCGGGTCACCCTGAAGTCCTCCCAGGTTTTGCACCGCCCGGGGTCCAGACGGAGCAGCTATTTTTGTGAGTTTTGTTAGCGGGCCCTATTTTTAGTCCTTACGCGTTGACCCCCTCTCACAGTTCAAAGTTTCAGCCCCCGCGAAAAGCGTTTTCAACTGGAGCCAGTCCGCAGGCTTTCACGGCCCCGAGGCTCCTCCCGGGCCTCAGCGAGCGGGTCTCGTTCTCTTAACCGCCAAACTATAATGAGGAGTCGCCGGCAGGACAGAACAGGACTTGTCACCAGGGATGTTTCTTGGCACGGACGGGGGAGTAATAAACTTAGCTGCGGTCAAAGAAGCGCCGCTCGTGTGAGGCCGGTCCACACAGTCAGTCAGGTATTATTAAATTCGTAGTTAATTAGCTGAAAGGGCTGCAGTACGGTGCCTCCTCATGAGCGGGACGTGTTGTTTTGGGACGGCAGCCACCCTGACAGAGGCGGTGTTTCTTAATGCCGTGGGATTACAGTGGGCCCGGCGCTGCCAAACCACAGCGTAGCAGCCCTGCCACCCTGCCAGGCCCGGACCGCAGGCTGTCACAGCACGGTGGCAGCTGCTGTGGCGCTCGCTGCCTCCAACATCTCCCGCGCACAGATTCCATAACTCACACAGACAGCGTGACTTCTGGAATCTGGAGACACACACACACAGTCCTCACCCGCCTGCCGCCGAGGTTCAAAATATCTCTTTTCCTGCCATTTTGGTAAAACGTAAACACTCGCTCTGGCTATGCTTCCCCCGGCTTGTTTTCTTCCCCCACCGTTGTGTACGAAGCTTTTCAAGATCATGCAGACAAAAGATCCTCTGGCCCGGGCCCTCGTCGTTTTCCTTTCGGATGGCCCCTGCAGATTGCTGCCAGATGGCCGTCATGTCAGAGCTTTTATGTTTTTGACAACACATGGCCGGGCCCTGCTCCAACGAGTAGCAGTCCTGTCCGTCGCACATCGCTCTCTCCGCCGTGGCGCATTTGGCGTTCGGGTGGCTCGCTGCGAACAAGTCTTGATTCGGCGGGATGTTCTTTGGCCTTGAGGGGCTCGGCGGAGCTGATGAGTGACTGACACCAAATTGCCCCGTGATTGGCGCTAGCGCGGATCGTCTTCCACAGAGTCAGAACCAGCCTCGAACATCAACAAGTCCGTATTTCATTTTGACTCGAGGAAACCTTTTTGGTTCGGTCGATCAGATTCGATGGTTTGCAGTTCGCTCCAAGAGCGAGTCCTGTTTCTGTTTGCTCAGTTCTTTTGGCCAAATTATAACTTGAATGGAAACGCAGTCCATCAATACTCCTCTCCTGCTCTTTGCGCTGCAAATTTTCGACCACCTACTAACGTTAGTATACGATATGGTTACCCTTAAGAAGAAAATGGACGCGGTGGGGTTTTGAGCATTTCACTTTTCTTCTTTTTTTTGCGAAGGCAAAAAAAAAAGAAACAATATAATAGAAGGCACGGGTTCAAAACATACTCTCCGTGAGTTAAGAGGTTCCCAGTTTTCCAGTAAGTGGCTCTGAGGCGCGTGTGCCAGGTTTTCCCCGGGCCGCGCTGGGCCGTGTGCAGTCAGCTGGGCTGGCTGCACACGGCTCCGGCCTCTCGCACAGCGTCACGCGTCACAGTTACGGGACGCAGTTGCTCGGCCCGGGCCGCCGCACCTCCCATCGGCGCCTTTCACGCAAAGCTTTCCGAACCCTGTGCCTGGGATGTGATCGGGGTATGCCCTCTCTCTCTCTCTCTCTCTCTCTCTCTCTCTCAGGCTCGCCTCTCCTCCTCTTCGCCAACCGGCGGGACGTCCGGCTGGTGGACGCCGAGGGCGTGCGGGGCGAGTCGGCCATCGTGGTGAGCGACCTGGAGGACGCGGCGGCGGTGGACTTCCTGTACGCCGAGGGCCTGATATTCTGGACGGACGTCAGCGAGGAGGCCATCAAACAGACGCACTGGAACCAGTCGTCCAACTGTAAGAGCTCGCGCCGGTTTCCCCCTCGTTTGTTTTGCACGCGCTGATCGACTCAGAATGTGGCTCACGGCGCGCGTGTGCTCCGCTTGCAGCCCTGAAAGAGGCGCTGGGAACGCACCAGACGGTGGTGGTGTCCGGGCTGGACAGCCCCGATGGCCTGGCCTGCGACTGGCTGGGCAGGAAGCTCTACTGGACAGACTCGGAGACCAATCGCATCGAAGTGGCCAACCTGGACGGCACCTCCAGGAAGGTGCTGTTTTGGATGGACTTGGACCAGCCCCGGGCCATCGCTCTCAACCCCGCTCAACGGTAACAAGTGTTTCCACTCTGTCTTCGCAGGCACCCCGCTCACGCCAGCGGAATAATAATTACAATAAGGATGCGGTCTGTTATTTTAGCTGCGCACGTGTCTCCAGGCAAGAAAAGCCTAACCCCGGACAGGTCCCCATCCATCACAGCACACACACACACACGCCACCATTCACTCCCACACTCACACCTAGCTGCGATCTGAAGTCTCCACATTTCCTAAGCGTACAGCTTTTGGGACCGAGGGAGTGGAGTGATGCTAAAACGTCCCTCTAGTCTGTCTCCTCAAATAGATTTCATAGTTCTGAGCAGAAAACCCACGAACCAGAAGCGCAGATGCCACGAAATGCACGTGAGAGGTTGAATGGCGTCCCTGGGATTGTTGAAAGATTTTTTTGTGGCCTGTCGCTTTATTGAATGGTGCATCTGAAGAGAGACAGGAAGGGGGAGAGGGGGGGGAGGGAGGCAGGGAGGGAGGGGGGGAGGACATGCATTAATGTGCACCAGGTTTGCTCGCTCTGTCGGGGATCCTCCGGAGTGCACAATCCCTCAGATTGTTGGCGAGGGAGTGCGAGTCAGTCTCCTCAGCCCCTCGACTCAATGCCGGCTTTTAGCGGCTCCTCGGAGAGCTTCGCCACCTCGGACTCCTAATTTGAATGATGGAAAGGTCACGGCGAGCGGCGGCAGCATCACGGGACGGAGGGGAGGAGAGGGGACGGACGGGAGGGCCGGTGCTCCAGAGTTTCCCTCTCTCTGTGGGTTTGACCTCCCGCTGACCTCCCTCCCTTCTCGCTTACACACAACTTGTTGGATCAGCAAAGCCGGAGCTCCTGGGATGATAGATTTACTGTTGCGGCTCGATGCAGTCCTGTTGGATTACAGTGCGGCCGAAACGAGCATTTCTGTTAATTGCCTTAAATGGCGAAGCAGCGCTGACCTTGATTTATGCAACCGCACATATCTATATTTCTTTGCTCGTTGACTCGCAATTGTTTTCGCACGGCTCCCACGATAGTTTGAGGTATTGGAGTCTGGACTGGGACCTCTGCAGTCTCTCCACGCAGTGATTCATTAACTAGAATAGAGACGGCGCACTTAAGGCCGGGGTTCAGTGAGTCTGCTGACCTCTTTAGCTCGGGCTACGTGCACTGAATCCTCCCCTTCATCCGCAGTGAGACGCTCATTGCTGGAGTTTTATGGCCGCTGTAAACGGTTATCTTAATGAGCGCGAGTACGTCTGATCTCCGGGCACACTCGGAGCCCAGGCATGCACGTCCACGACACCACTTTTAGTCTGTGTCGGTGGATCTGTTAGTCGCTCTTGAACTGTCGCCGTTATTAGGTTAGCAAAGCTAGCTAGGACGGTTAGAGCACATTGACAGGAAGCCGAGCTTCAGAACAACCACTGATTTGAACGTGTCCGTCCGAGCTGGAGACAGGAGCAGACCGCCTCACGTAGCTTAAAGGCCACGTTGAACGAGAACCACAGGTGTTTGTGAAAACGTGGTAACGAGGTCACCTCTGCTGCGTGCGTCAGCGCCCACACAATGCATGCTTTCTGAGAGGTTCCCATAGCTCCCGGACCTGCTGTCAAAGCCATCAAGGAAAGCCCAAACACTGCAAAAAGAAACAGTTGTTATATATGTATATTATGAATATATGGTGTGTGTTTCTGTCTGTAATACAAGTCCCATTTCAGCCATTTTGCACGTCCTGGGCTTCTGCTCCATTGTTGTCCAACAAACTACGAGCCGTCAGTTCATAACACTCTCTGTCCGGCTGCCCCAAATACTCACCAGAGCACCAAATGTAGGACACGCCCCCGAAAACAGACACACACACACACACGCGCGCACACCCCAACAGGCTCGAGACAAAGGTGGAAAAGCAATGGCAGCGATGGAGCAGGCGGACGATGCCGTGCTCCTTGCCCTCCCTCCCCTCCACGGTTTGGCTGCTCTGTAATTGTCTCTTCTGCGTTACCAGCCGAAGGAATGCTGATTTGTCGGTTATTCTGAAACCAAAGATACACACACACACGCACGCACGCACGCACACAACTGCGCGTGTATCTCCAGCTATCTCTGGCAAACACACGCGGACAATGTTTAACAAGTAGTATCGCATTCCCTGTCCAAACCAATACATTTCGCTCGTTAAACAAAGCCTGGAAGTGTCGGGTGTCAGAACGGACCGGGGGAAATGTAGAACCGTAAGAGCAACGCCGTTAACGAGAGAGGGACTGAAGAGCGGGGGGGGGGCGAGCAAGAGGCCGTTAATGGCCACAATGGTGTGGGGAGTCGTGCCTCGCTCCAGGTCGCTCCGTTTTGTCTTATTTCGCTGTGTTGACGTGCGGTCTGCTCCCCTCTGCCCTGCAGCTACATGTACTGGACCGACTGGGGGGAGGAGCCCCGGATAGAGCGCGCAGGCATGGACGGGAGCAACAGGTAAGCAGCCCGGCCGACCCGCACCCCCCCCCCCCGCGTGCGCCGCGGCGGCGTTGAGGTCAGCCGCGAGCTCACCGCGCCGCCCTCTGTCTCTGCCTCGCAGGAAGGTCATCGTGCAGGAGCACATTTACTGGCCCAACGGGCTGACCATCGACCTGGTGGAGCAGAAGCTGTACTGGGCGGACGCCAAGCTCAGCTTCATCCACCGAGCCAATCTGGACGGATCGTCACGGTAACGAGCCGACCTCGAACCTAACCCCGAGCCTAACCCAGTGCGCGGAGCGCGGCGTGTGAACGTGCGGCTCCAGGTCGGCCCTCCGCGCGCGGGCCGATGAATAGAACAGGGAGAAAAGCGGGATGAGTTGTGCTCCGAGGTCACGGATCGTCAACATCCTCATCGTCATTGTTTCCATCCACCATCTGGTTACACATTCCCCACACCGCCGAGCCTCGCAGGGCAGGTGTAAAGTGTGGGTGCAGGCCGCGGCTTGGAATCCACCCTCTCTCTGCTAATGGGAGCTGCAGCAGGACGGACATTAAAGGCAACGCTTTCACCCAAACAATGAAGAAACGCTCCGAGGCCTCTGATCAGTAGTGATGGGTAACCTGGCGTGGGCTCTGATGAGTCCAAAGGAGAAAAACCCTTCTTCTTCTTCTTCTTCTTCCTCTGCCTCTCTCCGGCGCCTCCCGTTTGCGCCGCGCGTCGAAAACCCTGCGGATCCAGCAGAAATGTTTTTGAGCCTTCACCCCGCTCAACTCCTCTCCAGCGTGCGAGGGAGGAGGGAAGGAGCCGGAGAAAAAGAAAATAGCTGCACAGACAGAATGAAAGAAAAATAGAGGCAGAGCGAGAAAGTATGAAAGAGTTGTCCAACACAAACAGAGCTGTGGTATGGAGGCCCGAGTCAACACACACACACGCACGCACACACACACACACACACACACTCCCCAACAGCTCCATCTCTGCTTCTTCCCCTCTTAGTCCATCCATCAGCATTTTTTCCCCCCCTTTGCGTCTTATCACCCCGTCTCCCTCCAGCTGCTCTCCATCATTTCTCTCGCTGAAATGGAAGATTCCAGGCCGACGTTTCGCCAGAGCTGAACGCGGCCAGGCTCTCAAGTGCGGGGCTGTAAAAACGCGGCGTCCCCCCCCCCCCCCCCCGCCGCCTCCGCCTCCGGGGCCGTCCGGCACCCCCCTGCCCAGATGTGCGCCCCCCTGCTGACACCCCGGAGGCCGCCGTGGCAGAGTGACCGGGGTGTCGACCCCCCCCCCCCCCCCCGGCGTCTCAAAGCCGGGAGGCGCGGGGCCCTGCGGCCGCTCGAAGGTCCCTCGCGGTGGCGCTTGTGGTCAGGGCAAGGTTGCGAGTTCGCGGCCACAGGAAGTAGTATTTTTAGGAGGCTTGCAGACCGTTTTCCATCCTGCCACACTGCCAGCGCTGGGGGTTATCTACACGTCGGTTCCAACCTGAGCCGAAGCCTGGGAGAAACGGCCGCGCTGTGCCCTGACCGGTGCCCGAAGCTGCTCTGCTTCCCCTGTGACCGCCGCCATGTTGCTCTCTATGGTGGGGGGGGGCAGAGCAGACGGGGCCGGACCCTCCACGCACGCGTCCAGCTCCCTCGGAGGAGACAGCCTTTCATCTGAGCGCACCTGACAGCTCGAGTAATGAAATAATTCGCGCGCGCACACAAACCTACGCAGCGCTTTGAAATCTGGAGTGAGTTAAATTTGTACTCCCCTCCACCCCGCGACCCCCCCCCCTCCCCCCTCCCCCCCTCCCCCGCCCCCCCTCCCTCTCACTGTTGCTGGCAGGCACCTCTGCTTTTACAACGCACACACGCGCGCACGCAGGGCCCGAAATGATGATTGATGAAAGCCAGTTTCTGGTGTGTTGATATTCTAAATACGAGTCCGCTTTGATCTCGCGCCTGAGTGCGTCTGCGAGAGCGCGTTTTCCTGTAAGTGATTCTAAGTTGTGTTTTCAAAAAAAAAAAAAGCAAACACCCAAAACAAAACAAAAAAGAAAAAGCCCAGCTCGCGCCCGATCAAATCCAATGCTTCATGCTCGCGCAGCCCTCGCCTGCCTTCACGCTTTTTGTAATCGTGGAGCCCCGAGGGCAGAGGAACAGAGAGAGGGGAGGAGAGGATACCTTCACTGAGGCTGCACGCGCTCGCAAATGTGTTGTTTTCATCAGAGCCGCTTCGATCTGTGCTGCCGAGCCACTACAGGAAGACTTCTGCTGTTGCTCTGACCTCTCCCTTTTAATTTGGACACGCTTTCCCCGACTCGGGGAAAGCGTGTCCAAACTTTTCACCGGCAGCAAAAAGCGCCATGCAGTCCTCTCTGTAAAGCCGCTCTGTGCTCCCCTCCCCTCCCCTCCCCTCCCGGCCCGGCAGTGAGACGGTGGTGGAAGGCACCCTGACCCATCCGTTCGCGCTGACGCTGTCCAAGGAGACGCTGTACTGGACGGACTGGCAGACCCGCTCCATCCACGCCTGCAACAAGCACAGCGGGGACAAAACCAGGGAGATCCTCAGCGGCATCTACTCCCCCATGGACATCCAGGTGCTGGAGCACTACCGCCAGCCCTACAGTAAGCACCGCGTGTCCGCGTGTCCGATCACGTCCTCATCATGTCGCGCGTCCGGGCGCAGAGCTAAACACGTTTTCTCCTTCACCAGTCCAGACCCCCTGCAGCGACAACAACGGCGGCTGCAGTCACCTGTGCCTGCTCTCTCCCAACCAGCCCTTCTACAGCTGCGCCTGCCCCACCGGAGTCCAGCTGAAAGCGGACGGCAAGACATGCAAACCAGGTACGACGCTGGCCCTGCCTCCCCCCTCGTCGTTTCGGATCTGCAGCGTAAAATACGGCTTCCAACCTGTGTTCGTATTCGTAGCACGTTGCCAGTCACGGCGTCGTAGCCGCACAAAGGCTTTCCCCTGACGTGAGGAGAAGCAGAGGTGACACTTTGACGTCCTCCACTTAACGCCTGCACCCAGGCCCAGTGGTCTGATAGGAAGACTTGGAGGAGCTGCGACACATGTTGAAAATCCAAGGCAATGAATGGTCAGATAGTTTCAGGTCGATGTTTGTGAGGGTTAGCGCCGGGATATTTAGAAAAAGATGAATGAAGCAGCTGAGGCAGAAGTGCATTTTGATAGCGGGTCGCCTGCCAGATCACGGTCTCCCAGAACTATCGTCTAATTGTAATTTAGACGGGAATGAAGGGAAAGTCCTCCTAAATGAACGCCAGCGCGCTCTCTGGAGACGTGTCGAATGGGAAAAACAACTCGACCCCCATCCCGCTTTGTTCCGTTCAGAGAGGCCGGGCGCACCGATTGGCTGCGGAAGGGAGTGACTGACGGCCAGCAGAGCGTGACCGCGTTCAGTGGCCCGGCCTAAGGAAGTCTGTGCAAACGTCGCCAGCTGGGCCCTCCCTGGGCCCACCTCCATAGCCGCCGTTCCTGGGGTGCACGGCCGTGATGCAACCTTCTTACATCACTTGCGCGTCGGCTCGGAAACCAGTGAAAACGACCCCCCCCCCCCCGCCTCGCCAGCCGAGCCGGACCTCAACTGACCGGCCGCCATGTTGATTCCCACGATGCTGAAACAATGGGGCCTTATTCTGCAGAAACCCAACACTGTTAAGAGTGTGTCTGTGTCTGTTAGCCTGTGTTATGTGATTGTATTAAATTTGAATGAAGCATGCCAACCAATCACTTAGCCACTGTTGACAATAAAAACAACAATGCCCTATTGTGTTAGTCTGCAGCTAGTGTGTATGTGTGGGTATGCGTGTGTGTGGGTATGTGTGTGTGTGTGTGTGGGTATGTGTGTGTGTGTCTTTGTGTCCGTGCTTCTAATTTGTTCTAATTTGTTTTGCTTGCTGGTTAAATTGAAGGCGTTTGTTATTGCGCTGGCAGTTGAGTGCGTGTGTGTGTGTGTGTGTGTGTGTGTGTGTGTGTGTGTGTGTGTGTGTGTGTGTGAGAGAGAGGGAGAGTGACTGCTGGGATGGAGGGAGGGAGAGGACTGTTTGTCAGGGGTCTTTAAGAGTCTCGAATGAAGTCAAGCGAAGACAGCAGAGGAATCACAGATGCTTTCCCTGCTTCCTCGTCACTCTCTCCCTTCATTGATCCCCCCCCCCACACACACACACCCCCCCACCCCGCTCGCCTCAGTCGTTTAGGTAACAATGGAACAACTTTGGGTGTCACACTGATCGGTGCCGGGGCTTGCAGATGCCAGGTACCTGATTGACTGTGAGAGCACGGGCTGGAGTGGAGGCAGAGAGGAAGATGCGCGTTCGACGGGAGATTAGAAAGCATCTTATAGTTGTAGTTTAGCCGGGGTGCCAAGATGCAGATGTGTCGGGACGCGGCGGAAAAGCGAGGATCACGTCGCACGATTCAAGCCGACTGATTCGCAGCGGCGTTGGCTCGAAAGAGGTGGGGGAGAGAGGCGAGGCGGATCAGGGAATTGACGGAGCGAGACACTTTGAACCGCCCTAAATGGGAGCTTTTTCGGAGTCCGAGGTGTGAGAGACGAGGAGAAAAAAAAACAGTTAATTGTCTCCCATGAGGCGAGCTGGGCTCCTGTTAAGACTGCACCAACAGCCAAACAGCGGAGACCCCACACCCCCCCCCCCCCCCCCCCCCCCCCCCCCACACACACACACACACCCCGGGGGGGGGACAGCCGTAGAGCCCTTTGTTTCCAGACTGCATGGAGCAAGCAGGAGGAGCGTGGCTCGGCCTGGAAATCTCTCCTCCACCTGTGCGCATAGACTGATGCGCGGCCTCTGTGTCACAAAACCGCTAATAAAACCATAACAACTGGACGCTGACTCCACTGTGTCTGCTCTGTTCAGGGGCGGAGCAGGTCCTGCTGCTGGCTCGACGCACCGACCTGCGCAGGATCTCTCTGGACCTGCCGGATTTCACCGACATAGTGCTGCAGGTAGACACACACACACACACACACTCAGGAAGGGCCCCATCTAGTGACTCCCTAGTGACTCCCCATGGCCGCCCCCCCCCCCCCTCGCCCGCCCGTCCAGGTGGGACGACATCCGCCACGCCATCGCCATCGACTACGACCCGGTGGAGGGCTTCGTCTACTGGACGGACGACGAGGTCAGGGCCATCCGGGCGGGCGCACATCGACGGGAGCAACGCCATGATGCTGGTCACCACCGAGATCAACCACCCGGACGGCATCGCCGTGGACTGGGTGGCCCGGAACCTGTACTGGACCGACACCGGCACGGACCCGCATCGAGGTACCGCCCCGGCACACCGGTTCGCGCGATCGCCTCAGAGCTGGGCCGATGGGCCCTAACACTGAACTGTGTGCTGCGCGGTATTCCAGGTGACCAGGCTCAACGGGACCTCGCGGAAAATCTTGATTTCCGAGAACCTGGACGAGCCCCGGGCCATCGTCCTGGACCCTGTCAACGGGTAGGTGCCCGCAAGAAAGCTGCCTCTGAAATGCATTATGAGATGGGTAGAAGTCGGTGACATTTGAACTATTTAACTTTTCAGTTATAGACGTTCGATATGGGAAAGCCGCTGTCTGTACTTGAAATCTGCAGCAGGCCTTTATCTGAAGTTCTCCACGTTTTGACCAGCATGTCGTGTTAGGTTTGCAAACGCTGTTTTGTATCTCGGCTCCTCCTCCGTGGCTGCGGGTAAAAACCAGGCTCGATCGATCGGTGTGTATGTTGGAGTCGGCTCTCCCCGCAGGGTTCTAGATATGTCGATAGCTCTCAGACGGTTTGGAGGTTTTAGAAACCTCCAAAGGCGTTGGACACACACTCCTACTGGTTGGCTTTAGTATTTTTTTTTTTGACTAAATTTATCCAAATAGGAGCGTTAACAGTTTCCGTGTGCCTGGAGTAATCCCCCCTCTCTCTCTCTCTCTCTCTCTCTCTCTCTCTCTCTCTCTCTCTCAGATTCATGTACTGGACCGACTGGGGCGAGCATCCCAAAATCGAGCGCGCCAACCTGGACGGTAACGAGCGGGTGATCTTGCTGAACAGCTCCCTGGGCTGGCCCCAACGGACTGGCCATAGACTACACGGCGGGGAAGCTCTACTGGGGGGACGCGAAGACGGACAAGATCGAGGTGAGTGCCGGGGCCGCGGGGGGAGAAGGGGAAAGAGTGCTGGAACGGGGAGAGAGAGACTGGATGTATGTGCGTGCACGCGTGTTTACATAACGATCGGAGGGAATGTGGAGTTACGCAAGAGCTGGACGGGCTCGCACACCATTGTGCTAGATTGTTGTCATCTGCTCGGGCCTCCCCCGGCTGCTCTGGTCCTGGCCCGGCCCGGCCCGGGCGGTCTCTGCTGGGCTCGTTCTCGTACTCGTGGTATTCGTCCCAGGTCTCGCATGTAATCCAACTGGTCTCCAACGTTGGTCCCTGACCATTTGGAGATGTGTTTCTCAAGTTTTTCCACATTGTGGGGCATTAGCAGCGCGGCCTCCAGAGGTAGTGGAACAATCGGGCCCTCTCAGGTGCTGTGAACGTTTCTGGCTGGAGAGCCTGAGCCGCAGCCAGAAAGCTGCGAATGCTTATGTTTCCTAAGTGCGTGTCAGCGTAGAGGGAGAGTCGCTTTTTTTTTCTTTTCTCCCTTTCTTCCAACATGTAAAAGGAGAACAATTTGTTCTAAATGGAGGATTTGAGCCACTCTGCGCGAGCACTTCACTCCGCCGGCTGATTGCTCGCTCTGCTCCAAGAGCGGCGCTGAATAAACACACAATTACCCGCGGAGCTCCCGCTCCGGGCCCGCTCCATACCTCACCCTCCCCCTGTGCGTGCCTCAGTCGACTGATGAAGCGGTAACAGTCGCATTCACTTAACAGAGTTGGGGTGCAGAGCCCCGGCAGGGGGAGGTGGGGCCGGGGGCCTGCATGTTGTTCTCCTCTGCCCTTCCCCCCCCCTCTCCCCGGGACTTCCTCAGCTCCCAGAGGAAGATGTTCCCCTTGCTCCTCCTCCCTCCCGTCACGCTCGCATTCTGCACATACGCACCTGCCCCGTCTATCCCCCCCCCCCACCGCCTTCCCACCTTGTCGCCCGGCTTTCCCTCCACGTGCTGCCCCGGCCGTACCTGGCTGTGGTTGTGTCTGGCCGCTCTCTGCCACTGGGCGAGCGCTGCAGGCCTGGAGGAGCCGAGCTGTTTTCTTAGTCTTAGACTTGGTGGGGGGGAGGAGAGGAGAGGCCAGCACAAGAAGTGAGTGCCTGAGCTTTCTGGCTGAGTGCTTACCAAATGAAAAAAGGTGGCTGCTGTGTTGCTCCCAAACCCCCGCACCCCACCCCCCCCTCCTTTCCCTCCCTCCCTCCCCCCTCCCCCATCTGTCAGGGTGAAAGGACCCACCTCAAAGGACTTTTTTTCTCCACGTTTCAGCCTTGTTTTTATCCTGTTGAAAAGAAATTGCTGCTGGGTGTGAAGACATTTCCATTGTATGTCTGGCTGTGTCTCTTTCGTGCGCGCGCACACACACACACACACACACACACACACACACACACACACACACTCAGGAGTGTGCAGTTTGTTATTGAAGACACGCATGAGGGCCGAGGGCTGAATGCCCACTGTAAGGTTCCCGGCCTGTTTGTCAAATTTATACTTCCCTCAAAGAGCAAAGCAGACGCATTAGAAGTTTTTTTGGGGGGGGGGGGGGGGGGGGGATGGGGGGGGATCGTTCTTATTTTTTATCAGCGTCGCCCATCGCCCCGGAGGAGCCGGGACAAACGAGGGCGGCTTTTGTCCGGGTCAAATAGAATCGTGGCGAGGCGGTGTGTGTGTGGAGGCCCCCGCCGTGAAGCGGAGTGAATGGAGAGAGAAAACAGACGCGTCCATTCCTTGCCCCGACGGTGGCGTCACTGTACACGGGGACTGGGGACGCTGAGACGGCCCAACGCCGACCCAGCCGCACTACTGTCACTGGGATCAGGGTCGCTGCGTGTGCGTGTGTGCGTGTGTGTGTGTGCGCGCTGTGTTGTGAATGAGCGAGGCGCTGTTGCCAATGTAACAAATGTAAGTATTGGTACATACTTAAGTATAGAGAAATAGCCCATAATCCTCCATTGTTCTGTGGTAGAAACGATGCAATGTGTGCAGACGGGGGAAGGAAGTCACCGGGATTTGTTGTCTAATTCCAAATATATATATATATATATATTTGTTTCATGGTTCGGCGTATTGACTCCTCAGAGTGTTTCAGCGTGATGTGTTTTCGGGCTGAAGGCCCAGCTGCCTTATCTCCGGCGTCGGCGGACAGTAACGTCTTTGATGTATCAGGTTATTTACTGTGCGAGCGTGCGTATTGCGCCGAGATATTGGGATCATACCCCTGCTTCAGACAATGTCGTGCGTGCGTGCGTGTGTGTGTGTGAGAGAGAGAAATAGATAGAGAGAGAGAGAGAGAGAGAGGTGAGGCTGCCAAACAGCTGAAAACTGAACAGCGCCCAGCATTTTAGCTTTTGAAAGAGAGAAGAGAGGGAATGATAAATGACTGAGGCAGATTGAAGACTTTATCCAAGAGCATCGGTGGAATGCTCCCTCTCTCTCCCTCTCTCCCTCTCTCTCCCTCTCTCTCCCTCTCTCCCTTTCTGTTTCTGGCTCTGTGTTTTCAAGTCTTTTTTAAGAAATCTGACTCCCCTTCTGCAACCTCCGCCCCACCCCCTCGTCGGTGGAAAAAAAAAAGAAGCCTCTGAAGTTACCGCACAGGCACCCTCCTTTTGAAAAGGAGTGTGTGTGTGTGTCTGTGTGTGTGTGTGTGAGAGAGAGAGAGAGAGAGGGAGGGAGGGAGGGAGAGAGAAAGATTGTGTGAGAGTGTTAGCCGCTTTGACTGATGTGCTGCTTTGCTCGGCACACACACACACACACACACACACACACACACACACGCACGCACACACAAAACGGCTGCTTTGTTGTGATTATGCAGATTGACTATGCGTAGCGCTATTCACTGCCAGTGCCGAGCCATATGGTAACTGCTTTTGTGCGCCTGTGTGTGTGTGTGTGTGTGTGTGTGTGTGTGTGTGTGTCCGCGCCTTAGTGAGTGTGTGTGTGTGAGGCATTGGGAACAGGGAGGTGTATATGCTGGAATTTCCCCCTGCTTTAAGGCCCGGCATCTTGTTTTAACAGCCTCCGCGCCTGCGTCTCGTTCCTCTCCCCGGTCCGGCCGGGCGGCTCGATGCGGTGGGACATAGTCAAAGGCACGTCACGGGCGCTGAGGCTCGCTGCCCTCCTCCGAGGCCCGGGAGAGTCGCAGGCTGCCGGGGCGGAGGGCCGAGCGAGGCGAGGAGCTCTGGGCGAGAAGTGTTGCACAAAAGGCAGAGGCCCCACGCCGGCCCGAAACACATCCAGGACATCTAGTAAGATCTCTGCTCCGAGCTCTCCCAAAAAGGGAGAGCTCGAGAGAGAGCGTCTGCCAAGGAGCAGGAGAAACCTCGACAAAGCTACAAAGCGGCGAAGACGGAGACGGGGGCCGCGGGGCCAGAACATGATACGTGGCGGGGGCTCGGGAGAAAACCCTCAAGAGGGGGTGGGGGGGGGGGGTGGCTATGGGGGGGCACAGGTCTCCTAGACGGAGGAGCGGAGACTCCGCGAAGTATTTATGAAGGAAAAGGAAAGGAAAGAAAAGGCCGGGGCGAGACAGAAGCGGCGTGGCAGTGGCTGTCGACTCGTAGCCGGGAGAGGTCCGCTCCGCCTCGGAAACGCGGAACGCGACAAGTCCGCACGAACCCACGACCACACGCACGTCGCACTGCCCAGGAATCAGGAACTGAAATTGACGGCAGATTTCCCCATGAGTTCGGCGGAAGTGGCTCAGCCACTTGCTGCGTCTTGAGGTCACTGCTCCGCGCCACACATCCAATCACAGTCTGGTCAGACTTTGTCACCTCGAGCCGAAATGCTGAAGTGAGGATCTAGATGAGAGCGATCAAGGCAGCAGCCCCGATTGAACGATTCAACGCTGCGTTCACTGGCAACCAGAGAACCGGTCGCTCCACCCGGTCCAGAGCGAGGCAGCAGAACATCGAGATAAGACTCGGGGAAAGTCGACTCTTTGTCTCTGAGCGCTCCTCCCGAAACACTGGCGGGAGGTGCGTGCCTGCGATGAGAGGGGCGGCGGGAGACGGGGCGCTGCGTGGAGCGGGCCCGGCGCGGCCCCCGCCGCTTTCTTCCCCGTGAGGGCCGTGAAAGGCGATTGGGGACGCTTGTGTGAGACGGCCGAGCCCCCCTCTGTAAAACGCTGGCAGCGCTGAGAATGGAGCGGGCAGCCCGGGACCAGGCCAGCACACACACACACACACACACACACACACACACACACACACACACGCACACACAGAGGCTGCAGCTCCCTGACAGGCAGAGAGCACAGCCAGCCTCCCCCCGGAGACACTGGAGAGCCTCTATACACACACACACACACACACACACACACACACACACGTTTATATATATATGGCATGCAAAT
>CM055196.1:7734426-7735488 GCA_029224185.1 Karalla daura | reverse complement strand
AGCGACCGGTGTGTGAGCGTATGTGAGCTGTCCCGCGGCCGTGCGGCTCCTCCCCGCGTGTCCGATGAGACCTTTGTTTCTACCGTCCTGTTTGCCGTCTTTCTGCCTTTTGTCCCCTTTTTTCTTCACCTCCACCCTCCCCCTCCCGCGTCCATCAAGAAATGAGACGTTCTCACACCCCAAAATGGGGGAAAAAAAGGGCCGAAAGCAAGGGGGAAAAAACCTCACTCTCCCGGTGCATAATTCGTGGTGAAAAAGCCAGCGTAGAGAAAGGCGAGCGAGCGAGGAGGAGAGAGCAGAGAAAGGCCGTCCCTCTGCCGTCCTTTCACTGGGATGGCCATGTCTAATTGTGTCACAGTGATAAATGAATAGGTTTTTTGTGGAGGGGTCAGGAACCTCCCTTGGATCAGAGGCCCATCAAAGTGAATGGTTTGTTTTTTTCTGTTTGCTCGCCACCCCCACGCACCCCCCCCCCCCCCCCCCCCCCCCCCCACCACCCCATCACCCTGAATGGATATTTAAATGAGTCTCCACCAAACAGATAGATGGACACACGGCCGATCTGCTCATCGCAGCCACGCCACCGCTTCCTCTCGTTTTTCGCCTCCGTTTCCACGCGTTCTCTCCCGCCTCGTAGCGGCGCGTTGGCCTTTGTTTTGCCCAGCTCGCCTTCTGCTCTGTATTTTGAGCTGTCGCGTCTGCTTTTGGAGGCTGGGACGTTCTAGCCTCCAAAAACCTCGTAGTTCCCTCCAAGTGAAGACTCCCTCACACGGTCTCCACCCCAAATGGACCATTTCCTGTCTGTGCGTGTGTATCAGTGTGTGTGCGTGTGTGTGTGTGTGTGTGCGTGAACAGAAGGGTCCCTGTCTGTAGGCATCCATGCATTGCTGTGCCACTTTCTCCCTCTCCCTTCTTTGTTTCTCCATCTCTCATCCCCTGGCTCCACTCTTGACTTTCTCAACTCCACGCTTGTTCCTTCCCGACTCCAACTCTCCCTCTCTCTCTCTCTCCCTCTCCCTCTCTCTCTCTCTCTCTCTGTCTCTCCCTCTCTCCCTCTCTCTC
>CM055196.1:7641926-7731926 GCA_029224185.1 Karalla daura | reverse complement strand
CCGCCCCCCCTTCTAAACCCACGACCCCTGCGTGGTGTTTGCTCCGATATGACTCCCTGGACGGGGACGGGCTCCCGGGTCAGGAGTCAGGGTCGGCCGCAGAATAGCGAGCGCAGAGAGACGCGACAGGAACCGTTTTACATTTCCCGAGTCGCTCGCAGTCTCCGCACAGTCCAGCTGACCGCCGGCATCACCTCGTCCCCCCCCCCCCCCCTCTGCCTCCTCCCAGGTGATCAACGTGGACGGCAGCAACAGGCAGACGCTGCTGGAGGACAAGCTGCCCCACATCTTCGGCTTCACGCTGCTGGACGACTACATCTACTGGACCGACTGGCAGAGGCGCAGCATCGAGCGCGTCCACAAGAGCACGGCCGTGAGGGAGATCATCATCGACCAGCTGCCCGACCTCATGGGCCTCAAGGCCACCAAAGTGACCAAGACGTCCGGTGAGGAGCTCACACGCACACACACACACACAAAAACAACAGGAAGGGGATCCGTGGAGTAACCGCTGCGACTGGTCCGGTCCGCAGGCACCAACGGCTGCGCGCTGAACAACGGCGGCTGCAGCCACCTGTGCTTCTGGTGCCGGCAGGCGGTCAGCTGCGCCTGCCCCATGGGGATGGAGCTGCTGTCCGACCTGCAGACCTGCGTGGTGCCCGAGGCCTTCCTGCTCTTCACCAACAGGTTGGTCCCACACCTGGACGACACGTGTGCTGGAGTGCTGGAGTCCCTCTGTCAGTCTCCACACAGGCGTGATATCTTTCATATCGCCTGCCCTCTGCTGTCTGTTCTCCACGAACCGCCCATATCTTCCACAGAAAGTCATGCATTCTGGTCGGCTGTTTTCCCACTCCCCCGTAAACAAACCACAGACACAACTGAGTAAGATTTCCATTCACGAACAACACAGAGAGAAACGCATCAAAAGCGTCGTTTCAGTTTGCCTTAATCCTTTCAGTGTCCCAGTCTGGACTTGGTTTGAGCCGCGTTTCTAGTCGGCCTTGACTCAATTCCCGAGCTGCTGGACCGGGACTGGCTTTTTTCATGGCCCTGAGCGAGGAGCAAGCGGGTGTGAGAACCCAATGGTCGAGTTTTAGCGAGGTTCTCACTCGAGCGAAAAGTGAAAGCAGCTGTTTGATTGGAGGGAAAGGGGGAAAACGAAGTCTCGTTGTGTGTCGTTCCTCAGGGATAACATCAGGAGCATCTCTCTGGGCACCAACAGCAACGACGTGGCCATTCCCCTGACGGGGGTCAAAGAGGCCTCGGCTCTGGACTTCGACGTGTCTGAGCGCAGAATATACTGGACAGACATCCAGGCCAAGGTAGGCTCCAGGGTTCATATGATATTCTCTCCCTTCCAGGCAGGCCGGATCCCGCCACGCCTCGTGTCAGGTTCTAACTCCAACTGCGCGTCTCTCCCTCTCCGCCCCCCCCCAGACCATCAGCAGGGCCTACATGAACGGCAGCTCCGTGGAGCACGTCATCGAGTTCGGCCTGGACTACCCGGAGGGCATGGCCGTGGACTGGATGGGCCGCAACATCTACTGGGCCGACACCGGCACCAACCGCATCGAGGTGGCCCGGCTGGACGGCCAGTACCGCCAGGTGCTGGTCTGCAAGGACCTGGAGAACCCCCGCTCGCTGGACAACCCCCGCTCGCTGGCCCTGGACCCGGCCAATGGGTACGAGCCAGCCACAAACCCCCCCCCCCCACCGCCCCCCCCCCCCCCCCCCCCCCCACCTCTGTAATCATCCAGGTGAGAGAGGGATGATTCCACTGAATGACAGTGGCCCCCTGTTCAGCGCTCTGTGCGTGTGTGTGCGTGTGCCAGCAGGCCGGGCCGGGCCGGGCCGCGCCTCACTCACTAGGTCATGTCTGGGTGATGTCATGGCACGGAGCTGTCGGCGCGCAGCGCCCCGGGGCCTCTGATGTCACTTTACGACGCGGGGGCCGTTAACCGCGCTGGCACGCTAGGAAGTGTGTGTGTGTGTGCGTGTGCGTGCGTGTCCCAGGCTTGAAACGGCGCTTTGCCCCCACAGGTACATGTACTGGACGGAGTGGGGGGGGCGGCCCCGCATAGCCCGAGCCTACATGGACGGCAGCACCATCACCACCCTGGTGGACAAAGTGGGCCGGGCCAACGGCCTGACCATCGACTACGTGGACCACAGGCTCTACTGGACCGACCTGGACACGTGCATGATCGAGAGCACCAACATGCAAGGTTTGTCAGTGATGAGGGCTCAGGAGGGATCAGAACGGCAGGGAAGCAGTTAGCACCAACAGGCTCGGCCCCCGCAGCTGTAACTGTCATCCCCTGGGAAACACGTTTGGCTCATTTTGCATTCTGAATGTGAATTAGACCATCAGACTATCATGTTTGTAACTGCCTGCGCAGGAGAGGAAGCCAAATCCAGGAGGTAATTTCTGAGGAGTTAATCCATGCTGACCTCACCTCGGCTGCCGCTGCAGGCCCGCGTGGTTATCGCACGCTGGAGCACAGTTTCAGTTCATTCCCTCTTTGCCCCGTCCCCCGCAGGCCTCCAGAGGGAGATCATAGTGGACGACCTCCCCCACCCGTTCGGCCTGACCCAGTACCGGGACTTCATCTACTGGACCGACTTCAACCTGCGCAGCATCGAGCGGGCCGACAAGCGCAGCGGGCTCAACCGCACCGTGGTGCTGCAGGTACGGGCCCCGGGCCCCGCGGCGAGAGCGCCACAAACACAGCCGGCCGTGCTGAGCGTCTCCCTCCCGTCCCTCAGGGCCAGCTGGAGCTGATGCTGGACATCCTGGTGTTCCACTCGTCCCGCCAGGAGGGCACCAACGACTGCTCGCACAACAACGGCAACTGCGCCCACCTGTGCCTGGCCTCGCCCGCCGGCGCCAAGTGCCGCTGCGCCTCCCACTACACCCTGAACAGCGACGGACGCAACTGTAGCTGTGAGTACCGAGCAGCGGGACGCTCCTCCTCCCTCCCTCCCTCCCTCCCTCCTTCCCTCCCCGCCTCCCGGAGGCCCGGCGGCTGGAGGCCAGAGCCGAGCCCGGCCGCTTCACACGCTCACGCACAAGCACGGTCGGATGTCGCAATCCGCCATACTTCCATTGTTTCCAGTGGAAGCATCCTCCTCCTCCTCCTCCTCCTCCTCCTCCTCCTCCTCCTCCTCCTCCTCGCCGCCTCCCGGCTCCTGGGACCGTCATTCGGAGCGCTTTCAGCTGTTCTGATGACACGCTGTTAGCGCTTGTGTTTCGCCTCGGTCTTCTGGGTTACGATCCGGCATATTTGTCATTTTCATTTCACAATGCGCGTTGAGCAAACCCCGGCTAGCCTGTTTCCCACAAAGAGCTCACGCACGCCTCCTCATCCCCCCTCTCTCTCTCTCTCTCTCTCTCTCTCTCTCTCTCTCTGTGCGTCTGCAGCTCCCTCTAGTTTCCTGCTCTTCAGCCAGAAGGCCAGCATCAGCCGGATGGTCCTGGGAGAGCAGAGCCCCGACATCATCCTGCCCATCCACGTCCTGAGGAACGTGCGCGCCGTCAGCTACGACCCCCTGGACCAGCTGGTCTACTGGCTGGACGGCCGGCAGAACATACGGCGGGCCCGGGACGACGGCGCCATGGTGAGGCGGCGCGTTCACCCCCTCGCTCCTCGCTGTGTTGTTACTCTGAGTCTGAGTGGACGCGTGGGGCGGGATGAAAAAGCCTCCCACACCGAGTGATTCAGAGAGATTCGGAGATGAGCGGTCGATGGTGAAATCAGCCGTGAGGGGTTGAGCTAGGGGCGAAACAGACGTGTCCGTGAAGCGTGAGCGTTCGGGTGCGGCTGAGGCTGACGGCCGGCTGTGTCTCCCCCAGTCCTCCACCATCGTGAGCAGCAGCGTCCAGCAGGCGGACAACCAGCCCCACGACCTGAGCCTGGACCCGTACAGCCGCCACATCTACTGGACCTGCGAGACCACCAACACCATCAACGTGCAGCGGATGGACGGCCACACGGTGGGGGTGGTCCTGAAGGACGACGCGGACAAGCCCCGGGCCATCGTGGTCAACGCCGAGAAAGGGTGAGCGCGCCTCGCTTCGCCTCGCCTCGCCTCGCCTCAGAGGCCCGGTCGGAGCCCGCGTGACGCTCCAGCCCTGTCCCCGCAGGTACATGTACTTCACCACGGTGCAGGAGCGCTCGGCCAAGATCGAGGGAGCCAGCCTGGACGGGACGGAGCGGGAGTCCCTGTTCACCACCGGCCTGATCCGGCCCGTGGCTCTGGCCCTGGACAACAGGCTGGGCAAGCTGTTCTGGGTGGACGCCGACCTCAAGCGCATCGAGAGCAGCGACCTGACAGGTCAGTGGCGCGACACGTCAGCTCGGGCTGCCGGCGCGGCAAACAAGTGACCACTGGCCTCGGTATCTGTCTCTGGCGGGAGAGCCCGGGCCCCTGGTGGAGATGGAGGACCCTCCCGGCCTATTTATAGCCGCAGCAGCGAAAGCATGACCAAAAAGAGAGATTCCGTGGAGCCGTCCCACGCGCACGTTGATGTTATTTGTTGAACGGAGACCAAAGCACACAGCCCGAGAGACGCGTCCTGTCTGTTTTTGGTCAGGCGGCCCGAGCCAGCTCCACCTCGCTGCCGTCTCTCATAGTCACAGGCAGGTCGGCTCCCGGGGTGGGGGAGGGGGGAGGGGGGAGGGGGGAGGGGATGAGCGTGATAAGCGAGGACCTGTTGTTATTCCAGCCACTGATAAATCTGCACGGGTTTAGAAATAAACGGCCTGGATCTCAACGTGACTCCCGGCCCCGCGAAGCTGCACAGCTCCTGCAGCCAAGCGCAGCCTTTGAAGCTAACCCACAGACACATCAGTCACTGGCCAGTCTCACACTTCTTTGGAAATGAACAGTCAAGCAACTCTCTTTGTCCATATTGAGACGAATAATGTCCGAATAATGAGTAACGGACTCGGTTTCCAAAAGTCTAGACATTCCCCATGAGAGAGAAGAATCCAGACAATTCCCGAGATAACCCGGTCGACTCGGCCCGGGTCAAAACATCTAATGACGTCTTCTCTCCCGCGGGCCCCAGGAGCCAACCGCATCGTCCTCCAGGACTCCAACATCCTGCAGCCCATGGGCCTGACCATCCTGGGCGATCACCTGTACTGGATCGACCGGCAGCAGCAGATGATCGAGCGGGTGGACAAGCTGACCGGGGAGGGCCGCACGCGCATCCAGGGACGCATCTCCTACCTGACCTCCATCCACGCCGTGGAGGAGATGGACCCGCAGGAGTTCGGTGCGCCCCTCCCCGTCCCTCTATCCGTCCATGTGCACGCATGCGTGCGCCTGTGCCTGTGCCTGGTCTGATCACGTCTGCCTCTCCTCCTCCTCCCCCCTCCAGCGTCCCACCCGTGTTCCCGTGACAACGGCGGCTGCTCTCACATCTGCATCGCCAAGGGCGACGGCACCCCCCGCTGCTCCTGTCCCATGCACCTGGTGCTGCTGCAGGACCTGCTGCACTGTGGAGGTGAGGGACGGAGCCGCGCAGGACGTCTGCTCTGTCCGTGCTCCCGCTTGCGTGCCTCACCCCTCCTCCCCTGTTGTCTCCTCCTCCTCCTCCTCCTCCCCCCAGAGCCCCCCACCTGCTCCACGGAGCAGTTCACCTGCTCCACGGGGGAGATCGACTGCATCCCCATGGCGTGGCGCTGCGACGGCTTCCCCGAGTGCGACGACAGCAGCGACGAGGAGAACTGCCCCGTGTGCTCGGCCTTCCAGTTCCAGTGCGACAAGGGCGGCTGCATCGACGCCCAGAGCCGCTGCAACGGCGAGCCCGACTGCGCCGACCACTCTGACGAGCAGGACTGCGAGAGTAGGTTCCGGCATATGAACGCCAGGTGCGGCCCCGATCCGAGAGCCGTCCCCTTTCGCTCATCCACGTGTCTCGTCCTCTGTCCCCTCCCAGTCATCTGCCCCCCCAACCAGTTCCGCTGCGGCGACAACCAGTGCATCACCAAGAAGCAGCAGTGCGACAACTACTCGGACTGTCCCGACGGCTCCGACGAGCTGGCCTGCGGTAAGCCCCGCCCGCCGTCCCGCCCCCCGTCCCCCCGTCCCGCCGCGCCGCTAAACCTCCTCCCGCCGTCCGTCCCCTCCAGAGTACGTGTCCCCGCCGTCCAGCGGCATCCCCAACACGGGGCCCAACACCATCGGGCCGGTCATCGCCATCATCCTGCTGGTGTTCGTGATCGGCGGGGCCTACTTCGTGTGCCAGCGCGTGGTGTGCCGGCGCTACAAGGGCACCAACGGCACCTTCCCCCACGAGTACATCAGCGGCACGCCCCACGTGCCCCTCAACTTCATCGCGCCCAGCAGCTCGCAGCACGGCACCTTCCAAGGTCAGGCACAGCGGCAGCCTCCGCCGCTGCAGCAACAGGTGGACATGTGTGGGGGGGCGATGTGGTGACGGGCCGGCGTGTGCGTGTGCGTGTGCGTGTGCAGGCATCTCGTGCGGGAAGTCCATCATGAGCTCCGTCAGCCTGATGGGCAGCAGCAGCAGCGGGGCGCCCCTCTACGACAGGAACCACGTGACCGGGGCCTCGTCCAGCAGCTCCTCGTCCACCAAGGGCGCCTTCTACCCTCAGGTACGCACACACACACTGTTCACTGAGGTCCCTCCACAGGCCACATGACCTGCATTTACTTCTGTATTTATATATATGTGGATATGTTCTGTTGCGTTTGCAGATCCTGAACCCGCCTCCGTCCCCGGCCACCGACCGCTCCCTCTACAACACAGAGGTCTTCTACTCGTCCAACAGTCCGTCCACCACCAGATCGTACAGGTAACGCTCCCTGGCACCCGGCCCCTGGCACCCCGGTGGAAAACTAACCCTAACCCAGGACAGGCAACTTAAGACGCACTAAGCCCGATCGGACGCGCGTCCCGGCTGTGCGGGGGAGAGGCCGGCCCGTTGGTCGGGTAGTAGACGTGCCGCAGCTCTCGCGCTTCTCCCGGCGCGGCCCTCCCAGAAGAATCCACAAACACAGACATCAAGGACGTGACCGTGCATAGCAAACATTTGTCTCCCGGTCACTTGATATTTCACCCTCTCTCTCGCACGCAGCCCACCGCAGCGCTTTCCCCAAGCCGGACTTTGTGGCTTGTTTGTCGCAACTTGTCGGTCTTGACGGGACAAGATGCAAATATGCATGCGTCTCTAGCTATATATATATATATGTATATATGTATGATAATGTATGAGTATGGACAGCTGGAAAAGCTTTGAAACGGAGCTTGAAAGCGCTTGACAAAATGCTGCTATTTGACCCTGTAAACACCTCTGCGTGTGTGCGTGTGTGTGTGTGTGTGTGTGCGTGTCCTCCCCCCTCAGGCCGTACCACCCGGTGCGCGGCGCCGCCCCCCCCACCACCCCGTGCAGCACGGACGTGTGCGACAGCGACTACACGCCGCACCACCCGCCGGCCGGGCTGGCGGCGGCGGGCCGCTGGAAGGCGGCGGGCCACGCCGGCCACGGCAAGCACAACAAGTACTACATGGACCTGAACTCGGACTCGGACCCCTACCCCCCGCCCCCCACGCCCCGCTCCCAGTACCTGTCTGCGGAGGAGAGCTGCCCGCCCTCGCCCTCCACCGAGCGCTCCTACTTCCACCTGTGCCCGCCGCCGCCCTCGCCCTGCACCGACTCCTCGTGACCCCGCCCCGGCCCCCGCCCCGGCCCCCGGCCCCCGGCCCCCGGGCCCGTCCCCCCGGGAGCCTGCGAGGAAGGAAGGGATGAAGCCCGCTCGCTGCTACGGGACGCCGCCCGGTCCGGCCCGTAGCAGGGCGACAAAAGAAAAAAAACGAAACGAAACAGAAAAGAAACCACAGTGCTGCTTTAAACCAGCTGGTCCCCCACCCCAGCCCCGACCCGCACGCCGCCCCTGCCCGCTCAGCTCATCATTCCAGTCGTCCTGGAGCTCTCAGGGTGGCCCTCCTCGCCCCCCCCACCCCCACCCCCGGCCCGCCTCCGTCTGCCCCCACACCCACAAGGAGACGAGACGGGGACGTCCTTCATCACAACCTGATACCAAGGCCCCCCCTTTTCCCCCTCAGCCTGCACTGGTTTCTCTAGAGAAAACCACAATGACTCTGCGTCCCCCCCCCCCCCCTGCACACACACACACACACACACACACACCCCCCCTCCCATCCCATCCCAGCCATCTTCAACCCCGCTCATCCTCTCCTTCCTCGCAGCGTGCAGACCAGCGGCAGGACTGTAAATACTTTTGAAATGATACGAACACAAACGGTTGGAAAAGAAAAAACACGCAAAAAAAAAATCAGAGGAAATTATTTTGCTATTTTATATCTCGCGGGCCGACTCGGCAGAACCCAGAGGACGGGCCGCGCGCGCGTGTGCGTGCGTGTGTGTGTGCGTGGATGTTTTCGGCGCGCGTGAAGGATGGACAGAGCTATGAGTGAGTGAGTGAGTGAGTGAGCGAGCGAGCGAGTGAGCGAGTGAGTGCCGAACACGGATCAGTCTGGAGGTGAACGCGCGGGGTCGAGCGAACGCATTTCAGGTCACACGTGTAGATATTGCCGCCTCCCTCCGCGTGGTGAAACACTCGCCGTTGTACGTGAACGTCGTGCAAATCCACACGTGCGCACATCTCTGAGGCAGGCCGGCATGCTGGACCGGGTCTGCTTTATTGCCCAGCGGGCACACAACACCGTTGATGTGCATGGGCAGGAAGCGGAGATTCGGTGCAGGGCCCAGAGGTGTAAGGTGATCAGAAACACACCTTGGACCCCCTGATCTGCACGTCTGTGTCACATTTACGTACAATATTTATTTTTGTGCGCCTCGAATGCTATTCGCGTGGGCCCCAGAGACGCACCTGCCCACCCTCGGCCCCTCCGGACGAGGAGGAGGAGGAGGAGGAGGAGGAGGAAGAGGAGGAGGAGGCGTGTGAACCCCGCCCCCCCCCCCCCGCTGGTCTCTGGGACCTGGAGTGGTAGAGCTCTCCCTCCAGTCGACAGGGAGAGAGAGAAAGACTCGCCTGCCCCACCCTCCAGGGCCCCACCCCCCACCCCCCCACCTCACCTCCATCCCCATGACGACAACATACCAAATGAATACCGCCATGTAAAGCTATTGTACATATGTGTAATGAAGCCAATGGTGGCGTCTGAGGGGAGCGGAAGCTCCTCGTTGTGAATCTGAGAACCTCCTCCGTCGCATTTACTTTGACCCCCATCGTCCCGTTTACCAAAAGTATGTTTGCTGCTACTGTGTACATACTATTATCAGTTACTATGATTACGCGGAACGCCCCCAATTACCACTCTCGTACAATAGATGATGAAGCTATTTTACAGTTAATAACAAATTATTCTTTATAGCGACTTCTTGTTCTTTGTATTTCTGTCCTGTGTGTAGACCATTATGTACGTTTCTCTGTCCTGGTTTGAAGGAGTGAAAAGTGAACGTTTGACCGAGTTCCCACCGACACGCCCCCGCCCCGGCTGTTCCAGGAATCACACGAGCCCCCCCTCCCAACACGTCTCCCATGTCTTTTTCTAGTCCTTGCACCCCCCCCCACCCCGGCCGATCACAGTCCATCCAACCCGAGGTTTGCAGAGTCCCGAGGCCTCGACTTGCAGGATTTGCATCGTGGAATATGTTGCCTTAACCTTTTTTATAAGATGCCTATTGTCACAAGTAAGAAGAAAACCATAGCAATAAGATGGGAGAGACGTTGCCTCGAATACAAGGACAGACGCTTCGCTCACCAGCAGAAATAGCAGCTCTCCCGACGTGTCTGGCTAGACGCAGCTACGTGAATTTGGAAGCAAAGAAACTCTGACTTCAAACAGCTTTTTTTTCGCTTTTGGACATGAACTGTTGTCTGATAGGAAGATATCGCCTTGATTTTAGACGTTTTTTTTCCTCATTTTGCAGCGTCGATTACACCACGTTTCGAACCGCGGGGCGAGAGCAGCTCGCCTCCTCGCGCTCCGCCCCGTCGTCACAGGCTCTGGCAGCGGGAAAAAGTGGGAAGACGTTTAATGCACTTAAAAAAAAAAAGAGATCGTATGATTCACAGAGAGAAAACTGTGCTTCTGTGGCACCGGAGCGGTCACAGGTGAGCCTGTGCTCGCAGTAGCGTCTGACTGCCCCTGGTCGGCCGGGGCAGCACTTGTGGAGCCGGGGCCACCCGACGGGTCCGTGTCCGGGTCGGGTGACCGGCCAGAGGTGGCCCCTCGCCTCACGGCCGCAGCAGCCTCCACACGTGGAGGTGGGAACTCTCCGGGCAGCACCACTGGTTCTGACTAAGGGCTACAGCCCCCCCCCCCCCCCTCCCCATCCATCCAGCGTCCCCTTCCCACCCTCGCCTCAAACCACTGTGTCAGTACCACTCCCTGAAACCCCCCTCTATGTGTTGTCAGCTAAAAAAAAAAAAAAAATGCTTTGTGTAATTTACACTCGTGACATTTTTTTTGTATCAAAAGCATTTTTATATAATAAAGGTTCTATTTTAAGGAACGCCGTCGTGCCTGTGTCACCTTCCATCTGTCCTGCTCCAGGCGACGTTCGCAGCTGATACGCGGCTAATGAGGCTAACGATGAGCTCGCTCATCGCCCGAGCCCGGCACGCCTCGACTGCGCTGGCCCTCAGACGCGCAGCTGGGCCCCATTAGCCCGGGGCCGACGGCGGCCTCGGCTGAAGGTGTGCCGGCACCGGCGGTAGGCGGGAACAAAGCGAGCGGAACGAAGCGAGCCAAAGTTATCCCGTCGGCCGATTTCATCATGCACACGTGTGGACAATTCCACTTGGTAGCAGAGTATAATGGTCCCATTACAGGGTCATTATGCGCTCGCCAGTCACCACGTTCGGCTACCGATGTCGGGGAAAGAAGAAGGAGGAGGAGGAGAAAAAAACACGTCCAGTCAGTGTTTTTTAGATTAAAATGCCGCCGCTGGAAGGCATTTGCAGTGGGTCCATTGCAGCGGGAACACTAGGGAGGCCGTGCCGTGACAGCTTGTTTAGGTTTGCGGTCAGACAGGAGCTGCATTTCTGGCTCTGAAGTTTGCAGAACACAGTGGTCAGAGTTCAAGGCAGGCTCCTATGTCAATCTCTCAGTGTTCACTCCTGCATTTACATACAACAACACTATTGGACTCTCGGTAACCGATGTACATTTACAGTTTACGCAGGATCTAGTTTTCGTGTATTTCAGTTCGTCTTCAATTCAAGTGGTAATTCGTAACAACATTATCTCAAGACACTGAAGCAGCAGACTGAACAGCACCGAACAAGACACAGAAACTGGCACATAAACATAAACTTTTCATATATACATCTGTTCAAGTTAGTGCAGCATATTTGGTGTTTATGATTGTCTAACGTGAGATAAAGCCAGATGAAACATCGCTCACTTAAACTCTAGCTAAATCAAAATCAAGGAGAGAAAAAAAAAACGAAAAGTCGGGCTCGTCCGGGATTTGAACCCGGGACCTCTCGCACCCAAAGCGAGAATCATACCCCTAGACCAACGAGCCGATGCCTTTCGTTGCCCAACTTAGAGTATATAAAGAGAGATATAGTCCTCACATCGTTACTGTGGCTATGGTGAGGGTGACATCTCCTGGCCGGCTGGTCGAATTACATCCCGTTGAACGTCCATGCGGATAACGCCACAACTGCTTTACTTATGTATCTTATTTTTTACTTCACCAGCTTTCGGGTAGCAACTTTCAACAGAGACGTGACATATGGAAATGTCTATATCTGTGACGAATGTTATGAATCAAAGCTGCTGCCAGCTCATTGTATTTAATGTGATTTATTTTACTTAGATTATTTAGATTTTGCCTCTGGTGAATGTCAAATCAAAATGAGATCACAGTTTGTAATAAATTAATGTAAATTAATTATTTATTTTTTGTATTTTTTGTGTATGTTCTGTGTATCTTTTGTGAATTCAATTGTTTATTTGTATATGGTGATGAACTTGTCAGGGTGTGTTCAAGGTTCAAGGTGATTCCAGCTTTCACACACATACACACACACACACACATACACTGTTTTGAGAGAGTTACCACTGTTCTGGGTCAGAGTAGATTCTGAGGGGGGGGGAACAGAATGAATGATGGGGCGATGCCTGGAAGGATACAGAGTGAAGAGAAGCGTTAGTTGTGCCAGAGCGTCTTGCTGCTGGTCACATCCCTCCATGAACTTGACATCATCTTGAACAGCCAGAGGGATGTCTGCCTTGCATCCGCTCTCACAGCACACCAGTCACCACAAAGCTGGAATGTAGATCAGCAGGTTTAGGAAATGTCATTTTCAGGTTCAGCTTCCTCGTAACCATGACAGATCTGATGTTCACAACAGACAACAAAGTGACACCGGCTGTGTAGACGCTACACACTGATACCTAGTGTCATCGCCAGGGATGACTAGGACACACATTCATACGTGGATTTCAGATGTCTCAGGACCACCAGAGATCATCATTGCCGACATCCTAACTTTCAAGACAGTGGATCTGCTAGGATTTCAATCTGCACTTTTCTCTCCCTTTTCACGGGGCCATACCATGCAACACAATACCTAAGTATGCACAGGAATGCAGTCAGAGCGTTAGTGCTTGTTTCTCATGGCTCAGACAAAGTGCTTCGCTGTGCAAAATGTACAGAAAGTTACAACACTAAGCCTGCAGGCCTTCAACGGCGTCTGTGTTCCTTTATATGTAATCATCATCTCTCAAGAGTCCCCAGACTGCTTCCAGTGTTCTCTCACCCTACCATCCATTTGCATGATTGGCCTCCTCCTCTTTATTTATTTGAATGTTGCTCTCTGTTTCTGTGTCTGCTTCCCCAGTGCCTCTCATCTTGCCTCCTGAACGTTTAATCTTGCAAAAACAATCATATTTGAAACTTCATGAAACCTTTTATTTTGTCAAGAGCAATGTCACTGCCATCTCTGTGTGGTGCTGTGGAGTCACAGCGCACACCCACCCAGCCTCCCACGCCATTTCTTTCATGCTGCAGACCTTCCCATTTGGCATTTGGAACCAGCAACCCTCTGACTTCCTGTCCTCCCTCGCCCCCAGCCCCCTCGCAGCTCCATGTCGCTGCCTCTTCCGCAGAGTGAGAGGGAATTTCCCAGTGACAGTGAATCCATCCCCCTGGTGTCCCACAGTAGTGGTGTGGCTCTCTAATGATCCCCTCTGGCCGCAGCTGTGTGTATGTGTGTGTGTGTGTGTGTGTGTGTGTGTGTGTGTGTGTGTGTGTGTGTGTGTGTGTGTGTGTGTGTGTGTGTGTGTGTGTGTGTGTGTGTGAGTGTGAGTATGTGTGAGCCAACTCCACAGCACCTACACAGACACACAGCAGTAGCTCCCTGTGGCTCCTTTGGTGGCTCTATTGTGTTGGGAAGTCTTTGGAAACTAAAGGCCATTTCCATTTCCTACTGAAATAACCAAAGCTTTACTGCCTTTGTCATCACACTGGATGCCGTTACATGATCTGAGCTCGTGTGCTGCAAAGACTCGTGTGATAGTGTGAACCATTGTCTGCGTGTACAACATATCGTGTTGTTCAGCTCTGCCTCAGAATGCAAGGCATCCTGTTGTCGACCATGTGTTAGTCTTTGCCTGGGGCAGCAGATGCTTTCATTTGGGAGGAAATTCAGGTCTATCACACAATTACAATCCTGTCTCCTACAAAATATCCTCACAAACGACTAATTTGTGTGTTTTCCACAAGCACGGGCTTGCACGGGCCAAAACAACAATGTTACATTTTGATAAGATCTGTGAGATTTGGAGGACAGGTTTTCAAGCTTGATGCATTTAAGATGTGACATGTTGCAGAAGAGCTTCAAGTTATTGCATGCTGCTCAGAACAGTGAGAAAACTGCGACTGCCTTGAGTGTGAATCAACTAAACAAGTACAAAAAGAAGGAGTTTTTATAAGTGCTATTTGTGGTTAATAAGATAATAATCAAGGAAAAGGTGCAGTGGAATCCAGACTTGCTGTATTAGGTTTGTATGCAGACTAAGCCAAGCCTCCTCTTGATATGAGGAAGGGCTGTGCAAACCGTTTGTACAGAGGTCAATGTAAACCCAGTTTGTCCAGGTGGAGTGGGAAACTTTCCAGTGAGGTTTGTCCAGCTGGCAGACAGGTGCTAAGGGCTGAACAGAGGCAGGGAAGAGGTGGAGACCAGCACTGCAACTTCTCCAACTTCTTTTTGTTTTTTCCCTCCCTTTCTTCTCCCTGTGTGCTCACCGCTCTGTAATTAAGCCAGCTGCCTGGAACCTGTGGCTCTTTCTTCCCTCGCTGCCGCCCCTGTCACCTCTGTTTTATCTCCCCCTCTTCGCCTGAAATTCTTTTAATGTTTCCTCTCCTCCCTCACTGCTGTTCTACCCCCTCCTTACCTCCTCACCCAGGAGGAGTGCTGCACCTGCCCGGCGGCCGCACCTAGGGGCCTGCCTACAGACCCAGGATAACCCCGGTCCCCTTATCAGTCGACTGCCTGTTTATCAGACTGAGCTCTCGAAATGCACATTTTCAGACAGGATGTTTGAAATCTTCCTCTTTGACCTGCCATTGACATCTGTAACTGACTGCAGTAAATGTCACATGGACCTGATAGGAGCATGTTGAGCTGCGGCACATATTCATTGTTAGGTTCATAGTTATATTCACCTTACTTACTAGAACGACTTTATTTGTTCTGATCAACATTGTTGTTTTTTTTGGAGGGGGATACTTAGTAAATTTAACTTCTTCCAGGTCCATATGTGAGAGAGAAATGTATGTGACTAAATTATCTTGTAGGACTGGTTGTAGCGTTAGCTCATCTCTGTACCCCTCTTTAATGAAACTAAAAGTTAGCTTTGTCTGCTTGGCTAAATCTTTAGCACTCCTTGTAAAGCTAAGCTCTTCTAAACTTTCCATCAAGCCTGCTAAACTATGCTAAGCTAAGCTAAGGCAAATTAAACTAAGTAAGCAGACTTAGCAGGCTGAAAGGCAGCTTCATTTATAGATGTTTCAGGGTTTGAGAATAACTGCATGAATTAAGCGACTGTTGGCACTTTTCAATGGGAAATAATTACAGGAAAAACAGATTATATAGAAAGTTGGTTGTAAGCTAAGTGGGCTAAATGCAGCTTGCTGCTAATGTTTTGTATTCGCCGTTTTGTATTGAACTGGTGCCCGCAGTTGGTGTTTGAATTAAACATGTTATATTTTTCGGCGGTGGAGTTGATCAGTTGATCGGCTAGGTCCAGACCTAGCAGAGCATCCAAAATGGAGGAAACTCGTGTGTGGCCGTGCAGTCTGGGTCTGACCGACCCACCTCTGTCACAGCACACACGGCCCCACAACAGAAACATAGACGTCATGTGTGGTACAAAAACGTCCTCGTTAGCTCAGAGAGCTTTCCTTCCTCTTCATTGACTCTATATTGAATGAAATGATGAACAATCCTGAGAACACAATGCCAGGGGGGGAGTAAACGGCCCTGTGCAGAGACAATAGACTGAAGCTTGGGAGGCTATTGTGACTGACTTGGCTGGCTTGTCCCGGCTGGTTAGTGCACCAGCCACCACATCGCTCACTGCCCCGGCAGGCAGACGGAGCCGCCACGTCAACTCTACATCCAAATGTGTGGCCGACAGCTGGATTCATCTTGGTAAATAAACTTTATAGGAACTGGACTAAAAGCAGATTTCTCTGCTCAGACGGGCAGGAATGCCCCGTCCGGTTCCCACAGATGAGACAGACACAGAGGGACTGTGAGTCTGTGCTGCAAGGTGTCAGGGAGGGAGGGGGGCCTGACTTGGATTCTGACAAAGTAGAGAGGGGATAAAGGGCAGATCATATGTTTCCCACACATTCGGGACATATGGAGAGAATGATCTGAAACTCATCATTAGGCCTTTGGAAGCTGTATGGGACAGGGGGCTGCAGGAGTTTACATAACTCTCATGTTTCCCTTCTTTGGGACAACAGTTCAGCAGACAGCATGCTCAGGTTTCCACACAGAACGAGTCAGTGGGCTGGACAACTCCAGCTAAATGTACCTTCTTTTTTTTTTAGTCATTAAGCTTATGTGCTGTCTATCTAAACAAACTACTGCAGCCTTATGGAACTTGTAGATCTGAAACTCAAACTTATGTTCCCTCAGATAGAAACCTCAGAACTGCAACAGGTTTGTACTTTGCTCAGATAAAAGTTTTGCATCACGCTCCAAAAAGTTTGGAGACATGCTACAAATAGTTGAAAACAAGTCAGGATTTCCATCCTTTTTTACCCTCTGTTCTCAGTGCAGTGGGGGTCTGTTGGAGGATATCTCAGTGCACCATGCACAGTGAAATATACAGTAGGGAATGCACCTTAGACAGGTCCCCAGTCCTTAACAGGGCCTACACACTATTCACTCTCACACCCAGGGGAAATTTCAATTCTCCAATTGACCTGAACATGCATGATTTTGGACTTTGAGAGGAAACTGGAAATTCTCAAGAAACCCATGCAGACAAAGGGAGAAGATGCAAACTCAAACACACAAAAAGGCACTTGGATTTACCAAGAGTGGAACCAGGGGCTTTTTTTCTATTACAGTACTATTCAACATGATTTCATGCACTTTATGTACATTCAAACAGCTCCCTGTACATTTATATGCTTAATTTAGCTGTTTTGTGGATGCCGCAGATATTTCTATGAAAAACAGGTGACAGCAGCAGGCTGCTTGTCATCTGCGGACCTGCGCTCCAGCCCAGGAAGCTGCTGGTAACAACATGTGAAGATGTGAGCGGAGCAGCTCTTTTTTCTCTTTCAACTATGCTGGCTCATGTTGTTCTCGCAAAACAGACAAACAAGGAAGGCTGTGACATTGTGAATGATATTTCCTAATGCGTATTGTGCATGTTCATCGGCTGCGTTTTCCCTGAGCTGAAGGCCAACATCTTTATGTCAGACATGAAGAACACTTAGAGCCTGCTGTGTGTGACAGGAGTTACTTGACACTATGTATGTGTGTGTGGACCTTAAGCTGTAGCAGCACCCATCACTCTGTCTGTTGGGCCTCTCAGACCTCTTCAGTGTCAAGAGTGAACTGGTGCTGGTGTGTGTGTGTGTGTGTGTGTGTGTGTGTGTGTGTGTGTGTGTGTGTGTGTGTGGGTGGGTGAGGGGTGCAGAACTCCTGACACCTGGTCAGCAGGAGCCTGTGATGGTCTCGTCTGCAGGACAGCTGACTTAAACCGAAAGATTCAATTTACTGTAAATCCCAGGCCTGTTTCTAGAAACACAACTTATGAGGTTAATAACTTAACGGGCGGAACGATCTGTTTATCTGTCGGTGGATGAAAGGCTTAACCCACCCACACACTCGCTCACACACACACACACACACACACACACACACACACACACACACACACACACTGAGTCAGAGGTGGGAGAGCCACATGCTGTTTGTTTGGCCCAAAGACACATTTAGAGCAAAGGCTACAGGTCTCAAAAGGTTCCCTTTGAAAAAGTGGCTGAGCAGAACTGAGCAAACTCAAAACTGAGCAGAAAATTTTAACTATTTTAAAAAACTGTAATAACATTTTTAAAAAATTATATCCATTTTATTCATATATTTTTGTGTAATTTGATGTGTTTTCAGTCAAAATCACTCTTTTCTATTGGCCTTAACAGTTATTGTCATGATATTTATCTTGCTTATCGTTATCTTCATTGCGGTTTTGGAGTCTCTGTTACTGTGTTGTTACTGTGTATGCTTGGGTTGGGGGTTTGGGGGGTGTTGGTGGTGGTGATGGGGGGGGGGGGCACCATTACATGACACCATTACATGACAGTAATGGTGTCTTCTGGAAGGAAAAAAATCATTATGAAGTAGTACATTATAATTAATGTCAGCCTGACAAAGACGAGGTGACAGCATCATCCAGTCATCCGGAATAACCTTTGAACCAGTTTGGAGGACGGACAGCATTTTATGACTCAACCTCACAAGTGAAACATTTACTTTCTTTAAACCGGAGAAAAACCTCCATCAAACATAACATGGTGGCAACTGTAACCACGCCTTATCATAAAAGCAGATGGGCAAATAGCACAAGATCGATCTCTATTGAGATGTAAAACAGGAAAGGATTTTGCCGTCCCACAATAAGCTGCCCCGGTTTGTTGAATGGACCAGATGTCCACATGGAGCGCCCAGAGCAGGGCAGCAGGTGCTTCACTGACACTAGAAGTGTGTCATCTTACTGTATCTGACAGAAATGAAGCGGCTGCAATTTCTGTTTACACTCATTTGCTGCGGCCCGTGCCCAGGCTGTCATTTAAACTTTAAATCATGCAGGACAAAGCAAAATGCCAGAAAGAAGAAACCACATGTTGATCGGCTCATAGCCTCACCACAACCAGTGTTAACAATAACAATAGTGCCAACAATAATACTACTACTTCTACAACTATTACTAATAGTAATGTTCATATATAAAATATTTTAAATCAGAATATCACTCAATATTAATCCTAATAAAGAATAATCATAATAGCCTTTATTCTTTGTTGTTGCTTTACATGTTTTACACATTTGCTTTTAATATATGTTTGAATTATTGTATGTATGTACATATTATTAGAGAATATAATAGAATAAAATAAAAACATGTCCATTTCGATCTACAACAGGGAAATATCAAGCATTGCGGCAGTTAAATGGACAGTGCAATAAACGTAGATGAGTAACAGTGAGAGAGTGATATAAATATAAACTCTGGACATATATATGTACGTCATTGCTCCACAGCTTCCATTTAATCATTATCATCCTAGGCTGCCTCCAGCTTTAATCACTGGACCAGACTTTGATGAAACCAGACGACAGAAACAACAACGATGGTAATAACTTCATTCAAAGAGCGGGCCTGAAGCTTCAGGACAAAATTATTTTTTGATCAAATAAAACACGAAAATAAGATAAGATGAAACTGTGCGATTAAACACAAAAATCAAAGCTCTATTTGAGCTCCTCATTAGTTTAAAACTTGTCCAGATGGTGGCACTAGAGGGAGTGGCATCGATAGGAACATGTTAACTGTTGATCAAATTTCTAGTGTCCATGAACATTTTGATCTTGAAGCACACACCGCAAAATCCATATCAGCCTTCCTGTGCACATATCGAGGTTATGGAAAGTAATTTGTTCCACGTCCTTATGAAACAACGTTGTAGGTTTTTTGGGCCACTTGGTGCAGCACAACTAGCATATCACTAACTACAAACATATAAAAGTCTTTCAAAACTAACTAACAAACTAAAATACAGGTTTGCACAGGATTGGCAGATAATCCTGTGCAAACTGTAATCACTGTAATCAAAATCCACGGAAAACATTTTATGAAAGAGATTTCACCCCCCACAGTCTGCTGTGTTTCAGTAATGTTGCTGTAGGTACTTCTCTCAGTTCCCTCCCCCTCACTCTTTCTTACAGGCTATTAGGTTGGTATTTTCAGTGACTGATGACTCACATTTACAGATGAGTGACAACACACAAAACTTGTGTGTGTGTGTGTGTGTGTGTGTGAGGGAGAGCATATGTGCATGTGCGCATGTGTGATCGCGCGCGAAAAAGGAAAGTGTAAAATAAACACTGAATGTAAAGGAACTCCCATATATGGACTTCCCGCTCGGCTTGAGGAAACTAGCCTGTATTACGTGTTTGCTGTTTAAACTTTCATCTATCACACGCATGTACACTCAAACACACTCGACACGCCCAACCTTTTGTGATCAGAACCTGTTTCATGAATAGAGGTCAATTACAGGAGACTGATAACTCGAGATAACACAAGTTCATTGGATACATGCCGACATCTCTCCCACTCCTTTTGCCTTTTATCTCTGCAATTCCTGGCTTATTTATTGTCAGACTCAGTTAACTATAAGATCGATTGAGTGTAAACAAGGCCACATGCGAACCCAAAATGGCATGTATAGTAAATAAAAGCTAGATTAAATGGGTCACATACATCTATAGATGCATCTCAAAAAGAGGAGAGTTGGGACGAGACAAGCGTCATTTTGGCGTCTGCCTCCAGCACACAAAGGGAGAAGACAGAGAAAACACCCTAGACTGGTCTCCAGTCAATCACAGGGTATACATATACCAATCATTCTTGAGATCAGGGACAAAATGGGTTTTCGTTTTCCAAAAAAAAAATCTCCTTATTTTCAAAACATGTTCATATATTATGGTTGCACAAGGTGTTGGCCTTCTTATGCTGTTTAAGAACAATCTCCCAGGTCAATAATGTATAACTCTGTAAGACAAAAATCCTTTTGGAGTTGACAATGTATGGAGTTGACAGAATAATTCTTCATCAAAACATTACTTCATCATAACTCATAAATCTTTTTTATCAGCAGCTGCTTGTGGCCACAACAGTATTAAAGCTTTTATGACAAATAAAGTCAAATAAACCTTGAATTTTAGCAATTATGGTGTTGATACACTATGGCCGTGACACTGAATGTTTTCTAAAAGATGCTTTGAAGGAAAAAGATATAAAATCTTAACTTACCAGCGCTGGGGCCTCATGGCATGTGCATCAAACAGGAAGTGGTAAAGGGTTCCTTAAAGTGTGAGTTGGCCACAATAATGTCTTTTTTTTTGTATTTTTAGAAAAATCTTATGATGTTGACATAAGCTCTGGGCATAACTTAAATCACTTAGAAAGTACATAAAAATGTTTCTTGAATTGTAAACTTTTATACAGTTTTATACAATACTTTATGTCATAGCTATATGATGTTTGTTTTATTTTACTTGGAGCAATTATTGAAGTATTTTGAAATTATGAAAACTGCTCTCGGACAAGAGATTTTTTAGGTCCTGGCAACTCACTGAGCCATGAAATGTTGAATTCGTTGAATTCATATTTTATGGTACAATTTGTACTTGTTCTTTTATTGAAGATAACCACACAACATATTTTATATACATTTTTAACCACAAACATCAGTTTTATTCCTCTGACATGTTTTGTCCCTCATCTGAAGACTCACTCATACACCATACACTCACCCTGACACCTAGGGACATGTTTTTGACTATGAGTACCCACTGAATACCCACAAAGCTAACATGCAAACACAGAAAGGCCCGTCGTCCAAACCAAGGACCTTTTAGCACTGACGTGATTACATTTCACCAGTCCAGGGGCGAAGAAGCAAACAGTGGCTGAGAAAGTATTGAAAACATTGAAGGATAATTCTACTTGATATGTGAGAGCACAAGAACTGATGAAAAGTTGGGTCAGTCAGAGAATCTCAAGTATTTTAGTCTATACACAGAAGAAGATCTTTCAGACCTGTTGAATATTACGTACAACACACTCAAGCTTTCTTAACGTCTGTTAATTCACCTCGAGCGTCTCTGAGTGTCAGTGCTGGCATTCGAGGCAAGGTAAAGGGGGTCGTCAAACATTACGTCCGTTAATATCTACAGACAATAAATGGCTGATATCAGAGTCAGCATTTCTTCTTCCCAGCCCCCTCCATCCATCCCTCCATCCCTCGGCCTCTGTCTGTCTCCTCTCTTCCCACAGTCTTATGTATGTGACCTTTAGTCTGCCTATTGTTCTGTAAGTGGGCCAAGAGGAACCACTCATCTGCTTATTGAACCAGTGTTTAGGAAAATGGGGCCGTGCTTAACGCCAGTTATGGACCGTGTGCCTGGAGGTGTGTGTGTGTGTGTGTGTGTGTGTGGGTATATATGTGTGTGTGTTTGTGTGCCAGGATATGAACCATATGTTGTGCAGTGTTAATCCCATAAGGATATCCTGTCATTAATTTAAGGATTACGGATAAGGAGCATGTGCATATGGACTGTTGCGTAATCTCGTATGTAATTACATAACAACGCAGTAATCTCTCATCTGAAGAAATTGTGATTTAGGTGCGCCGAAATACTCAGAGCCACCATCATTATGTCTCTCACAATTCTGGCATTTCAGAGCATCCGCCGTATTGATTTTATGTCTCCGACTGGATCCTGGTAATGATTTACCACTGGTGGTTTGAACCCAACTGGGAGCAGTTTCACAATAGATGTCAAGTGTACATGGACGATGCTGGTGGAAGGTGTAGCTGACTTCTTTCACTTTCACTTCATGAGGTCCTGAAACTTGTGTCAGAATTAGAATAAAAAGAAATGTATTCATCCGGTATGAAATTCCATTGGTCCAAAAGGAAATATATATATATATATATATATATATATATATATATATATATATATATAGGTGAATTAATGTAAAGATCTAAAAAAATACATCCAGAATCCAGAAAGCAGCTACAAAAATGAGTGAGGCAGGTTAACATATGAGAGGAGTTAAAATGTAATATTACTACAGGGTTAGGAACTACAGACAGAGCAAAACATCACAATGAACATACAATACGGAGTAAAATACTAGTAAAGTAAGTAGTAGTACTAGTAGTAAAAAGCTTTTTTTCACAACTTCACATTCATATTCAAAGGTAACAAAAAACACTATGTTATGATGATATATTGACAGTTGTCACAGGGGGAAATAATTAAGTAGTCTAAACACTAGAACTTCTCTGTTCTAGCTTGTTCTAGCTCACCACACACAAACACCTACACACACACACCTACACACACACACACACACAACTCACACACACTCACACGCTTCTGTGTTCAGAAATCAGTGTTGGCCAATAAAAGATGATAAAACGGGTACAACATCACAGGGCTGACACTCTTCGTTCTTCCTGGATCATCCATTGAATATCGGTCACTAATCTGACTGTGCCAGCAATACAAATAAAGCAGTTCCCGAATCTTGCTTCCTGTTTATTTCACCATGATGACTGGTCAGATTTAAGAGGCAGCGCCTCCTCTCTGACTTGGCACCCACTGCTGCGGTGATTTAGATGGATTACCTGCAGAGGAGGGATCCTCATTGAAGTAACCTGTCTTTAAAATCCCACAGATAGAGTCCTGTAGCCTGGGAAGAGGCAGACGCAAGATGGATCCGGACAATTACAAGTGAACGAGAGTCACAGATGACTGTCTGCAGCAGCAGGAGCAGGAGCACACACTTATCCATCACTGTGGACCATGCAGAGCCTCTCGTGTTTGATCAGCAGCTGAAGGCTTTGAGTCTGGCCAAAGTGGACCTGTCCATTAAGGTGCTCAACATACAGCATGACCCAGTGACATATTTCCCCCAAAATGAACCATTTCCAATGGGTGCTCCAATGGTGTGACAACACACACATTATTTTGCAAATCTCCAAAAATATATGTGCCATCAAACACCTGCTTGGAATGTCTTCTGATAGAGAAAAGAATGATTTGATGAAGAATGAAAACTAAACCTCAGAGTCCTGCTTCATTCATCCAGGAAGTAGAAAGTGAGCTCGTATTTTCAGAGTGCACTAGTTTGGTCTCTGTTGATTTTATAGTTTTTACAAAGTTTAGTCATTGTTGAGGCCATCAAGCCTTGAGACAAAAACATGTTGTTTTTTTTTTAACTCATGTAGACTGTTGGTCAGGAGTGACCTTTGGATTCCTTTTAACTCTGAGGGGGCTTTTGTTCTGTGCAAACACCCCGACTCTGGTTGCATAGAATGAAAGTAAAAGAAATGATTGCCAGTGTTTGCTCGACAGCGCTACTTCAACATGTTTTTGGTTCAGAGTTTATGCCAACCAGCGGTACAAAGTCTGTGACTGTTGGACCTCGGTATGACGAGACAAGCAGCTGCTTGCACCATTTTTGGTATCCCTTGAAACAGAAACTCTCAACAGGCATCGAGAGAGTTAGGAGTGGCTGATAAAGTCAGAATCAGAATAATTTATTGATGCCCCGAGAGATATCAAGAGTTCAGAGATACCAAAATGTGTACTCGAGATATTCTACATGACGCTGCAAACAGACTGTTATGTGATGCCAACCAGTGTTTGGAACAATGTTTACATGCAGAGATGAGCATTTCTAGTCGGACTTTGTTTCAGTCCGACTAGATATGCTCATCTCTGCATGTAAACATGGTTCCAAACACTGGTTGGCATCACATGACGGTTACCTAAACATATACCACCGCGTATGAACCGGTCGGTAAATGTAAGCACGTTACCAGTTTCGCTCTGTTCGGATGACACAAGTCAACACATGCTGTGCGCGATCCTCGAGTCTATTTCCTCATAATTCAACCACAAAGATGAGGAGCAGGTTACAACATAAACGCTGTCTTGTCCTTTTGTCTCGCTCATGCAAAACCCAGATTAACAGATGCATGTGGTTATGACTCGTGTCTCATTCCCATATTCTTCTTTTTTCCCACCGATGGACGTCCAAGGCATTAGGTCAGTGAAGCTCCGGTTTGCTGACAAAGCAGACTGTAGAAAACACAAGTCAGGAGGAGGTCATGGTTATTATATATGTACATCCTACGTGACAGGCCTCCAGCTTTGTCTGCCTGCGTCTGTCCTTTTCTGTTGTATGCTGGTCCACTGGGCCTGAGTGGGTCAACAGCTGCCCCCTCTGGCAGGTGGTGGGAAAACACCCCCGTGCAACAATTGGTGGTCACAGTTACGCATGGCCATTTGAGCATTATGCAGCATGAGTTCATGAAGAATTTCAGCACAAGGAAAGACAAAGACGAGGAGAGAGTGGTTGCGTGGCGGCGTCTTTGGCAGAACTCAAACACGATGCTGGACTGAAATATGAGAAGTCTTAAGTTCACAGATGTAATTGGTTCCATCAGTGAGAAATATTTTTTTGGGAACAAAAAAGAGGAGAAAATTGATAATTTCTCACTGTTGTTGGTCCCGTCGTACCGGGCCACAGTGTAGGATTGCAGAGCTCTGCTGCGTGTGTGTCACAAGTAATTCACAGATCCGGACCTTCTGAGCTCCTGGAAGCCATGTTGGCCCCTGGGCTCAAAAAATGTGCTCAGCCTCGCTTAATGCAAAGACAGGAAACCTGCGCTCTGCCGAAGATGGAAAAATACAGCATACTTCGACTCCAGTGCAGCCTTTTCACATGCTCTAATCAGTGAACCAGTATTAGTCACCAAAACACTAATGAGTCACCTGGGTTTTGTTCTCAGCACACCCTTGATTTTAAAGGAATTAAAGATCCTGGCAGTCCTGACTCCTTAACATGCTGCTAATACTAAAAGAATGTCTTGCTTTTGGATTTTGTCAAGTTTCATCTTTTGTGTTCAGTTTCAACATATTCATCTGGGAACCAAACTCTCATTTACTCAGAAACCCCAGTGCAGTCAAACTCTACCACATGCTGTAACTGGGAAAAGGGAAGGACCGAGGGGAACAATGCTGAAAAGGGGGTTGTTAGGAGGTTAAGGCAGGGGAGAAAGAGGTGAGGGGGGAAAATGGAAGTAAAGGGTCATGGGGGGAGGGCGGAGAGGGGACGGAGCAGAAAGAGGAAGGAAAAGAGTAAAGAGAGTGCCGCGGAGGGCCAATAGTAGGGGGTTTCCAGCCATCTATCTCCCTGGGCTCCTGGATTCATGGCTGTCAAGGATTAGACAGAGAGAGAGAGACACAAGGTCAGAGGGCACCCCCCCTTCTGCCCTACCTACCATTTACTGCTGGGCTGAACTGCAGCCAGGCAAGGGAAAGTCTCCCTCACGCACTTTAGTTAAATCATCAAACCCTGTGCTACAGAGGCAAATATACTGAACAGTAATACAAGAACAATTAAAGATTCAATGTCTGATCGGACATCTCTATGACATACAAGTCAGACCTGCCTGACGAGAAGCGTCAACACGCTGAATCTGCTTCTATTGACTCTGAGCAGTCAGGGTGGTCCAAGGCGGGAGCAGCAATAACAGAGCTGATGTGAGTGGATTCACTGACTGTGATTTCCGATGATTTGTCAAAGCGTGTTTGCGCTTCTCGTTACCTTTTTCATTTTTAACTTGAGTGAGCATCATTACCGTTTGTGGTGGTCAGGGTCACCTGGGGGCAGCAGAACGAGCTGCAAACATGACGCTCATTATGCTGCCCTTAGTATGGCTCAACTTTGGTATCTCCACCAACTCCCCTGGGAAACAGCAAATGCATTTCTGCTCCATAGTTGCTTTACCACTACCACCAGCATTAACTGATCAGGAAATTTACCAAGTGCTAGTGACAACTTGCCCCAGACTTCTTTTTCATACTCTCAAAAAAACTGGATTATCAGAGACCTGGTCAGAATGTTGCTTAGTGTTATTATGTTAGTTTCTCATGCTTTCTTTGATAAAATGGATACAGAATTTTGCATCCTAGTTTGATATGTGTGGATTTTGACTTTTTTTGTGTGAGACTGCGTGATTTTCACCTACAGTCCAAAAACATGCACGTTCAGGCTGACTGGAGACTCTACATTGTCCCCAGGTGTGAGTGGCGAGATGATGGATGGATGGCTGCTGCAGGTTAATCATCCCAGCGAAGACCCACTTTCCTCACTCATCTCAAATACTTCTCAGTGCAACATTTATTCAATCTTGCTCAGACTGCAGCTTTCCTCCCTCTCCGAGAGAAACGTACAGTGTGTATCAGTGCCGAGCCTCCGAGCCGCTACGGGGTGATTGAAGGAGAAACTAATAGGAATGCGAGTTGTTGAAATGCGTGGGAATCCTGTGAGTCTCTTTCCTTCTTCAGAACTGATTCACTGATTGTGCCGCACACCGGTGTCTTCATTCTTTTGCAGCAGGAATGTCATTCGATACACGGGGTGCACGCACACACACACACACACACACACACACACACACACACACACACACACACACACACACACACACACACAGAAACAGAGACATGGCCACTGGATACCTGTCGTGTTTCCCACGCCATGGGCATGCTAACCGGACGTATAGTTTGCCACGAGGAGGAGGAAACCTGCAGTGGTGGAAAGACGGAGGAAGAGAGCAGCGCCATTAAATTTTAACTAGTCATGGGATCATTGGAGTTTTAATTTACGGTCCACGGGATCAAAAGGCAATTGTCCTGGTGTGAAAGTGAAACAATTCGTGTTGAACTTCGTGTCGGCAGCTGAATGGCTGCGCGCCATTTGATGTTAAGTGCCACACCTCCCGGCGCATACCTTTCAACACTTCCTCGGTTCGGTGCAAGTCACCATAATATCACAGCGAGAGATAAACACGGTGAGCGTGGAATGTGAACGCACCAAACTGAACTGCAGCCAATCTGTCTTCAGCTTTTCACATCTTCGCTCGGTTGTTTTTATTTCTGATTACATGCAGTTTCTGAGATACCTCATGTTCCAAGGAACAAGAGGACTAACCAGTACCAGTTAAGTGCAACTTAATTTTAAGATCCGCATGATAACAGTGTTATCTCATGAACACGAGATATCTCTTGAACGTAAACAAGCAGCATAAACAAACAGAGCCCGACCAACCCCACGTATGAGGTGGCTGCAAGCTGCGTCTGCATGGTGTTATTCCCGGCTTGGCTGGACGACCTGATGTCATTCCCTGCACATGTCACCATGCAGAGTAGAAGCCAGGGTGTCCCAGACAATATAGGAGCAGGAACTCCTTACGATTGACCCTCTTAAAAAACTTTAAGCTAAAACTAAAACTAAGACTTTCAGCAGCTCCGCCACACACACACACACACACTCTGCCTTTAAGAAGATCCCCTCATGGTCTAAAACACTTCCGAAAGTGGCTGATTCATCTATGTGATCAGCACTGAAGTTATATTCATAGACTTCCATTGAAAAGTAATTTAACTGATGAGTTTGTAGTTAACTAGTTCAACACTAAAGCTGACCAGAACCTCATTAGTGCCGTTCTGGGAGCGACGTCAAACATTAACAAATAGAGACATAATGGCGAAGGCTGACCAATGGAAAGGAATCATAAAATATTTGAATATTATTGCACATTTAGGTTAATCAATGCCGGTAAATTAGAATAGATTTTGTATTATCGCGCTCAGAAATCTGGGTTAATCAATGAAAGGGAATCAGAATATATTTGTATAAGCGGCACATAGAGGTTAATCAATGACAGCGGCTCGGGAGATATTTTACGGCCGCACTCCTGCGGTCTTCTGAGCAGCCCACTCTGGTTTTCCAAACTACTTCTGTACGTCTTTTGGGGGGTAGACACAGAGTGTGGGGCGCCCATTGAGGAGCGCATTGTCTTGGGGTTTTCCTCTTGTTAGCACCCTTGGCCTCTCAGTGTGCTGTGTCACACACAAACACACACACACACCACACGGACGCACACACACCGCCGTCCACTCCACCCCCTCCCTACCCTGTCTTTTCGGATCACTTAACAGGACAATTACTCTATCCATCTTTTCATTACGGTCTATTGTGTTTGTACCCTCGGTTTAGAAAGCTTTTATGGCCAAACCATCTCTTTCTCTTCTTTCAACTCTTTCTTCTCGGCTACATTCGCATTGTACCATTTAAAACAGTGATGATACTGATTTAGGTTCAGGGTCAGTGGCAGACTTGTCAAGCTTTAGCGGCGTATGTAAAGCCATGCCTAAATGCTCAGAGATTCCTCACAGTTGTTCTCCGGCAGCCACTTCTCACCTCGCAACACACTGTATCGAGAATAAGAAATGTAGCCATTGTCCGCAGGACTGTTCGCATTCCTTTTGTGCGGCTGATAACTTGCTAACAGGTGTCCCTTGTGAAAATGAATGGAACAATAAAAAAATGGAGCGGTCATGCCCTTTTGGTGAAGAGAGAAAAGAGTAACAGCGCTGACACACGCACTAAAACAATATGTATTACAGTTTGCCCCATCAAAAGATAAGCGTGCGCGCTCCAAGGTTGTTTGGGATACAGTGCGACCCTATGAAAAAGTGCACAGCAACGCCGATGTGAAGATGACAAGGTAGTTCTGCACCGTGACCTGAGTCAGCGCTGACTCAGCATTCGTCTGCCTCCGTGGCCCATGTGGTCTGAGACGAGGCGCCATGTTTAGGGTTCTCGATGGCGTCTCAGATCGCACAGGGGAAAAAATGCGCCCTGGTGCGAAAGTAGCTCACGCCGTTGCGTTTTTGCCACAATTCAGAAAAAGTGTTTATTTAGCGGGCGGGTTCACAGATCCAAAACAAATATTTGCCGCGTCTGCTACTACTACTACTACTCACTACTAACTACTGGGGATGGCGACGGCACAACCATTGATTGAGAACAAATTCATAAAAACTTGTAGAAATTTCAGCCCCCCACACCCCTCCCTTCTCTCTCTCTCTCTCTCTTCTAAACATTAGAGCTGTCGATTGTTCAGTTTTCAACCCCCAGTGGAAAATCAGCACAGCACCATCCCCCCCCTCCCCAGCCAGGGAGTGAGTTGGGGGCTGGTGGTGAGGGATGAAGGGCAGATTCCTTGGGAAGAAGCCCTGGTCCATTCTCTGCCCTGGTGTCCAGACTTGATAGCCGTGATACCAGGCCATTCAAGGACTTAAAAGGCGCTGACGCACTTGAGAGCCAGTGGGAGCGTCCTTCCTTCCCTTGACACACACACACACACACACACACACACACACACACACATGCATGCATACACACACACACACAAAGTAGGGTGTGTGGGACGCTGTCTGTTCTGTTGTGTTGCTCTTCTACTTCATTAGCAGTTAATTCCATTAATGCATGCTTTCAGTGCTGCTCGCTGCCATGATGGTATCTGCACTCATCATGTGGTTAGCTGAACATATTGCATATACCGTATACTATTATGTGTTATTACGTATATGTGTTTTTTTAATATTTTGTTTTGTGCTGTGACACTTTTGCCAAGGCGTGAGGAGAAAACTGAGCCAACTTCCTGGTTGAGGCTCGTTTGTGGTCACAACCGCACGTGTTTTACATAAATAACAGAAACCCGTGTTGCGTTATGAAAGAAAACATTGAGAACAGTGTGATATGATCCCATCCATCCATCCATTCACCATCCAGCCACCCTCTATCTAACTTACGATAACATCCCTTGATTTCCTCCTTCTCCCCTAATGGGCAAGAGCCCCCATTATAGCAGCATCTCAATGGCCTTCAACATGTCTTTTTGGGACAGATGACATATCGTTTTTCCTGGTGAGACAACCAAGTTCATGCCAAGTTTTATCGATTCCCTATATCTTTTAATTTGATTGATTAGCCCGGTCTCCATTTGTTCTTATAACCTGAGATAAACGTCTGATTTTGGACTGGCAACTTTGCAGAGTTTCTTTCAAAGTCAGCTAGTAATGTGTTGTTGGTGTTTCATTTAAATGCAGGGCTGTAAAAGCTTGAAGAGTGACCATCTGTTTCTCTGCTGGTGGTGAATTCCTTTTTTTGCATTTCTTTTTGTTAAATTGTCAAATGTCCACAAAGCCGCACGGTTTTCGCTTTGTAGTAAAGTTTGCGGCCGACGAGAGCTCGACTTTTAAAGGCCCCAGAGAGAGGATGCCACAAAGTTTGATAGTTAAACCCTTGGTGTGTGCCACATGCTGTGGAAGTTTTTCCTCCTTAAATTTATCTTTATAAGTTAAGCTGAGGCGGCGGCTGAGCCTCCACCCCCCACGGACAGATTAGATTTAGACTTAATTGTTGCGGCGGGAGATTTGTTTTCTCAGCGAGGACGGACACACAAACACACCAACATATAGACAGAGACGATGCGCACGCTGCTCTGGAGCTGAGCGTGTTGCAAAGATCTCCGCGCACACAATCCTTAGTGACGCAAGTTTGTTCAAAGCTGCTCCGTCACAGGAGACAAAACTCCTGCTGGAAGCGTGCTCGCCTCCATCTTAAGCCCCTGTATCTCTGTCCAGATGGCAGTAATGTGAAGTGATGACTGAGGGCTGATCAGTGTCATTTGCTATTGTGGCTGCGAGGCGTGTGATGGCCCCGTTGTTCGGCGCAGAGAGTTTTGGGAAGGCAGACGATTTCAGAGGCGATTTGACTTTTTTTTTTTTTAAAGATGGTCGACGAGACTGGGTGGGGGGTGGGGGGGGGGGTTGGACGGCACAGCAGGATGGGTCCAATGAAGCTTTTGTGAGGCGAGGGCGAGAGAGGAGATGCAGCTCCGAGTCCACAGTTCAACGATCTCCGCTCAGCACTTTTTTAATGGACGTGATGCGGCCATTAAAACGTAATGGTTATTGCCTGACGCCGAGTCCAAGATATTTAAAGTTGTTGAGCTGCTGCAGGGTCACGGCCCTGGTGGAGGAGGGGCCCGGCCCTGTGTGGGCCTGCGTTTGATGTGCTAATGAGCAGTTTTTTTTGTCCACATTCAGCTGCAGGTACAACTGTGGTTATCACGGCGCCATTGTGTGACGTGAGAGATGGAGGTGTGATAGGCGGCCGTGGTTATAGCCGTCGACTAGACGCTTCTGGGTATTTAAAGTATGCAGCGACGTGTGAATGGGTGAGGTCTTCAGGGTAAGGAAAGGACTGATGACACATGGTGATACAGTCCTGCCAAACTGACCATCTACAGCACTGCGAGCCTATCCAGGTTTCCATGGATCAGACATACGAACCAAACACGTGAAGAAACTACAGAAATCTCATCACTACACTCCCAGTACCAGTGCAATGTGACTATTTTTGAATGATACATCTGTATATCATCAGAAATCATCATAAATTCAATTCAATGTAAGGTATATTTCACCTGCATACATGTTTCATACTTAGAGATATAATATATATTGTAACGCTCGTACTTACTATTGCCCCTCTTCTGCTGTTTTTCTGTAGGACATGCAAATTTCCTCACGGTAGGACAAATAATACACGTTTGTTTTATTCGACCTTATCTTATCTTATCTGTCCGGACACCTTCCGAAACAGCTGTGAGTAACTGATGTTTGTGTCTCAACAACAAAAGTCACTTTCTCACCCCACATCATGGCGGTATAAACCTTCAACTCTAACTTCACTTTTGTGTAAATCAGTTCAGAGGATTTAGCACAATGAGGTCCTGACAAACAAACTAAGACATTTCTAAACTTTTGCAAGGTTTCATGCAGGATAACTGCATGTTATTCTTTATAATCTGAAAGCATTTTAGTTGACAATTTTGAGACAAAAGACCCAACATCAGATGAAAAGACAAACTGCCTGATATTTTCAACAATTATTCTCACTCTTCTGTCTCAGGGAAGCCAGTCTGTCAGGTCTGCTTGTTTTCATTCATCTCCAGTGAAAGATGGTTAGTTTAGATTCCTCAGCATGGACATCTCTTTGTTTTCCCCAGAGCTGCCACTTCATTTATCTTCAGTGTTTTTTCTGGGGTTCACACACTTGCAAGCTAACTTCAGCCTCCACCTGCTCTCGGCTTAGTTAGCATCTTTGTTGAGCTGTGCGTGGATGTTTATTCTGACAATGGGTGGAATGTGATTACAATGTACTGAATCATGCCTTTGATGCCACCGTTATGCCAATAAATTCAAAATCGTGGTAAATAGTGCACAAGCACAGCTTAATGCTAGAAAACTCAAGTGTTTCTATTCCTGGATGCTTACTCATTATAGAGGACTTGATCACCACCACTAAGATATTAGGGATGAGACCCTGTGTGTCCTCCAGCAACGTTAACGGACAACTTAACAGAAGGCTAGCGAAGCTGATCGCCACAGATCAGTCTCTATTGTAAGAGGGATCAATCACAACGAATCAATAGCATCTATAGACTGCTATTGTATGGCGTGTCCAGAGTATGACCCTGGACCCGGCCGCCCTGAGAAACTGGGGGTAAAGGTCGCACACACACAGACAGAGGGAGACATGGCGACATGGCCCTCTCTGTCTCCGGCTCCCCTGTCCCGAGAGCGTCCACACCTTGAAACCGGTTCACTCAGGCTCCACAGACTGGAGCTCCACGTGTGGGGCGAGGAGGGGGACAGCGTGAGGCCGCCACTGCACACCGTGGAGCCGTGTCATTTATTAGTGAGACGGTGTGTGTTTCTATTGTTTCCTGCCACATGGTTGCTGAGGTGGCATCTCTGCGTCAGGTGTATGCTGAATTTGTGTCGGCCCCAAAACTGACCTTTAAGTGCCAAATTTACCTGCATGTGCAAAACCTTTCCTGTTGCTTTAATCAGCACGTCTCAACATCTATTGCTCCATCCATACGCTCACTAAGGATGATTTTCAATGTATGTACTTTTTAGTGATTGAATACTTGCACCTGTCTGTGGTGGCTGATAGTGATTACAGTCATAGACAGTCCTTGCAATCCTTGGACAATCCTTCCAAAACCAGTGACTCCTTACACTTCTCAACTGTGTTTAATGTCTAAACATTTTACTCTCGTGTTGTAGGCGACACTCTGGAGAGTTGTTAGCACTGTCATGTAGGTGTGAGGGTGGACAGTGTGTGTGACGCACTGGTGACCTGTCCAGGGTGTAGTCACTGTCTTCACCCTACGTGAGCTGGGACTCCAGCAGACCTCCTGCAAGATAGATAAAGTGTAAAACGGGTAAAATAGTAAATGGAATGAATGGATATAAAACAGAGAGAAATGGTGCTTTTTCAGCTCAGTTACCCAGATGAACCTATGCTGAGTCAAAGGGACCATATGACCAAGCCTTCCTGAAGTCTGAACCCAGGAGCTTGTTCTCACTTTGTTCAGGTTTGGTCCAAAGGTCCAACACCATGTATCACCTAAGCGTGCATGTCTTTATGTTTATTCGTTGGGCCAAAGTTGACATTTCTATCCCACTATCCCCTCCAGCACAGGTTTTGCCCTATTTGCCCAGAAATCCCAGAGCTTGTGTTGCTCTCCCTCTTCCACTCAGCAATCTGGAGATACAGATCGCTGCTTTGAGTCTCCGGGGCGTCACCTAGAAGGAGTCTCCTCCAGTTGTAGTCCTCCTGTGGGTCCTTGTAACCCCCGCCTGGCTCTGCTAGCAGAGCAGTCTTCGGTCGGTCAGCCGGCCCCCTCCCTGCTTGCTGGGCGCCAGCAGGAACCCTTGCTCCTCCGTCGCTGTCTGTCTGTACAGTAGCAGCAGGTCGCTACAAATCCCCCCAGCTGTAGCTCGTGTCCCATGCCGCGCCATCTGAGGCTCCGACTGGAGTCTGGATGTGCCCCCCGCGCCCCCCCTCCCATTGAGGCTGAGGTCAGGATCCGGTTTATTCCATCTGCCTCCCTCTCTGTCCCAGCCTCTGGTGATACATGTCATATTTCACATTAAAGGCAAGAAAAGTGCTGTTCTCCGGCACATTTCCAAAATTTCTGAGATTTAACTACTGTGCACTTATTTCTGTATTCAAGGGAGCCATCTTTTAATTTCTGAGTATTTCTCTCAAAGTCTGCTTGTGATCAGTTGCAAGTTTTGGTATTTTTTAAATATTGACACAGTATTAAAATTTGCATAGGTACTGAATAACTACCCGCCAAAATAAAAAAAGAAGTGTGTGGTTTGGAGTTCCAGCAAGTACATTACAATGCCCCTAAATGTTCCTGTCATCAGAAGTCTGTTTTCTTTTACAACAGTTTAAAACTTTTTCCCCTGGATTTACGACTACTTTATAACTTATAAATGAGTTACTTTATTTTTATCTTTCGGTATTTCCTCTCTCTCTCTCTCTCTCGCTCTCTCTCTCTCTGTCCCTCTTTCTTTCTGTCCCTCCCTCTCTCCGTCTCTCTCTCCCTCTGTGAGTTTCATTCACTCTTTCTCTTTGTGTGTGTGCATGTGTGCGCTCACTATCAAGTTAACCCAAGCTCGCACTGATACAGGAAGTAGAATACTTTCCTTTTTAACTTTAAAAGAAAAACAGTAAGCCGCTGTGTTAATCTCTTACCTGGGCGTGTTTGTTTTTTTCTAAAGAAAGGCTTAATCAAATGTAGTACTCGATTGACTTGTGCAAAACAAATAACTGCATGTTCACAATATTCATATAGGTAGATACAATAATAAAAAAAGACACACACTTGACTCGACATGGCCACATGTCCACAGATGGCTTTTAGTCCTGCTCTTTTTTGACATATTTATAACTGTATCTAACTGTACGTTACAAAGTGCCACTTATTGCCACAAACTGTGAAAATCAGTAACTCAACAATCAGTTAATAAAAGGCCGATACAATTACTCTCTGACATTTCAAAACCTGAACATTTTTGTTAATAATAGATTTTAAATAGTTGATAATTTAGCGGATATATATATATATATATATATATATATATATATATATATATATATAATGATGATAATAAATGGTGACGATAATATCTATAGATAATAACTGAAATAGATGTCTGATATCTGACTGGATAGATAGATAGATAGATAGATAGATAGATAGATAGATAGATAGATAGATAGATAGATAGATAGATAGATAGATAGATAGATAGATAGATAGATAGATAGATAGATAGATAGATAGATAGATAGATAGATAGATAGATAGATAGATAGATAAATAGATAGATAGATAGACCCTATTTATCCGCACCCTGGAGGAAATTTTTTTCAGGAAATTCAGGTTATTCAGTAACATCTCTCGGTAAGTTCTAAGAATATATAGCAGCAATAAAACTTTGCAAAACTTTACAAACTTTACAAAAGAGCGTTAAAACGAGCCTGTCACAATCAAACCGTGCGTGCATATTTTTTTTTTATCGTGACCCCCATATTCATATTTCCAATCAAACATTGTCACATTGTCTCGAACATTCGCACGTGACGAGAACTTAAAAAAATAAATAAAAAATAAAACAAAAACTGAATCTCGCCCCCCTGAATCTCCGTGCTCTTATTGTGAAGGGGCGCGGGGCGCTGTGATTGGCTGCCGCGGCGCCGCGATAAAGCAGGCCAGCGGCAGCAGCGGGGGGTTGATTGTAGACTTGCCCCCGCTCACTCCGGCGCTGGGAGGACGGCTGCTCGCTCCGGTTCGCCCTGTAACGCCGCCGACGAGGGCAACAAAAGAAAGTCACTCACAGCCCGGCCAAAGGGGGAATAAACGCGCCGCGAGACAAACACCGAGTCCTTCCATTGACTATGTCTCTGTCCAAGTAGTCCCACCGGCGAATTGAAGGTGGTCTCCCAGGAGTCAAAGAAAGTTGGCTTTTGTTAACAAAATGAGGAGCCATTGAGGGGTCGCCCGCTGCTGCTGCTGCCGCCGCCGCCGCTGCTAGCCGAGCCAAGCTAGTGTTAAAGCTGAAGCTGAAAGCGTGTCTGCTGGAAGCGGGGAAGAGACAGAAGGTAAATGGAAGCTCAGCTGTGGTGCTGTGAGGGAGACAGGCCTGCCATCCGGAGGGCCTTTCGGGACTCCAACCTGTTGACTGACCGGGTCTTGAACGCCCTGCTGCGGGCTGAGGACAAGTACCTGCCCGCTCCCAACTACTTCAAATGCGTGCAGAGGGAGATAGCCCCGTACATGAGGAAGATAGTGGCCACCTGGATCCTAGAGGTGAGTGTCCTGCCATCATGTTCTCACTGGAGAAACCACGTTCACACAAATGCTGTTTAAAGTCCCCCCCCTCCTCCTCCTCCAACCACGGCCAGCTGCTCGCCCCCGAGCCCCGGACACTCACATTTTGTACTCTTTGTGAAGATTTGAGACCCGCTGGTGTTTTCGGCATACATGTAATAATGTCCAGCTCCACTTTTAAATCTCCCAACTTGATGAATAGAGCCAGGCTGCTCACTAGCACCACTGTTGTGTAGGGGGGAGAGGGGAATAAAAGCTTTATGCAGCTTTCTCATAAGTGCACGAAATGGACGCCGAATAACACTTTTGGCGTCATTGTACCCGCACAGTACCCAGATTACTTTCTCACTGGGGAGTATTTTCGATTATCAACAGATAATGTTGTATTTTCGCAGTTTTTTCCAATGCAGATTGGAACCATGTAGTCTATGCTGCAACTAAACTGGAATTCTGGTCAAACACTCGACATCGCTTCCAGCACCGTGATAGTCTGTGTGTGTTTCGAGGCTTCTTGTTAAGTTTGTCAAGGAAAAAAAAAACAAATTCTTTAGTGAAGTGAAAATGTTTTTGTTTGTATCTGATGGAGATAAAAAAAAAGAGCACCCGTGACTCCAACAAAGTGAAGTTAAGCCCTCCACGCTCGCTGAAATAGCCGTTGAGGGTCGTGTCATGGAGGAAAAAGTCGGACCCGGGGTGAAACGCTTCAAATGTGGGCCAGATAACAGAGTCGAACCAGTTGAATTATTGTTGGAAAATGTCGCGAGCTGCTGCTCGGTGCAGACCACGCGCTGCCTTTGTGTTGCAGTCGGGGGGTGCAGTCCCGCAGCTCGGCCTCCGGGGGCGCTGCGGAGCCCCTCCACACCGACCCATGCCAGTCTGATACTCGTGCGGCTACTTATGTTATCATACAAACCGACGGTCGCGCTGACTGTAACCGTCGGGGCCGGGGTTGTTAAACGGTCCGTTCCGGGGCGACTCGCCCGCGAGTGGAGCAGTGGATGACGTCACGCGCGCGCGAGGCTCTGGCTGCCCCCAGTCATTCTCCCCTTCATGCTGCTGCTGCCCACTATTGAAAAATGGTGCGTCTTACGCAACCCAGCACACTTACTGAACAAATGTGAGACAGTCGTACTGGACCTCACAGGGAAATCGTCGCACCCATAAACTGCTGGCTTATGCACGTGAAGAGACCAAATAATGCGAAATGTGAAAACTTGTCTAAAAGTTCTGGGGAAATTTCTAATGATTCCAATATTCAAATGGAGATATTAATCACAGTCTTTCTAATTAACTATGGTACATGATGATTGTAGACAATAACTGATGTGACATGTACATCATCTCTAAACCTGACTTTGGTTTTAAAACTCTCATTTTGTCCTTTCTTGCTCTGCACACTCGGGTCCATACGTGACGCGTTCCACTGCCAGCTTCTCACACGTCGAATATTTGTCTTTGCATAGTTTCCCCGTGACTTTTTCAGCGCCTGTGACAGAGCACTTTAACCGTGCGGCGTGGCGTCTACCACAGGAACCGTGGAATTTTCTGGAAACGCGTTGACTAACAGATGCGCGGGCGCGCGTGTGTGTGTACCCTGGAAATGGATGTCCTTTAGAGATTTCACAGGCTGTCCGCTCACTTCTGACCTCGTGGGCACTAGAAAACAAACCCGGTTTAATTCACAGCACGAAGTGATCCAGTGGCTTTTATTGTGTCAAAGAGGAACTGCTTGTAACGACAGTGTTCCCCGGGCCGGGGGTCTCCGCAGGTGTGCGAGGAGCAGAAGTGTGAGGAGGACGTCTTCCCCCTGGCTATGAACTACATGGACCGCTTCCTCTCGGTGGAGCCCACCAAGAAGAGCCACCTGCAGCTGCTGGGAGCCGCCTGCATGTTCCTGGCCTCCAAGCTGAAGGAGACCATCCCGCTCACGGCCGAGAAGCTCTGCATCTACACGGACAACTCCGTCACGTCCTCGCAGCTGCTGGTAGGTCCGCTCAGCTGGCCCGTCTGAGCGCGGGGCGCTGTAATCTCAGGCCAGACAGACGTATTGAACCGGCCCCCGCAGGCCGGTTACACTATGATTAATTAGCCCCCCCCCGCCTCTTCCAAATTGGCCGCCTTCTTCCCAAGTTCATGACCCCCACCCAGAGGAGGGTCTTCCATGGATTTGACGACCCCCCCCCCATGACCTTTTCCTCCAGTGCCACCTTTTAAATCCTTCCCAAAAAAATCCCCCCAAGCTGATAACCAGTAACACCCGCCACCGTCTCCCTGCTAATCCCTGCATCTGTCTGTTTGGATCCATCTTGAACGTGTCCCCCCCCCCCCTCTCTCTCTCTCTGTCCCCGTTCGCCCACAGCAAATGGAGCTGCTGGTTTTGAACAAGCTGAAGTGGGACCTGGCTTCAGTGACGCCTCTGGACTTCATCGACCACTTCCTGGCCCAGCTGCCCGTCCAGCGGGAGAACAGGCCCATACTCAGGAAGCACGCCCAGACCTTCGTGGCGCTGTGTGCCACAGGTAATGCACAGGGTCTCCACACTCTCACACTCTCGACTGTCCTCACCTGAATGAGGCGGCCGTCTGTCCAGGGAATTCTGTCACCGCAGCAGATTCCCTCTAGCTCTCGAGTCAATTATATAACTATCTGGCAATAAATTTGATCCTGGGGTCGGGTCCAGGGTTGTGTAGAGCCCGTGCCGCACCGGTGTTGGTTTAAATATCAAATATGCCGTGGAGGAGTTTGAGGCTTTGGGTTTCTTTGTGTTTGTGTGATTGAAAGTTTCCTATATTCACCTTTTCAAAACCAAAATCTGGATGAGTCTGGACGTCTTAAAGTCACCTGGACTTTGATTTATGAAAGCCACCAAAGGCTTCCGCCGTATCTCTTATCGCTTTGATAACTTTTATACACTGTGCCGGGGGTGTCACCTGCACGCTGTGCTAGAGCCGTATTTTTTTTTTGCTGCGTCAGTGCTGCTGGAAATTTGGGATTAGAAGGAGGGGGGGGGGGGGTAAAATGGCATAATCTGAGGTGACTGAGAGGATTGCGTGGCGGGAAAAGAAGATTGAGACGCTGCATCAGACACGGGAGGGCGCGCGGTTCAGTGACCCCCGGGCAGTCCTCCGGCACCTTGTAGAGCAGCTGCCGCGGACTTTTCTACACGGGATTACATCAACTGTAGAGAATCCGTAAGAGCTTTAGTCAGCATGCTGCCCTGGATGTGTCCTAACGCCCCTGGATCATCTGGCGATCAGCCTCCCTTAATGCTGCCGCCTCGGAGAGCCACACAGAGAGCATCCAACACAACCTGCTGCTTCTAGTCAGTGCCATAAATAGTGTTTTTATACTTGGGGAATGAAGTTGAGGATGAAAATTGTTTCAAGGTACTTCTTCGGGTTGCAGGCAAGACAATAGACCCCATAGATGCAGAATTATTAGTCCATGAAAGAGCAGCAACCAGTTTAGTAGACCTGTATCATGGCCCGGTAGATTCCTGCTCCGTCACACATTTGTTCGTCTTGTGAAATGGCCCCGTGTTAACCCCCGGCTCTGCTCTGCTTCTCCTCCTCAGACGTGAAGTTCATAGCCAGCCCTCCGTCCATGGTGGCGGCAGGCAGCCTGGTGGCGGCGGTGGAGGGCCTGCAGATGAGGATGGTGGGCAACACCATGATGTCCCAGGAGCTGACCGAGCAGCTGGCGCAGACCATCAGGAGCGACCCGGTGGGTGCACGCTCTAACCCGGCTCCAGGTATTGAACGTGAGGCTCAGAGGCCGCTGGCTGACCCCCCCCCCCCCCCGCCCCCCCCCCCCCTCTCTCTCTCTCTCTCTCTCTTAGGACTGCCTGCGGGCGTGCCAGGAGCAGATCGAGTCTCTGCTGGAGACCAGCCTCCGACAGGCGCAGCGGCAGCAGCACTCGGTCGCCATGGAGACCAAGAGCATCGGCGAGGGGCAGGACCTCTCGGCCACGCCCACAGACGTCCGGGACGTGAACATCTGATGAGACGGGAAGAGAAGAGCGGGGGGGGGGGGGGCGGCCACTCTGCAACACACACACACACACACACAAACGAAACGAGACAAAAACGAAAAAAAAAAACAAAAACACGCACACGTGACTTTGTTTTGACATGATGTAGTGCGTGTTCTGGAGCACTGGCAAACCATGGGACTGGACAGTGCATTCCCCCCCCCCCCCCGACTGTTTGGCAGGAAGTCCAGTGTGAACTGTGGCCAGGTACCAGAGAGCTGCTGACTGGGCACAATCACCTTCCAGGACGCTCGCCTAACCTTGGCTCTGGCCTCCTCACAGCGGGCCTCTGTCAAGCCACGCCTCCTCCCAAACCGACACGGCCTCGGCCCGGAGCGCCTCGTCTACGCCGCTATGAAGCGTTTTTAACATTCGCACCAAGAATGCTCCGACCTCCCGCTTAAAAAACAAAAGAAAGGAAAAAAAAAGATGCTGGGACGGCGACAAAATTGGTGCAACACCCCATCAGCTGTGCATTCGAAGATGAATTTAAGAACTGTCCTTTTCCGATTCCACATTTTGCTTCATATTATATATTTTTTATGTGTTATCTATGCTGCATTTACTTTTTTTTTGTTTATGGAAAGAAACTGTCTTAGAAAGTGCGTTTATCTATGTGTCCGAGGGGAGGCCCTGGGGGTGTTCAGAAGTTGGGCTGTTCATCGAGATGTTCTGCGCGAGAGTGAACGCGCTCCGGCGTGGCGGCCGCGGCCGGACGCGCGCCTGTGTAATATAAGAAGTTTATTAGCGTCGAGCCGCCCTCGCACGGACCGTACGTCCGTTACGGCGAGTGGGGAGAGTTTCCACCACTTAGTTTACGGTGTGACCTGTGTTTAGCTCCTTCCAGACACCACTCTATCCCTGACACCCACGACCCGTCATGAAATCTATATACTGTATCTATTTAACATCCTCCCTCGCTCTGCGAGACTGACTTCCTGGATTGGAGCCCAAGAGAAGAGAAAAGAAAACAAAAGAGAGAAACCAAAAACATGTGTTTGATCTGTCCCGTTGAGGAGCTTGTGTCATGTCCAATCAGGAGGTGGGAGCGCTGTGGTGCAGTGCACACTTTCCACCGCCAGAGGGGGCGCTCGAGTCAGCCGGGGTCATGGCTGCTGCATGGCTGGCTGCGCTACCGGGCAGCCCGTCTCTCTCCACTTTTAAGAAAATGGAAAACGAAACAAACAAAAAAAAAAGATGGAGGTGTATATTTGTCAGGGTGATCTCTGGATGGGAGACGAAAAAATACCGAGGTAAAAAAAAAGGGTTTTAACAACCACGCGTTAGGGAGCGTCAATAAAACGATTTAGCGAGTCAAATCTAAAGTGTGGCGCTTTGTTTTGCTTGTGATATTTATTTCTTCTCACCTCTATTGGACGTTCAACAGCTGAAACTAAGAAAAAAAAAAGACTAACAAAGAAAAAAAAGAAACTGAGCGCCTCTCTGGATTCAGCTGCTCTACGCAGGACGCCGTGTTACCAGGTCCTGAATATCCTTGAATAGAGAATCCACAAGTGAGATGTTGTACCTACAAAGTGGTGTGATGAACTGTTATTTTTTTGTATGGCGTTGCCCTCATTACATAAGCTTGTATCAGGTGGAGCCCGATTGTTGGTGCTGTTTGTCTGATCCGTGGACAATTTAAAGATGAATTAAACGAACATTGATGAATCCTAAAGCATGTCGCTGACGTTTCCATGGCGTGCCGTGTTTGTGTTTCCAACCCTCGCCCTAAAAAAAAAAACGATGTGAACTCCCAGAAGTGTATAGAAAGTTCCGGTGACATGGCGGAGTGTGGTCAGCGCTGTCACCTCGCTTCACGCAGTTATTTACTGGACAAAGTCTCTCCCCCCGGGTGAGTTATGACGCCTCATAAATAAACATGCCGAGCATGTAGTGAACATGAAGAGAGGGGGCCGAGCTCACGTAGGCCTGATTTATAAGAACCTCGACTGGGGAAGTGAGAACCGGAGCACGTGCTCCGCTTTCACAGTAATGTGTGACTGAGTTTAACAGCAGCGCAGCCACAGCTACGACTTCCTCCTATGGGCGGGGGGAGGAGGGGGTGTGGAGGGGTGTGTGTGTGTGTGTGTGTGTGTGCGGGGGGGGGGCAGGTGCAGTGGAGTCGCCCTCTGCCACAGACTCTACCACATGCTGGGGAAGAAGAGAAGGAGCAGGAGGAGGAGGAGGAGGAGGGGGGGTGTTTATAATATGGGACATTCAGCAGCATCGCTGTGCCCCCCCCTCCCTCATCCTCGTCCCCGTCCCCGCCGTCCCAGCTGCCATTACGGTGGACGCGCGCGGGGCTGACAATGGGGCAGCCCCCAGTCTGCATTTCACGGTATACGCTGCAGTGACTGAACTATGACACTGCCACCCAGTGACAGAGAAGTGACTCCCAAGCCCTGACCCCAATATTCAGGCAGAGATCCAAAAAATGAGACACAAAAAAATGAAGACTTGGTGTCCAATTCTCCAACCCCTCAACCAAACCCATCCAGTCTGTCTTCTACACACATCTGACATGTGAACCATCCACCAACCTGGACACCTGTTGTGTTTAACCAGCCCGGGGTGTAAACGAGGATCGCCTCTCCTCCATCTCTTCTTCCGGTTGACCCCATTGTCTCTAAACTGTCCATTCGTTTGTTTCACTTCAGCTTCAGCTTCAGAGCGAACTGTACATGGGTGAGAGACTGCCTCGCGCAGATGTTTGGTCGTCATACTCACAGGACCCCCCCCCCCGCCTCTGGGTTTCTATTTTGGAGGGAGCTCTCCAGATCTGAATCAAGGGGTTTCGTGTTCACGGGTGTTGTGTTGTGGACAGAGTGTAAGCTTTTGGAATTGCCTACATATATTTATACATTATATATATAAAAAAAAACAACAACAAAAGATTGAAGAGAAAATTGACGTGACTTGCCCGCGCATAGAGAGGAAGCTTCAGGAGACCGCATCCAGTTTGCTCATTTGGGTTGCGTCACTGAGTGCAAAGTTACCGCATTTACGCTTCACTTTTGGTCCGGGAATCGTCCTTCGTTCAAGCCCGTAACGTCAAATCCTCCAACCCCGCCGCCCCAGCAGAGCTGTTGTGCGATCGTTTCAAAACAAGGAAGGACGCGGGATGAAATCAGTCCAAATGCGCACAAAACGTTCAATCCTAACAACACAGATTCATTGATGAGCGCAGTCTCCGGGACAGGTGGGCGGCGTGACACGTTGGCTGCCCTACTGCAAAAACAACAAATTAAGTTTTCAGCAAATATCACGTCACCGCGAGAAGCTATTAAAACTGACTGGGGGACGGATGAGCTCACAGGGTGCACCCAGGAGTGTTCCCTTTCACCGGGTTATGATTTGATCACGGAGGACGGAGGGAAGGACGAGGGCCCCTGAAATCTGCGAGTCACCGAGCGACACGTCCTGGGCGACACACTGCGCTCCATTCAGACAGGGTCCCCCGAGACAGGAAGGGGAAGAACTCCTTCGTTTCTGGCAGTGGGGAAACTCTCGCAGCTGCGGTTAGCCACACGCTTGCCACAGACCCCGTACTTGAGTACAAATGCGCTCATTCTGTCTGGGACGATATCAAGAGCCCCTCTTTGAGCGCAGATTGTTGATCCACACTCGCCCGAGTGACCAGGGTCGAGAGACAATGTCCTCTCTGGACGGAACAAAAACACAAAATCCCATGTAGGAGGCTCTTGGCTTTTGCCTCGGAGGAACCTCCTGACACACACAGACGCACCTCGAGGGGCCAGATGTGGTGAATGCTGGAACTTGAAGAGCAAGGGTGGATGTGAAAAAAAAGAAAACAAAGAAATCAAACAGCATTTGTGCAATACTCGCGTGCCGGGAGGCTCGCCCGTTCGTTCCCTCCTTTCGACAGCACACACCTATATCAAGTGCATGACACACACGGGAGTAGCGTTACAGCAACACTGTGCTTTCGCACAAGCTCAGTGACAGCCACAGGGCGGACGACAGACAGCTGCCGAGCAGCCAGGGGCCATCAGCAGACATGTCGGACGGGCTGCGGGGCAACATCCTGGTGACCGGATGCAACAGGGGCATCGGGCTGGAGCTGGTCAAACAGCTGGCACTGAGCACGGGCCGGGACGCTCACCTCTACGCCAGCTGCAGGCAGCCGGAGGGAGCCGGGGCACAGGTAGGACACTGAATACCTGACACGACAGGAGAGCCAGAGCACACCTGCCCGCAGGGAGCTGGAGAGCTCGGAGGAGCTTTGAATGGTCCTGAGGGTTTCAGCGGAGTCACTCTCCTCTCGTGTGCCGTTGTCTGATTTCGACAGGTGTATTTCAGTCTGCCCTCGCAAACTTTTCCACACGAGTCTGAGTGAAACCTTCAAATGACTTGTGAAAGCCTCACCTTTCTGTGAGACTGAAACTATTTGGGATGTTTTGTGTTCCATGTGGGTGAGCGGTCAGGTTAAAAGTGGTCTGGTTAATGATTTATATAGAGCAAACCAGTTCTGAGTCATGCCTCAAAGTCACTTTTGATCCGTGCAGTTTTTTTTAGAGGAAACAAAACAAAGAAAGAAATTCCAACAGTTTCTAAGTAGGCAGTTCTAGCGGCAAGATAACACAGGTGACATTGCCAGGGCAACGCAGCGGTGCGGGCTCGGTGAGGTTTGCTTCAGGTGCGAAAACAGATCGGTCGTGCGGGATTCAAACAACAAAAAAAACAAACAAACAAATGGGGAAAAAGAAGAAGCAGGGTTGATGATGAAATAGGGTGCAATCGCACGCACGATAAATGTGCATAAAAATGCAGTAAATGAAGCAATGGGAGAAGGAGTGGGAGGGTGGCGAGGTCTGCGGGGTGAATGTTGCTCTAAAACAGGGATTCAGAGAAAGACTCACATGCAGTCAGGTCCCCATGTCAGATGTTAAACCTTGTATATAACCGGTATGTTCTGGATTCAGGAATCACCAGCTTTACATAACATACGTTCTGTGTCGACGTGGCGATGATACATCCTGGAAGGACATTTGTTACCCAACAGCAAAAGCCCTGGAAATATTTAAAGATAAATGAGGTGGATTGCCGTAAGCAAGATAGCCAAAGTGGCTGGTTCAAGTCCAAGTTTGCACGCTTTTTTTTCTGGGCGGTCTGGCCCCTTCAAACGGTCCATAAACATGCACATTTAGATCGATGAGACCCTCTAAATGGATCCACTGGCAGCCTTTCCGGGGAGTTGTCTCAAGCCTGTGTGACATGGGGTCAGGCGCCAGCGGCACCTGTGTGTGTGTGTGTGGTGGCCGGTGCACAGCCGCTGAGCCACCGTGTTTGGGGAAACCATCGACAGGCCTTCGCCCCCCTCGTCTCGCCTGCCGTGCTGGCTGCTGCGCAAAGTCACCTCGTTTTAAAACGAAAGGACGCAGGCGAACAAAGGAGCTGACGCACCGCGCATCGGGGAAATAAGATGGACCAGTGATCGACAAACAAAAGTATACAAATACTGGTTTCATTGTGTGTCTCGTAGAGAGATTAATCCAGGACACGTTCGACCTTCCTGACCTCGGATGGCCATAAGTTATATTCATTCCGTAGGGTTTTTTTTTGTTTTGTCGATGTCCCTGAGTGTGTGTCGCATTCTGCTCTTGCTGGTGGGACAAACGGTAAGCTCGTGAGGTACAGTAATAGCTGAATGAACAAACCGGCCTGAATGTCCTAACTCGTTGTCAATCCGTCCACGCTCCCTTTATTATTTGTCTTTCATCTCAGTGCCTTCCTCTCTCTCTCTCTCTCTCTCTCTCTCTCTGCTGCCTCCAGGCCCTGAGAGATCTCGCCACTCAATATCCTGAGAAGATCACAGTCATCCAGCTCGGTAAACACAGCACACTCTCATACATTTGACTAGATGCACATACGCATGTTTGAATATGCATCGGTGGGAGACAGTTGAACCTCAGGCGGTGTCGTTTCTTTCAAATGTGTGCGCATGTACCTCAGGGATATGAGTTGAATTGTGTTTTTTGGCACATGCTTTTGGACCGTGTGTGTTATTATTGTTTGCTGCCAAGACACCTCAAGTGGCGGCACATTGCAGGAACCAGGAGCCTCTGCGAAAGACCAGACGATGATTCATTTCTCTGCTCCAAACACATCGAGCAGCACTTGTGTGCGCTTAGCTCTCTCGGCGGACGGGAACGTGCTGGAACATGGTGGAGGAACAACTCATCGGACGGTCCCGCGGCAGACGCAGCTGTGTAAATCGAAGCGGCTCCGCGGACGTCCAGTCTGTCCGGGTGGAAGCCCAGATATCCTGTGCTGCAGCGTGAACCCGAAGCACTCTCTGTTCTGTTCTGAAGTACCAGGCCGGGCTCGAGTCAGCCTTTTCCAAGCATATCAGGGCAGTGCAACCGCCCTGTGCAAACTGTGCCTTCTCAGATAAACGTCTGACAAATCAGCGCAGCTGCCCCACTTGTACTTGTACTTGTGCTGCACTTCCAGCCCTGTTATAAAATGCAGTTCCTGTAAACTCCTGTATCGATCACGTCATCGTTTCATGTGAATCGAGGCCAGCTTCCCGTGAAGCTGCTGGCTTGACAAGCCGTCAAGATCTTCGCTACGTCTACACGGGTGTGATGCACGCAGCTTCCCAGCAGCTACGAGAAACTTTTTTTCCTATTTATTTGGCAGCCACTTCAGCATCACAGTGTGGACAAAGTCTGCCGCGCGTGGTTAAACATTGAATGACACCAATCAGACTCTTTCAAAATCAGAAAGTCTGCAGCCCTTCACTATTTACCGCGTTACGCCCTTTGCTCCCATTTACTACACATCTTTTGGGACTCATTTTCAACTAATCCTGCCAAATTCAGGCAGAGCTGATATCCAAGTGCTACACTGCGTTTGCTCATTGGTGTTCACTGTTTCATCTCCTGGTCTCTGTGAGACCTGGTCTCAGGCCTCTGATAGCGTTCGCGTCCACTCATATACTGTACGTCCACTTCCTGTCTACGCCTGCAGACGTGTCCAGTGAGGACAGCATCTCGGCTGCCGTCCAAACAGTGAGCGAGCTGGTCGGGGAGGCCGGGTTGAACGTGCTCATAAACAATGCCGCCATCAACCAGCCGGGTCCGTTGTCTCTCACCGGCAAAACCAACATGATGGAGACCTTCGAAATCAACGTGGTCGGACCATTCCTCCTGGCCAAGGTCGGTCTGTCTAGCCTGTCTCCGCCGCTCCCTCAGTGGTGGTCAGATAGCTCTGATACCGGCTAGATCAAAGGCTGAATTCAGATTCACCATCTCACCTATAAGAATGGATGGAAAACACACACAACGTGAATGACCAAATTCTCCCCTTTCTCTTCAGATGTTTCTCCCACTCCTTCAGAAAGCAGCAGAGAAGCTCGAGGGTAAATCTCTTTATGATTGTGTCTGAGGAAAAAAACAAAAAAAAAACATAGGAGAAACTGTCCACAATCAAACAATGAATAGATTCATATCACACACCGACTCAACTGGTTTCGACACCGAGGCAATTCAAAGTGAGATCTTCGCGAACGATTTGTGAACAAATCGCATCAACATTTCCAAGAAGCATAGGGTGTGGAGGGTGTCTATGAGCTATAAAAGAAAATACTAAAACAATCCAGACGTTGACAAGCTGTGGAAACTAACTCTGCCCAGCCAACCTCTTGACAGCTGATCTGTTGCTATATATATTTAGGTGTGTGTGTGTGTGTGTGGATGTGCAGTCATTTTTATTTCCAACAGCTTCCTACTCTTCTTACTACTCTACCCCTGCTTTTGCTATTTGCAGCTCTGCCCCAGCAGCTCTATTCTCCTCCTTTTCATGATCATTATTATTATTATTATTATTATTATTATCATTGCTTATTAGTGATGCTGTCACTGTGTCACTCTCTCAGGTGATCAAAGGTCCTGCGGACGGTCGGCCATCATCAACATCTCCAGCATCATTTCGTCCATAGAGAAATGTCCAGAAACCTTCTCTATAGCCAAGATGTATCCTTATAGGACCAGCAAGGTACTGTCAGCCTCCAGAGCACCTGATTTGACAGCGTTGGACTCTGTTTTAATCTGTGAACCGTCTCTCAAGGACACGATCAACATTTTAAAAGCTCTGGTTCGAACCTAGATCTAGTTTGGGCTATTTCTGTTGGAGCAGCAGCGGATCCAGCAAGTTCATTATGGGACAGTCCACATACTGCAGGAACCACAAAATGTTCTGAAGTCTTCTGGGTTCATGTACTCTCTGCCCTGGGTTTGTGAGGGTTTTAAGATCGCTAAGAAATCGACAAGAAGAGTAAGAGCGTTTCATATTTGTGTTTCATTGCGGACTCTCACTACATTCAGTCTTCAGCTGAAACTGTCACAAAGCTCTGGGTGTGGAGGTCGCCCGTGTGTTACAGCTGACGTGTGTGAGCGCACACACAGGTGTGTTCCACTGGTGACACACTGCTATGTGTGTGTGTGTGTGTGTGTGTGCAGACCGTCCTGTTTGTTCTGTTGCACCTGCTCAGCCAGGACGACGTCTGCATTCCTCAGCACATCGCCCTCGCTGGCACACAGATGAAACAGACCCCACAGGTCTTACTATCTCCTGTGTAGAAACAGGAGCAGAGGAGATCAGGGGCTGTGTTTAGAATGCGTCACCATGGCACAAAGAACTGCTCCGACTGGTGAAATTTCAGGAATTTCCTGGTAGAGATAAAAGGTATTTGCCGAGCATGTTAGCCCCGAGGAGAACTATCCGCAGTGGAACCCTGTTACGCCACAGTGAGGTGGTGAGAGGGTGCAGGTGAGATCGTGCAGGGACGTCTGAGGATGTCTGAGGTCTGGTGCGGGCAGAGAAATATATCAGTCTTCCATGAACGTAGCAGTGATGTACAAATGTCTCCCCTCACTGCTCACCAGGCAGCACTGAACATGCTGACTCGCTGTCTGGCTGAAGATTTCAGGCCGTACCACGTGCTGGTGACAGGGATCCACCCCGGCTGGGTCCGCACCGACATGGGAGGGGACAAGGTGAGGCCAGGTTACATCACGGACATCACATGCCACGGCTGAACTTGCTGAAGCTTGAAACGTAGCACGCATATCCACAAACTGGGACCTCTGAACCGCGTCTGTATTCACAGCAAAGCTGTCTCTGTCTCGTCCCAGTTCATCTGTAACAACTGTGTTGGGCCTGTACTTACTACCTTACTAGTACATGTACATGTGATACTGTCCTCTGTCTCTGTGCGCCCATCAGGCTCCCATGACACCGCAGGAGAGCGTCCAGAGCATGCTCAGGGTCATGTCGTCACTCGGCGACAAAGACAGCGGGATGCTGCTGAACTGGGATGGGGGGCGCATCCCCTGGTAGAGGGTCACCATGACGACCGCAGCGACGACGGCACTTGAAGTGGTCCAAGTGATACCCACAACTACTTAGCTGACCGTACACATGAAACCGCACTGCGCCCATGTCTGTCTCGTCTTCGGTCCTCTCCTGGGTGCAAATAAATCTACATACGAGTCACACACGTGACGTTGAAGAGGAATCTGTGTTCTGTATTTTCAGGTTTATCACTTCATCAGCTTTTTGAGGAAACTTCTCTGTGATCTCTGTGTTCATATAGGAAAATTCATCATCATCATCATCATTAACATCAAACTTATTTAAGTACCTGCCAAAACAATTTGTGTCCAGTGGGTCCTTTTTAGCACAGACAACAAGGCCAGTCAACTGCTTGAGGTGGAGCATGTGTGATATTTTTTACACACATGCATGACACATGCAACTATATTTCATAATTAAAACAATCTGTGCCATTTAATGGCATCTAGTGCAGCTTGAATTTACTTTGTTGTCACGTTTTTCAAAAGTATAATGGCAAACGACAACAGAGTTGGAATCCGTCCTTGCTTATTTGTTCGATACCGCCCCCCACAGGCCACACGTGGGGGCTACACCTTTAAAAAATGTCAGTAAAGCCTCACCAAAACAGCTCGTCCTCCACCTGTCGGTGTGGTACTGATTCCTGGGCCGTGTTCACAACGTTCACCCAAAAGGATTTTCCTTTCACCAGCTCACCGGTGTCGGCTGGAAAACAGCGTCTGGGAGTTTTGGACAGTAGCAGGAAGCAGTCTGGGGCGGCGGGTCGATGAGGTGAAGCCTCGCTCACAGTTTCACAATGAAAACGGTCTCGTCTTCATCGCTGGTGGGGTGGAGAGGGGTGGGGTGGGGGCTGCAGGCCACCACCGCCTGAAGGTAAACACCCTCACTCTGCCACCAGGTGACCCTGCTGCTGTCCCCTCCTTGGTGTGTGTATTTCACTGCTTTTTGCTTTTCACCATCGTTACAGCCTGCCGAGCGGTTCTCCAACTCTGTCTCCTTGAAATAACACACCGTACGACGGCCTCAGAGAAAAGAGGAAAAACGGGTTTAATTTCATTTGTGGTTCTCAACCTTTTACACTCCTTTTCTTGAATACATGCCTCTTACAAAAACAGCCTACATAGAGTTTTTCTTTTTCAAAAAGAGCGGCCGAGGTGCCACCTGCGTGGACACCTTTCCCCTGTCTGTCGTCGAGGGATGTTTCAAAAAGTGTGTGTGTGTGTGTGTGTGCTCCAGTGTGTGTTTTCTTTTACTTGTGTTTGTTTCTTTTTTTTTTTTTCGTTTGTTTGTTTTTGTTTTTTTTTCAGAAAGTGTGCCTTTGTCAGGGATGGAGAAGAGCATAGACGTACTACAACATACATTCATACATATCATCTGGAATTTACACATCCATAACAATAATGATACAAGGATCAGGAATCAGAGCCATAATTATACGGTATAGCAATAATAATAACAATTATGGATATTGGCTAAAAACTACACTTATGTTTTCATCTTTTCTTTCTTCAAAAAAAAAAAAAAAAAAAAGAGCCATATATTTATATTTATATATACTGGAAGTTCTCGAGTGTCTTTCCTCTCTGCTTTTTCGGACTAAGTAGGTAACTTAAATATTTACAATGATTATTTTACAACCATTGGCCCAGCCCGCTGAAGATAAATGTTCCTTTTAGCCTGTCGAGAGTTAAAAAGCCTGCGCGGGAATGGAGGAGTGGTCCCAGTGACAAGGCGAGGAAGAGAGGGAGGATGGTCCCTAGACCCCCCCCCCCCCCCCCCCAGGACCCATGCACCGCCCTCACACACTGTGTCCAGCCGGCGATGCTGCTCTTTGCTCCCCGGGGGGCGCTCCAGCTCCTCCGGCTCCTCCTCCGTCTCCCGTGCTGCAGGCCGGCCGTCCCGGGGGCCCCGTCCTGGGCCGTCTCGCTGTGTGTCCGGGTCGGCGTCCTGACCTCCCCCGCTCCCCCCTCCCCCCCCCTCCCCTTACATAACCAGCAGCTGCCCCAGCACCATCCTGAACTGCTGCGTGCAGCCCGCCAGCTCCCTCACCCGCTCCGTCATGTCCCGGGCCGCCCCGGGCGACGGGTACTGCAGCGCCGCCGTCTTGGTGCAGATGACGATGTCCTTGAGCTTCTCGCACAGCGTGTTGCTGCTCTGGGCCACGCGCGCCCGCACCTCGGGACACTTGGCCTGCCGCGACAGCGTGTCGCCGATGAACACCAGCTTGTGCGCGCTGAGGATGACGAACTTGCTGTGGGCCACGAAGATCTTGGGCGGCTGGTTGGAGTTGACGGCGGTGAAGAAGGCGTCGATGGCGTTGGTCACCGTGGTGACGTTCTGCTCGCACTGCTCCTGGTAGAAGAGGAGCAGCTGCCGGTCGCCGTGGCACAGCTTGGAGGCCGAGGGGCCGCCCGAGCCGTTCTGGGCCAGCGGGTTGGCCGGGGCGTGGTGCTGGGACGGGACCCAGCCCGTCATGTCGTTGTTGATCGGCCGGCTGACCTCCTGCTCCAGCCGCTCAAACTGTTTGATCTGGAAGGAAGAGGAAGAGGAAGGAGACGGTCAGCTCTGTGCAATAATAACCTGGCAAGGCCACCAGAACAACAATATGCAGTGAGAAATATCACAAAACTAGCTCCAGTTCCTAAAATATCTCATAGATCTGGATCTACAATTTTGGGGTGTTGGGAGTACCCTTCCACTATATACCACTATATTATCTTGTCATCCCTCATCTTCATTTCACATGGTGTGTCAGAGTTGCAGGTGACAGACTTTAACAGCCACACTACAGAAATGGGAACTCTTATTTTGGCAGACATCGACTCGAAGACACGATTTTGCCAGATCTGACAAGCTTTGATGAGCAATGGTGGGTGGTGAGTAGAGAGTAATTTCCTCTGGGAAACTTTTTTGTTCTAATTTTGCACTTTTGGGTTCCCTAGACGGCGTGGCCTGAGCGCCCCGCTGCCAGATCCGGACCGGAGAAGGAGGAAGTGTGTCGCTTTGACCCTTTGGCAGAACGGGTCTCTCAATCAGGCCGCCCCGCACTCAGACAGCTGGTCCTCAACATTTAAAGGACAAGAGTGAAGACTTATACGTCGAGTCTGATTTCAAAGTCACGGGTCGGGCCATGTGCCTCGTGACAATAAACCCGTCCAGAGTGGTTTGCTGGTCTCTGCAGGCCCGTGCGGCCCTCCTCTGCCTCTTCACACCCCGCTCGCCTCCGTGCTCTCGATGTGCCACGCTGCAATTAACGAGCCCTAACGACGGCTCGTTTTCTCTGCCATCTCTGCGCACTCACCGACTCGCACAAACACAATCACAGAGCAGACGAAGACAGCGTGACAGCCCGGGGCAAGCAGGGACCATTATACCCACACACACACGCACGCACACACACGCACACACACACACACACACACCCACACACACACACAGAGCGACATACGGTACCTGTTGCTGCTCCAGTTGCGTCTTGTGTCGGATGATGTTGCCTTTCTCCAGCAGCTGTCTTTGGTTCTTCTCAAACTCCTCCTTGCCCTGACGGACCAACACACACCAGTCGTCACATCACCGAAACACATCTCTCCGATTGTGGATCGGTAGAAAAAAAAACGCCAACGACGTGCAGGCTCCCTCTAGTGGGGGAGGCTGGCGACTGCAGCCACTGATAGACATGATTGATCTGTGCAGGGGGTGTGTGAGTGCGTGTGTGGGCGGTGTGAGGCTCTGCCTCAGTCAGGTGGTACAAGCTGTGCACCTTCAGACGCTTCTCGCCTACTTGCTGACACACAGAGTCTCTACACACACACACACACACACCTGGTAAAAATGTGCTGACTCCTCACACGCACCTCTATTCATTCATCATGTTTATGATAGGTGTGAGAGTGATGCTGTGTGAGGATCACACCTGGAATCATCTCTGTTTTCTCTCTCTCTCTCTCTCTCTCTCTCTCTTTCTCTCACACACAAACACACACGCGCACACACACACGCGGGGTCCACTAAGCTGACTTCATCACTTTTAACTTTGTTAAATGAGGGAACTTTTAGTGATGCAGCTACTTCTGTGGTCTAACGCAGTATCAGGTGGCTGCTGTGAGGCTGTACTTTCTCTGTTCACACTCATACACAACAATAAAAGTGTGGCATAAAGCGTCTTAAATACAAAATAAAATGGAGTCACTGCCAGAATTCAGAAGAGTCTAAGAATGCAAAGAGTGTACAACAAAAAACTAAAAAGATTCGATCAGAACATTTACTGCTCATTCGTCAGGTTCCAGGAAGTTTAATCCTCTTGGTTTCTCAGAACTCCAGGGACAATGAAACGTCCTCACAGTGTGTGTGTGTGTGTGTACCTGTAAGTGGACGTAGTCGTAGTCCTCCATCCAGCCTTCCTCTGTGGTCTCGTACGGCCTGTCCACTCCTTCCTCTTCCTCTGCAGCTGTGAACTTTGGCGGCGAGGGCAGCGGCCGCGACTGGATGTTGGCCCTCTCGCCCCCCTGGTAGCTGCCGCTCCCCGAGCCCGTCACGTGACCGCCCATCTCCCCGGGGATGGGGGGCAGCGGCAGCTGCTGCTGCTGCCGGTTGGTCCGTTTGAAGAGCAGCGAGGCGTTGCCGTGCAGGAAGGAGGCCAGCTGCTTGGCGTCGTCGGGGATGCCCCGCGCCGTCATGATGAGCCGGTCCAGGTCGTCGCCGCCCGGCGGCGGGGCGGCCGACAGGGCGGCCGGCGACCAGGAGATGGCGTCCAGGCTCTGGCTGTGGCGGATCAGGCTCTGGAACACCTCCTCCATCTTGCCCACCTGCCGGCCCAGCTTGGTCTGCAGCGTTCGGTCGGTGGCCTGGGCGGCGTTGGCCACGGCGCCGCGGGCGAACTCCAGGAAGTCCCGCACGTTGGCGCGCACCCGGTCGGCCGCCTGGTGGATGGCCTGGAGGTTGCCCTCCAGGTGAGCCGGGCTCCTCCAGCTCCCCGTGATGAAGGACATCATGAGGGAGACGCCGGACTCCACCGCCTGCTGCAGCCGCGACAGGCGCTCCATGGCCTGCTCCAGGTCCAGGATGAGGGGTTTCCCCGGCATGGGGGCGGCCGTGGAGGAGGAGGAGCAGGAGGAGGTGTCGCGCACCGGGACCATGTCTAAGGACGAGGCGGAGTGGTTCGAGCGCGTGCTTCCCGTGCTGGAGGCGGACAGACGCTTGAAGGACATGGTCAGCTCCTCGCTGGTGGACTGGGCGTCCCGCACCACCTGGAAAACAGCGGACGGGCTCAGGCAGGACGCACTTTGATATCGTGGATGTGCAAAGTGTGTAAATCCTAGTCTCTGGAGTCCCTACCTGTGGCGGCACGTCGTAGACGTAGTGGTCTCTCCTGTCCCCTCCCTTCTCCTCGCGTTCCCGCGGGAAGTCGTACACATCCTGCGTGGGGTGACCTCCGGTCCGCAGGCTGGCCGGGGTGTCGTAGATCTCCTGGGGCGCCGGCCGCTCCCCGTGGTAGTGCTTGTCGGTCAGGATGGGGGGCGGCACGTCGTACACGTCCTCCGGGATGGGCGGCTCGTCGTCCTCGTTGAGGCTGTTGTGCAGGTACTGGCTGGTGGGCACCGCCACCGGGGGCTTGAGCTTGGCAAAATGGGGCGGCACGTCGTAGGTCTCCTCCCGGATGGGCTGCGCATCCGGGACGTCTTTGCTGACAGATGGGGGGAAGTCATAGACCTGGAGGGGAGAGAGAGAGAGAGAGAGAGAGACGGGGTTACAGAGTTTAGAGACTATGCAGATTGAGGTCTAATAATCATTTACTTATTCAAATTATTCATAAGAGGAAGGAGGTGCCAGCACCCTGAAGCTGTGGTAAGTAATATAATCATACAAATACTCCGAGCAATTACTATTTACACTTTTATGACATCATAATAAAATCTATGGTGCTTTCCAATAAACAACCCGAATAAAATGGTTAAAAAACTGTACTCATTTACTTTTACTGATTGTGACACCTCATTGCTTGCTATCTACACTTGTTGAGTCACTGTAAATTATCAGATTTCAAGCATTTTCAAGCACGTTCCAAACCATTTTTCACGTTTAATGTGGCGTAATTTAATCAAATCTTTTTGCTCGAACCATTTCACTTGTCTGTGGTCTTCCACAAAGGAAGCCCAGTCGCGTTTTACAGATTAATGTTCTAGATAATGCCCATAACCAATGGGAGCAAAGCGGAGGCGTATTGTCTATCAAAGCCCTGGCTCCGGACGGAAAGCCTGTTACCGTCTGCTGCGTGTTCTTCTCTGTGCTTGCTGGGGTGTCATATATGTCCTGACCACTGGAGGGCCCCTTCACCACCATGGGAGGGGTGTCATACACCTGGAGAGAGAGAGGGAGAGAGAGAGAGGGAGAGAGAGAGAGGGAGAGAGGGTCATAAACAACATGTTGTTACATGCATGCACACACACGCACGCACACACAAACTCTCCTGCTCCGTAATTGGCAAGTGGGGAGATGTAAATGACTCGGCGTGGGTGTTGGTGCCAGATGTGGTGATCATTTCGAACGCGTCAGAAGCAGCTGCTGTTTTCTCCCGTCTCCTGCGCAACGGTGACACAAAAAGAGAGAGACCTCGACGTGGACCGCGGCTTCGTCGGAGCCCACGGAGGGGTGCGAGGGGAAAGATCAGCCTCTGCTCTGAGCGCAAGTGTGAAATCCTGCGCGCTCACCGGTCGGTCCCCTCCGGAAGCTATAGATTGCAAATTGTGAGCGGGCTTCTGGCTGCAACAGGACACATCTGGCTGTTATGTATTGGCTAAATGAAAACACTAATGGGCAGCGCGCAGACGCTGCCTGTCTGATGGGATGACCGGCGCGGGTCCAGTCGAGCGTGATGCTGCTCGGCTCTCGGCCGCATGCGATGCGAGCAGAGCTGCGGCACATTCAGACGGGCTTCATGGGTCCTGACGGCCCCTCCAAAGCACCTGGATTTATTAGGAGCGGGATCGGAGAGTAATCCGTAACACAAAACACCCCGGGAGAGACGCGAACGTGACCTCACGCAGCCACAGGAATTATGAACTGCACCCTCAATTACACACGCTTACACACTCGGCCGTGAAACAGGCTTTTACATGATCGCCGGCATTACATCCGCTGCCTTTGTTTAGAGGGGTAGAGGGGAACGGGGGGGAAAGGGAAAAGCTGTGCAGAGCTGTTGAAGAGGTGAAAGGGATGGAGAAGGAAGGACAAGAGGGGAGGAGAAAAAGCAGGTGAACAGCAGGACAACGGGCTGGGGGCAGGAGGAAGTCAAGACGGGTTAAGGTTGAGAGAGGGGAGGGGGAGAGACGGGCGGGTACGAACGGCTGGACAGAGGAAAAGCAAAGGAGGAGGAGGACGGAAAAGGAGGTTAAGAGTGCGCCCAGAGCCATCCCCGGAATCTGAACCTCTGCGGTTCCTGTCCCTGTGAGACAGCCACCCTGGCCGCCTCCGTCCTCACTGTCCTCCAGCCAAGCCGTCTCCCTGTCTCTCTCTCACACTCAGAGACAACTTCCTGCCCCAGACCTCTCTCTCTCTCACACACACACACACACACACACACACACACACACACACACACACACACACACACACCCACACACACGCACACACAGAAGACAGAATATCTAAATCGGAGTGTAAAAATGAGTCAAGCCAGTGGTTTTTGATGATGAAGTGGCCGGTGTGGCGGAGCGTTCACTCTCCACCTCTCACACAGTCTCCACGTCAGGAATGAGAGCCCCCAGCTACGTCTGTTATTACAGCCACACGTCTTCCTCATCTTCCCGTCCCTCGTTTTCCTCATCATTCAATGTCACCGCGCCTCTCGTCACACTTCATTCCTCTCGCTGCTGCTCCTCCTCCTCCTCCTCCTCCCGCTCCTGCTGCGCCCCTTCTTCCTCCTACACCTCATTTTCCCCCCTCCTCTTCCTCTTCCTCCTCCTGCGACTCCAGCTCTCATTTTGCTGCGGTTGTATGTGAGTGACCTTTCTCTTCTTGCTTGTCAGCATCGAGGCTCTCCTCTGTTAATTTTGACCGTGTGCCTCGGAGAGTGTGTGGATGTGTGTGTGTGTGTGTGTGTGTGTGTGTGTGTGTGTGTGCCTGCTTATCAAGCAGAAACATTGTGGATGGAGTGTGTGGAAAAGCAGGGAATGAAACTGACCTATATATGTGTGAAATCACATATAAATGACCATCCCTGAAGGTAGATCTAATATTTAGAGAGGGAGAGGTTGAATGTTTCCTCACAGCCAATAAAAAAAGAAAACAGTACGTGCGTGTGTGTTTTATGGACTAGAATACAATGCTCTGATGTGACTCACCACTATATGTGAATGTACCTACCCTAACACACCTGTAAACACCTATGTAGCTGCCACCGCTTTAGCCATGACCAAAATAACAAGATTTTCACGACCTCAACCGCAATGATTTTTCAATATGATCCTAAAACACAAATTCAGTAAAAAGAATGAAGTTGATTTCCAAAAATTCAATTTGTCTCATTTCAAGTGTCTCATTTAGATCCTGGGAATTAATTAAAAAAAAAGTTTTATACAAACAGTTGGATCAGATTTGTTCTAGGTGATAATACTGAGAGATAAAGCGTTTTTCTTTACCTGTTACATGTGACAAAGTTGATCTATTTACAGTAGCTTAGCTGCCTCGACTGTGGCTGGAGCGTCGTGCTAGTGATGTACCTGTGTGTTGTACTGCTGGCGGGTGGGCGGCACGTCGTAGATTTCCTGCTGGCTGGAGGGCTGATGCCTGGGCGGGACGTCGTACTCGTCCTGCTCCGATTTCACCGTGTCGTACACGTACACCTGTCCCACCCGAGTGGGCACCACCACCTGTAAACACACAGCAACACACATAAGGTTGGAGGTGTGAGGAACGCACACACACATACACATAGTATGGTCATGACAGCAACACCTGATGGCAAGAGGACGGATCGAAACTAGCAGTAAGTAAGTCACATTCTCGGTACGATTAACTTTGTGTTGCTGTGTCTATGGCAACCTGCGAGGGTCACAATGCAGCATCCAGTCGCGACCGGGCTCCGACTAAAGGGCGCCTGCACCTCAGAGCGGGAATTTACTGCTCCTTCACACCGCATGAGCAGAGACTTAAGGTTGTTCTGTCTCATTAAAAAAAAAAGAAAAAAGAAAAAAGGGGGAGAAAAAAAAAGCTGCTGACACAGACACACACACACGGGCAATAAAAACAGAACGGGGGGTCCTGTCGTAGTTGTCGTGGGAACCAGGCTGCCCCATTGTGTGCCTGTTTAAACTGTGTATTATAGGGTTGGAGTGTAGAGTCAACCAGCCGGCCTGGGAAAACACAACAGCTGCGGTATACAACACACACACACACACACACACGGGGTGAAAGTAGCACAGTCACCATCCTTTCATCTCTCCTCTGCGCTGTCGCGGCCAGGTCCGTGACGTTTCCATGCGCTGCTTAAAGCGACACAAGCCCGAGGAGCCTGGGACGTCGCCGCTTCTTTTACAAGCTGGGGAGGAGCGCTTGATTCACGTTTTACGGAGCCACACCGGGGGCTCCCCTCTGCTCTTTAGTCCAGACATTACAGTAAATTACCGCGTGCCAAGCGTCCCCTTATCGGCCTCTGCAGAGAGATGAAAGTGAGATCGGTCTCCTTATCCGACTCGGGCAACGGAGAGACGGCAGGATCATTTTCCTAGAGGTCGGATACGACTGTATATCAAAATAAGGCTACTTAATAGGGTGATACCCAGCCTGTGGCAAGTGTTAATTAAATTTCATTGCGCGAGCCACATAAAAGCGAAACCACGTTTTCCTAAAGGGGAGGAGATGACATAAAATAATGTGTCATCACGTGTGTGGCTGCTGAGGTAATTGTTCGACTGCAGGTACTCATCATCAGCGGCAGACCTAACTTCCTGGATGGCTGTTTGCAAGTCAAATCATCGTTTCATCACACTCAGCCCCCGACTCTGATTAATGGAGGCGCTCCGATAACATTTGTTCAGCTCCCCAGCTGTCAGAGGTAAGCTGTGTGGGAGACACACACACACACACACACACACACACACACACACACACAAATGATAAAACCATCCATTTGACAGCCTGTCTGTATTAATCTGCCTCTGTCTGCTCACACTCGCTCAGCCTTCCGCTCACGCGCCTCTGAACACACTCTCTCCGCAGGAAGGGGAATCACAACAATTAAGTGTTTGCGGAGGAATCGTTTCGCCGCCGCCGGCGGTAAAGAGACAGGATCAGATTTCTAAAAACGACGAGGCTTTGATTCCGGCTTTCGCTCTAATTCTCACCGCGTCGCACGCGCCCGCACACGCTCGCGCTCACAGCGCTAGCCCTCGTCGTCAGAAAGCTCTCAACAGTATTGATGACCCCTGGCTAAGTGCCAGATGTGTCTTGCAGACACACACACACACACACACACGCGCACACACACACACCCCTGCCTCTGCCTCAGCCTGGTGTCAGATTGATAACTCTTAACTTATTGATTATCTGTCCGCGTTCACTCTGGAGAATATACACACATTAAATCCGCGTTTCCACCCAACGCTTTGGCTACAGACGGCTTTTTAACCTTCATCTCGCCCGTGTGTACACGCATATTACGCTCTGCGCAGGGGGAGTATCGTCCGCCGAATGCACTCTTAATTAAGACAACGCTCCCTCTACGAAGCACACGGCTATTTGATGGCGTCACCGCGTGACCCTGGTGACTGCTCTCGAGTCGCTATAACGAACAGAGCCTGGTTAACTGTGTCCTGATGTCTCCTGCTAAACTAAGCTAAGCTAAGCTAAACTGAGCTAAGATAAGATAGGATAACATAAGATGAATTAAACTAAGCCAAGCTAATCTAAACTAAGCTAACCTAAGATAAGATAAGATGAGATAAACTACGCTAAACTACGCTAACCTAAGCTAAGCTAAGCTAACAAACTCCTGGACCTGGCTCTGTGCTGTACTGTACCTACAAGAAGCCCCTGCAGTAGTGATAGCACCTCTGAGTTGTCAAAACACAAACTGATCAAGCGCCCCGGTTTATTTTTTACCTCGCTCAGGGCAGACGACTATATAAAAAAAAAAACCTTGGTAGGCACTTTTATCTATTTTTGGCGTCTTCTGGCAGATAATTACCACTACTGAGTTACGTCTGAGGTATTTCAGGGATCTTTCATCTCACAAAGCGCTCTCAAAGCGCCGCCTTCCCTCTTGTTTCGAATGAAATGGTTTCATCCCCAACGCCGGGGCTGAGCCGGACTCGATTTCGACAGTGTGGACGGTGACTCACTGCCCCCCCCCCCCCTCCCCCCCCCCCCTCTCTCTCTCTCTGTCACTCACCAGCAGCAGCAGCGCGTCCCCGCGCGGCCCTGTCTCTTTGCGTGTCTCGTCACGGAGCCCGTGGCCCGAGGACGGCTGTATACTTTGAGATTTACTGACCTACATATGCGGCAGAGGAGGAAACTCGGTGCGTGTCGCGTTCTCAGAATAAATCAGTGGCCTCATAAAATCTGCAGCGACTCTGACCTACCAACAATAAAATGCCGTCAGACATTTATTTATGAGGATTCACTTAAGCAGAATTCCTCCGCATGCAAATGTGCGCAAACACGCGCACGCACGCGCACACGACAGACACGCAGCATGGCGTGCGGCACAAGCAGCGAGGATGCTTCTTTTGTTCATTGTGCATAAGTCATGGTCGGACAGATGACCTTTGGTCTGAGCAGCCTGGCTCCCTCCCTGCCAGCAGGAGCAGCCTCTCCCCGTCTTCCCCGGCTCCTCTTTCGCTCTCTCCTCCTCGTTTCTGATGGGAACGTGCTCCGATAGTGGGTTTGGTCCAGGAACAGAAAAGCGGGGAGAAATGTCCTCCCATACGGCGCCCGCTGCGGTGCATACGATGCCCCCGGCTTCAAAATGACCACGGGAGCCACACAGGGAGAAAAATAGGCTTTCTATACGTGAAGCTGCAGCGGGCGAAAATAAATCTTTACGGCGCAGATGTGGAGCTCAAAGGGAAAATGCGGGGGTAAAAAATAGACAGAGAGAGGGAGAGAGAGAGAGAGAGAGGCCTAATTACAGTAGGAGGGTTGGGTGGTTTGTCTCAGCTGGTGGACATGGCTGCCTCAGATCCTAATCTATACTCTGCTCCCACTCTGCCTGCTCAGGCTCAGACACTGTGTGCATACGCTCAGACTGCTGCATTCCCCGACGGGCAGGGCACACTTTACGCTAAAATACACCAACAAACAATTGTTTGCATTCAAATGAATTGTTTCATTTGAACTCTTACTTCTGTTTCTGTTTTTGCAAATACCGAAGACTGGTGTCCGACCAGGTCTGTGATGTTCGTGTTTCGGTAAAGCACAGAAACCATGGGGACGGATGTCTGACCTGAGACCAGAGTTGGACGTCAGACAGCGATTGCTCTGACTTGTAGCCCCCCCCCCCCACCACCCCCTCCACCTCCACTGTAAGGAGTTAAAGTGTAAACGCTGCAGCGACCAGCAAGACAAAGGAGCACAAACACAAAGACGAGCGGCCACGGGGAGAGAATGAATGAGCGAGAGTTGGAGCCACAGCCTGTGAATGCCATGCCAACTATGTGGGGCATGTGGCAACACACACACGCACGCACACGCACGCACACGCAGAGAAGGCACCGAGAGGCAGCGCGGGGGTCTTAACAGATTAGTGCGGGTGGAGCAGGGGGGGGTGGACATGTCTCCAGGAGAGCAGCAACACACACTACCCCCCACTGAACCGGATTCCAACAACACATGGCATGGCTGGTCTGTGTGTGTGTGTGTGTGTGTGTGTGTGTGTGTGTGTGTGTGTGTGTGCTCAGACTGACTGTCTGGCAATTCTGGCAAAATCCAGATGGACTGATCTACCTCGGAGCAAAGAGTCGAGGTGGTTGAGAGGAACCCGTGCTTACAGTGTATTCTTTCTCATTGCGGCGGTTTGTACTGTACTTGCTACTGACATCACGCCGCATTCAGTCGATGTTAAAGCTGCGGCACACCTTTTGGTGTTTTGTGACGGTTGTGTCAGAGCAGACGCAGAGCTGTGAGATCAGTGGAAAGTAACGCGTCGTCCCCGGCTGACAGAGGAGAGGAGGAGGCCGTTTCGCCTACATCACACACGAGCGCGTAGAGCCTTCAAGACGGGACGGTTGATCAAAGCGGGACTTGTTTTTGGTTGAGCAAAAAGCATCAATTTTCCTTTCATCCGGACGCGGTGTTTACGGTGTCCGCCTCACGTGTTTAATCGCGCTGACTGACTGACTGACTGACTGACGGGCCGGCGCTGAGGGGAAGGAGCGTCTGAGTGACACGATTCCTACTGTCTGCGCTGTGTGGGAGTGTGCCAGGCCGACGTGTTGACTTCATTAGTCTCCAGTTAATCTCTCAGCATGTGGTGGTGCGTGTGTGTGTGTATGTGTGTGTGTGGGAGCAGCCGCACACACACACACACACACACACACACACACACACAAGATCCAAGACTGAACATGAATATCATCGGGGTCGATTCGGCTCATGCAGTAAAACACACATCCAGCCAGCGTGTCCTGGCGAGCGTGAGCTTGTTTGACTTGACAAATCCCACATGGTTTTCGCGCTGAAATATTTATAACGTTGTTTAGATCATTTATATCCAATGTTGATTTGTTTTTCTTGGGAGGTCAACGTGATTTTTTTTCTAAATGCTGTCTGGGATGGAGAGGGTGTGATGAAGATAAAGCTAGAGAGCTTCATGGACAGACGGTCCACTTTGTCTGTTAGTGGTTAGAATGACTAACTACTAACATTTAACATTTACTCGACCCTTTAAGAGCTAAAATATCAAACATGTTTGACATTCCGTAAAATACAAACTCCCGGCGTGCTCATCCTCCCCTCGCTGCAGTGGACTTGAAAGCATATTTTCCTTTCACTTCTCTTAACCCGGCCAGGCCACGATCACATTCTTCACGTGCTAATGGCGTCCAATAGTGTCCTCCATCCCCTAAACACGGCTGTCGAGATGCTGTGAGGTTAAAAGTTAAATGCCTGGCAGGAGGAGCGGGGATTATCTCCCTCGAGCTGCGGGGATCGCTTTTTGATATGAACGTCCCACGCGGGAAGTGTTTCATTAACAGCGGCTCCACCGCACCTCCATTTACATCTGAAGAGATGCTTCAAAGAGGAAATAAAGGCAGTCTGAAGTCTAAAAGAACTGAAACGCTTAAACGTGTTTGTTGTCGTATTATAGTGAGTAAAGTCGGGGTAAAATCCCTGGTGCCTCCCGGTGCTGCAGTCACATCTCTGTAACGCAGCTGTCCAGGCCCTGGACAGCAGGACGTCTGTGGTGTGGCTGTCAGAGACGGAGGAGGAGCCGCTCTCACAGAAACTCCTCCACCAACCACAGGAGCAACATGCACAGCGACCGCAGATCAGATCGATAACTGTGTGTCCGTCTACTGACTGTTGTCCTGGCTGGTCTCCAGGTGCTGGAGACACACACACACCTGTGTGTGCGCGTGTGCGTGCATGTGTGTGTGTGTGTGTGTATAACACGTTTTTAACAGTTCTCCGCCCTCAAAGTAGACGCACAACTTCACATTAAAAATAGCTGCTATTGGTGTTTGGAGTCACTGTATAAAACTTTAAAGGAGTACTCTTTCAAGAATATTGAATTTCCTGCATATCATGCAGCTGTGTGTGTGTATGTGTGTGTGTGTGTGTGTGTGTGTGTGTGTGTATGTGTGTGTGTGTGTGTGTGTGTGTGTGTGTGTGGAGATAATGAGAGGGCTCAAGATGCCCACACATGAATGTGCACCCGGACCCACACACAGTTTGTGCAGCTATTCTTGTGAGGATGCCGCATTGGCTTCCATTTATTTCGGACAGCCGGCCGCTAACCCTGACCTAACCTCACTTCACACCTTACCCTCCGTCTTAACCAGGATGAAGACATGCGGCGTGTGTGTGCGTGTGTGTGCGTGTGTGTGCGGGTGTTGAGGGCTGGCTGTTGCTGTGGCGCGTGGCTGCTGACACACCCCTCCTAATACATCAAGGCCTTTGATGACAGCTGTGTCAGCTGACACTACTGCTTGAGCTCTTGACACGAGCAGGACACACACACACGCACGCACGCACACACACACACACACACACACACACACACACACACACACACACACACAGTAGTTTCCATTCATTTCCTGGAGACTTAGTCTAATCCTAACCCAGGTCTTTGCTCATAAATTGAATGATTTACACTCTGGGGTCCCACAAATACCATAATATAAAGTCAGCACTCACCCACACACCCAGCTCCTGAAAACAATAGCAAGTGGACCTTGAAGCAACTCAGTAACATTGTGCAACAGCCTTTTATGTTGACTCACTCACACACACACACACACACAATTGTTCACTTGTTTAAATGCTAAACCAAGCGCTTAAAAAAAAGATCAAGTTTACACCTTCATGATATGAATTGGTTTAAACTTCGATTTGAGTGTCTAACCGATAGAAAACTGAGCGCTGTATCTTCTTTACTCTCTGTCTCTCTCCACCTCACAGTTTGGACTTTCTCAGTTCTCCTCTGTTGGTCTGTGCAGAGTGTGTCGACAGCCGTGTGTCTCTGATATCAGACCGATTGTGTGCGAGTGTGTGTGTGTGTGGCTGTCGGTCGGAGCAGCCTCACAATGGGACATTTGGTGTGTGAAGCCGAGCTGGAGCCTCGGTGGGCAGCTGAGCCTCTGCAGCTGGAGCTCCCTCTGCCTCTCCGCCCGCTCGCTCCCTCCCTCCCTCCCTCCATCCCTGCCTCGCTCTCCGCCGTGAAACAAACACCGCCGCTTTCATCGCTCCGCAATTTCTACTCACCCTCTTTGGATGTGTGTGTGTGTGTGTGTGTGTGGATGGGTGGGGAGGGGAGTGTTGAGACTTCTCTCGGCTGAAATTCCTTCTTTTATAATGACTGACTAGTGTGTGTATGTGTGTGTGTGTGTGTGTGTGTGAGGAGACGGAGGGGACGGGAGGTAAGTGAGCAAAGGAGCGAGTCATTACAGCGAAGGGCACCGGCAAGGTAAATACATAAAGCGAGCCGTTTCTCAAGACTTTCCCGCTCGCTGTGTGACTCTCAGCAGCAGTGGTTCAAACTGACGACATGAATCTTTAAAAGCACCCCCCAAATATATAATTTATTGGGCTAAAACGGCCCGGTTGCTCCCTGCATTTGTTAATACATAATACATCGGCTGCGGACTATTTTCAGCGGTGGATGGCCATTGGAGGGCATTGTGCAACTGAACGTGCTTTGTGTGCATGTGCGTGCATGCGTGTGTGTGTGTGTGTTCATGGAAATCGGAGGAACATGTCGTCCAGTGCCCCATTGTGCCTCAGTGATGTGGTTTTAATGGCCGTGGGACAACAATGGAGCTGCTTGTGGGATGGTACGTTGCAGCGCTGGTTTGTGTGCTTACGGGGGATCTGTTGACTGGAGTGATAAAGCGAAACACCATCAATCAAAACTTAAGCCCAGCGGCAGGTTTGGCCATAAAACGGGAATCTCAATGTTATGCGTCACACTGACACACACACACAGAGGTTGGCTTTGTCCTTTTCCCCTCGTTTCTGCATGAGCCGGTTCCAATAAGGAGCACTTTTCCCGGCCTGACCTGAAACCCGCCCAGCACCGTTGGGGATGAACTGGAACACGGGCCGGGAGCCGGACCCGATCGCCCATCATCACTGCTGGAGCTCACTAATGCTCTCGGAGTACACCCCAGCAGCCAGATTCCCACATCTGGTGTTTAGTCTGGAATCTGAGGAGTGTTGGCTGCTTTGGCTGCATGCTAATATCACAGAGGATCCTGCACTGGGATCCTTATTGGTCAGACTAACACTTGAGTCCCTCTGGACCCTTTGTCAGGGTGTTCTTATGATAACGCTCTTAAATAGATAATGATCCAGTCAGTCTGAGCGCACCAGTGAAGGGTAATTAAGGGCAATGGCACACGCAGAATCTGTAATGGTGCAAGGACTAGACTAACAGGGACATGTGAGACGGCGTGACACAGAACTATGAATATTTACAGGAGTATTTGCATATCTTATGACTGACAACATCTGTCTTGCAGCTTCATAAATCATTCAAGTTGCGTCCCAGTGATCTCCTTGTGTCTTGTGAGCTCTGCAATATCATCCATCCATCATCTTACACACTTTGTACCCCCACAGGGTCTATTGGGGCACATAGGCTGGAGACGGGGAATACACCCAGGACAGTCCATCACAGGACACATACACACTTCATTAGCTCTCACACTCACACCTAGGGGCAATTCAGACTCTCCAATCACCTAAACATCCATGTTTTTGGACTGTGGGAAGAAAGTTCTATAAACAGATCTTGCCATGGAGCATCCACCTTCAAAGTGCAAAGTAAAATCTCTTGCCACAGGAGAATGAATGTGAGCTGAGCCACGGGGACCTCAGACCATCTCTGTGACGTGACAACTGCAACACGTGAAGACGCCGTGCATGAAACACTCTCCTCCCTGTTCTAGTCAGACGAACGCACGTCCGGGCCGGAGTTCACGGAAGTGCATCCTCCCTCTTAATCAGCCCCTGATGGATCGTCTGTGGTCCTGTCTGCCATGTATTCCCTCAGATGGGCACCTCCCTCTGTTATCTGACTGTAAACACTGTAGTGACTGCACAGGGAAACATTGGCTGACCTGCGGGACACCTCCCCCCTCTCTTGGGCGGTTTCTTCACAGAAGAGAGGCGTATGACCTCACACTCTCCCTCCCTTTAGAGTTAATTAGGACGAGTCTGTCGGAGTCACACCGGCGTGAACACAATGCAGCTTCCACGGACGACGTGAGAATACGGGAGTGATTCTAGTGGAAACGAAACTCCAAAAAATAACTTTGACTATGTGACTAAAAGCAAGACGGTCAGACTCTAAAGGCTTTGTGTTCCCACCCCCGAGGGAGTGTGGCTGATCTCAGGAGAGGTCAGGGAACCGCCTCATCCACTTTGAGCCACGCAGGGCAAATTTGGTGAATGGCTGGGGATGGAGAGGCGGCAATCAATACGGACCATCAAGTTCTTTTGTTGATTAAACAGGGAGTGACATCACCTCAGCCGCAGGCTCCCGTCCCCACACAAACAAGTGTAGACGTGGAGGCTGCTGGGATCAGTATAGAGCATAGAAGCACAGTGATGTGCAACAATCGATGAATATAATCGTACAGTCTGCTGTCTCGCGGAGCGGCTTCATCCCCCGTCTCTGAAACCGGAGCACGCGGGACACTGTGCAGCTGAGCGCAGAGACGGCTCCATGTTTGTGAGTATCCTGCTGCTGCTGCTGCTGCTGCAGCTCAGCGACGCAGTGACATGATCCCATCCAAATCTGGGTCTGCCCCGCTCCTGACCTGATTAGGCACATCAGATACGATACCATGATGTCAACAATCCACAGTGAATACAGTTACATTTATTAAGTCACGGGACGCGGCGGCCAGCCCAGCCCCATGTCAGCCGCGCAGATCGTTAGTCGGAGGAAAGACGGGACGACGGGATCCGGAGGAGCGTCTGGCCAGATGACGTGCCCTGAATGATTTCAGTCCAGCCCTCAGTGCTTGTTCATCCTGTCCTGAGTCGACTTTTTTTTTTTTTTTCACACACTCAACCCAGATCACAGCAGTGCAGGAACCACTGTGTTTTAAATAGAACGGCCAGAGCGAAACACTGACGCACCAGTGAGCAGGTCCCCTCCCCCGCATCCAGAGCCCCAGCTGAGAGAAGTTTCCAGTGTCCAACTTTAAAGTCTGCTCAGTCCTGCTGCCAAACAGGCTCCAGTGCCGAGGAGACAATGTGAGGCAGCCTGGATTACCCAGACCTGAGATTAGCCACAGCTAGCTGCTTCCTATGTGTGTGTGTGTGTGTGTGTGTGCGTGTTCAGCTCCACGGTGTTTCAATGTGTGTGAATGTATCATAAAGGAGTGAGAGACACTGGGACGAAGATGAGCTCATACGCTAATGTGCAGAGGAGCAGCTGGACCTCAACATTACCATCAGCACTACTACTACTACTACTACACACACACACACACACACACACACACACACACACACACACACACTCTTGTTCACAGTGGTGCTTACACATATGGCTCACTGCACCAGAGCAAGCCTGGAGGGGCTTCCCAAGAGAACACACACACACACACACTTGCTTATCCACATACACCCCCCCCCCCCCCCCCCCCCCCCCCCTCCACCACACACACACAAACACACACACAGACACACACAGCTTGTCACCTGCTGGCGCATTAAGTGCTTACTCACCCAACCACAAGATCAGAGCTGAATTATTAACAATCTTATTATTTCACTGGTCCTCCTCCAAGCACACACACACACACACACGGCTGTTTATTTTGCCTCTGCTTCTCTCTGCCTTGTTGTTTTCTCTCAGCTGCTTATTATTTCTCCTCTGTCTTGAGGCGCTCCTCAGGTGGAACAGGTTGTTTCGGTCCAGAGGGGCACTGCGACGTGGACTGTGAAGACGTGCACTCATTAAAGTAAAGAGCCGCCGAGGGATTCAGCCATCACAAGGACAAATACATTTGTGTCTTTTTACACGGCTCTGCAGAGGCTGCCAGTCACCACTGTCCACATAGCGAATTATAGCTAATCATAACCCAACCCTAACCCTGGCCCCCGAGTTAGAACAACTAACTAATGACTTGAGAGTGTTTCCACTACAATTACAAGAGAGTTACAAGAGAAACTTTGTCCAACATTACACATTCTGCGCACGGAGGCGCCCTTCTCCACACATCACTCAATTCTTTGTGCTTAATTCTACCAATCTCTCCAATCAGCCCGAGTCTGAACATTGATTAGAAACTCTCCTCTGAGATCGATACAGCTAAATCAATGACGAAGGGCCACTTCAGGCTAGCACAAGTTGCGCCGGCGGGGTGAATGACCAAACCTCGAGTTTTCCTTTCGACAAAAAATAGACACATGATTCCAGTTAAGACAAACAGAGACAATAACAGGAAGCGCGTGTGTCCGAGGAGGAAACTGAAACAACTCGGCGCCACAACTCAGGTGAGGAGACAATGCGCGTTCCTCATCTGAGACTTGACGATTTTCTCCGTATTTTCTCTGCTTCCTTACCTTGCCCTGTGGCTTGCTGCTGCTCTCCCAGTTCCTCTTATCCAGGGAGGGGGGCACCTGGTACACGTCCTGGCCTGCCCCGCTCCCCCCGGGCGGGGCCACTCCCTGGCCTGGCCCCGGGCCCACAGAGGGCGGCACCTGGTAGATGTCCTGCCCGGGCAGCTGGTACTGTCTCTGAGCCAGAGGGGGCGCCTTGCTGGGCGGTCCGGGCTGAGCCAGCGGAGGGGGTCCCACCGGCCCCGAGGGGACTTGGTACAGACTCTGGGGACTCGGCTTGGGGCCGTGCGAGGGGGGCATCATGTAGACGGAGTCCGGGTTGGGCTGCGCGGGGCCAGGGGAGGAGTAGGCCGGGTGCATAGACGTGTACTGCGCCGAGGGGAGGGGCTTGTTGAAGCCCGGGGAGGAGGTGGCGATGGCGATGGCGGCGGGCGAGGGTGCGAGCGAGGGTTTGGCGTAGGCGCTCTGTGGGGGGAGGGGCCTCTGGGCCATGGAGGCGGGGCAGGGCGTGGCGGGCTCCGGCGTGGAGGGCAGGGCCTGCTGCTTGCTGTCGTACATGCCCACCAGGATCTTGAGGCGGTTGCCGGGGACGATGCCCTGGCGGCCGTGGAGGGAGCACAGCCACCAGCCGTCCAGGCCCTGCGTGTCGCGCTCCAGCACCGTCATGATGTCACCCTTGCGGAAGGACAGCTCGTCCGGGGACTCGGCCACGTTGTCGTACAACGCCTTGGCCAGCACGTTCTGTAGGGGAGAGACAGACACACAGAGAGGCATGAGACGCGCTGCACGGACACACAGGCCGCCTATTGTTGGGCCTGTCCGTAACGTATCTGTGGACAAGAAGAACAGCAGAGATAAAACGACTTCGTTCGACGTTCCCAGCTGTGTGTTTCTCAGTTCCCCGGTCCGTACTGTTGTAAGTGTGACGGGGACATTTGCAATGTCTCCTTATCTTTCGTCATGTTATCTTTGTGCAAACAAAGATAATCTTTTTTTTTTTCCCCGAATTTGAAAACCCTGCAATAAATTGCTCATTCAGACAGCATAATGTAAATCATCTCAGCCGAGTGGAGTGGATGGATCATTTGTCTCCCGACTCGTACCATGGTCTTCCGTCTCTGCCAGCGTATAGAAGGTGTTGGGGAGTGTCTTCTAGGAGTCAAACCGAAATCCCAAACACCTCGGCCCATTATTTTCCACGTTTCTACGATAACATCTCTGTCCAACATCCCCATCTGTCTTTGGCTGTTCCACTAATTAGCAACTACTGGCTGACGTGTAGAGAGAGAGAGAGAGAGAGAGACTGTGGCTGCATGATAAAAGAGGCCGACACTGTGACTGTGGGTATTTAAGGGATGTAAACTGTGGCCTCTTGTGTCTCTGTCGCGTGCTTGGGTCTCATGGACTAAGTGGTTTTTACAAAGGTCCACCAGTCACTTTCAAAGATCCCGGACACGGCCGATAAAGTGCTGCAGCTGCGAGCCGCTCCTCCACCTCCCTGTGTGCCGGGCATTACGGGGCCACGGTATTGGCCCCGGACAGCATCCTTAAAAATTAAGACCGTTTAATACGCCTCGAATGCGGCTGCAGTGGCCACGATGAATGCCTCTATCTTTACATGTGAGCGGGAGCTGAAAAATCCCAGCCACAGCTGCGCGCATAATTAGGATGGCAGCGAGAGCACTTAGCCCTATTATCATTCATTTTCATAAATGACATGCGGCTACATGTGTTACCGTGCAGCCGGGGAGAGGGCAAAGTACAAGGACGCCGAGCCGCCCGCACTGTTTGATCGAGGATAAAGTCGAGGGTGGAATCTGGGCGAGCCGGCATAAAACCGCGGATAAGGTTAATAGTTCTCACAATGGAGTGTATTTCATATCCAAAAGGCGCATTCAGTGAGCAGAATGGAGATGATTGGATTAGATTGGATTGGATTGTCGGCACAGCGAGAGCACGCGGGGGGGTGGGAAAAAAAAAAGAGAAAAGTTTTAAATCCTACATGAGGGGAATAGGGAATGGGATCATTTAATAACAGAAATAGAAAATAGAGTTGCTTGGCAGTTAAGATGAAAAATAAAATCCAATCATGACTTCATCTCGCCGGCGTCGCTCCAACCCACATGCGCGCAGACTGGACCATCTGTGCGCAAAACCCAGTGTGCAAACAGAAACACCTCCCCGCAGTCCCTCTGCATCTCTTTGAAACTAAACCAATATTTGTCATCCACGTCTGAACTCGGCCCGCTCTCCTCCCTCTCTGTGTGTCTGAGTTCCACCCCAACTATCACAGACTGGTACAGCCTGTACTGGCCCCACGCCAGCCACACACACACACACACACACACACATACACAGTGAGCACAAAGCACTGCCCATTTAAATGAGGCCATGTAATTGGCTTCCAGATTTATAGTCCGACTTTTCTTTCACGGGCACTGAAGGCCTGTTCATGGCTTCAGAGTGGGCTGGGAACCAGACTGAGAAAGACGACACTCGACCCTAATATACTCACTTCATCAAATCCACTGGCTGGGGTTAACACGCATAGAAAGTTCCCTTTTACGGGGGAGGGGATGGGGGGGTGGGGGGGATCCATGCCAGAGCCTCCTCCACAATTATGTGATATTCAGTTACTGCGATCAAAGGTCTGGTTTCTTCTCCCCTCACTCTGACCGTTCACCACCCCCCTCTCCTCCTCTGGTCACACGTTTGCATGATTCAGGAGTCTGGACGTGCAGAATTTGACACGAGAAAGCCGAAAGGTGGGAAAGTCACTCAGTGCTCACCTTAAAATGAGACAACGGCTCGTTTGGAGGCGCGTGAAAAGCTAGTATGTGACTACAAGGATGCAAGGAAATCAATGTTGTCCCCGGATTTGCGAGTAACTTGTTTGTCCAGAAACAATAGATCTTCTCACATGCAGATAACATCACACAGAGGGAAAATGTGCACCTTCCTCACTTTTCGGCCACGTTTCTGTCTCCACTAGCACGAGCACGTTTGCTTCCTCTATCAGGCCGTTACTACTAGCAGCTGCACTGCGCCCACACGGAGGCCGGCGATACACACTCCTACAGTGGCCCGGGCGCAGTGCGTGTGCCTCTGCTGCCCTGCAGCTCTGCCTCTTGTGTGAGAGCTGAGTGGATGATGAATGCGCTCCTGTGTGTGTGTGTGTGTGTGTGTGTGTGTGTGTGTGTGTGTGTGTGTGTGTGTGTGTGTGTGTGTGTGTGTGTGTGTCCTCTGTGCTCTGTCTCTCTCAGCCAGCCTCTGCAGAGACTTGAGCACAGCTACTGAGGCCGGGCCGGGGTCACCCTCTCTCACATACTGTATATACCCACGCACGCACATACACATATGCAGCACAAAGACCGCAGAATGCAGAAATCCCCCTCCGGAGGCCATCGCAGTGTCCAGAGAAACAGGAAGTGGGATGAGGATGATTCACACAGCCTCCTGCTCGGACCATGAGTCAGTGGCTTGACCCTGGGGTCTCGGAGTCACCCTGAATAGGTTCTCATGCTCCCTATTTCTGTCTCTTTGTGAATCCTACGCCGGTTTGTCAAAGTTCGCCCAGTGAAGTTCGACAATCGCGGTGAGTCACCGTGATTACGCTCTAATTGGATACGTTTAGACCGCGCTGTGCAGCACACACAACCTCCCGGGGTCACCGAGCAATTCCCAGCCATCCCCGCCTCTGAGCTGTCCTATGAAAAAATAAATACCGAATAAATACCCCAAAAATAATCTCAACTGGTGGCAATTTGGTGGTTTGGCCGACTTACAGAAATGACACAAATTAGTGGCAGCTGACTAAACTTGCTGGGAACAATTTTCCTCACGAGGCAAAAAAAAAAGAAAAAAAGAAATATTGATGGCCTCTAGCTATGGGTTGCGGGTTGTTACGTCCTTCCTAAATTGCAAAAACTCAAGCTATTTCATCATGAAATGTAGAAGTAGGAAACATTCAACTGGGACCACATCTGTAGCTGCAGCTAACTCGCTGTGGATAAAAGCGTCTACTAAATGCTAATACATATACCTGCTAAACAGGTATATGTAAGACTTTAACGTCAAGGCAGGATTTGAGGCAGAATCCGGTCTGAATCGCAGCTGAGCTCAGTGGAGAGAGCAACGTGTTCGATAGCCGGCTACATATCTTCTTCTCCTGTCTCTGCAGCAGTGTGCGTGTGTGCGTGTCAGCATCGATTGTGCACGCTGCAGGTGTGCTGGATCCGAATCCGTCGCAGCGACAAACACGGGTGACTGTGGGAATCCTGGCACCGAGGCAGCGAGGGCAGAGAGGGCAGGGAGCAGACAGAGAGAGAGAGAGAGAGAGATAGAGCTCAGCTGTGACATTTCCATTCACCCTCTCCCCTGCAGCTCAGCTCTTGTACAAGAGCTGCAAAGTGCAAGCCCGCTCTTGCTAAATATTCCCCACTAAATTCCACACCCGAGTGCCTGAACAACCTCGGCTCCCGCGTAAACTCACTTATCGATGCTCGCTGCCTGAAAACAAGCTTTCCAGCTCTGTGGCCTTTTCTCCCTGAACGTTTCCCCCCCTCCCGAGCAGCCGCAGCGTGGGTTAACACGGGGTCGCGTCGAGGTGACACGTAGCCGGATGCGGGACGTGCCTCGGTGAGGCGTCTCATTTGGTCGAGCAGGGCAGTGGGAGAGCTCCACTACAGTGGAGACATGAGCCAGGGCCTGGTCCACATACCTGACCCACTGTATGTCCCTATAGTGTGAGATTGTGTTGCTCCATCTTTGTTTACTCCTCTTGTGCCTCCTCATATGCCTCCTCCTCCTCCTCCTCCTCCTCTGCCGCCTCTGACTTACTCGAGACACTTGTGGAGCCTCGCTCCTTCAACCACGTCCGTTCCCCTCGGCGATTAACGACAACGGCAAGATTCAAACTTCGCGGCTCGACAATAACAAAAACGTCTCCGTCGTTACGACCGGAGGAGCTTTACAGACGAACACAAACGGGTAATGGGATGCCGAGGCGCCGGAACATCCTCGTGAGCTAATCAGCGTGAGAAAGCCACGGAGCAGACACTTGTTCATCCTCTGTGCGCAGGCAGGCCGGGGAGTGTGGAGAAATGAGAACACAATGGTGGCTAATCACATTAGCCCGAAAGCTCCCGGGACAAATCCCGGCAGCAACAGGCGGCAACAGGCGGCAACAGTGCGACGCGGGCCATGGCGACCGTTGCTGGGGCGACCGGCCGCCACCGCCTGATGCCGGGACGGCGCTGGAGTCGTCTCGGCGGGACAGAGGACGGGGGGTGAAAGAGAGACAAAAAGACGCGACCGAGAATCTGAAACATGACTCCCATAGGGAGGACACCCAAGAGACTTTTGCTCCGCTGTCTTGGCAGTTGACATCTGCCGTCACTTAAAAAGATGTCGCCTTAAATGATGATGAGTGGGAAACCCTCAATACACAATCGATCCGTCATTGTACCGAGAACAGACTACAACTTTGAAAAGGTAAAGTTGCTATGCCACAACTACTGCAGTTTAAGACTATATTAGAAATTAAGTACTGCCCAGCAGTTAATTATAAAATGTTCCTTTGTTAAACTAACATAAGCATAAAATGTGAGGCAGAAACAATTAGTAATTTGCCTTTGTCTCTTTCATGCCATTGTCAAGTGAATATCTTTGAGTCTTGGACTGTTGGCCGCACAAAGACCGAACGGCTCAGAAGTGCGACGGCTCCTCTGGCGTTTTACCGACTGAGGACGCAACCGAAGAAGCTGTACTCAGCATTCAGAGCGCTAGCGGCGGCGCTGAGCGAGTAAAGTGAGCAGGAGAGTCTGCTCACAGTCAGGGCAGAGTAACTCGTCTTTTTGTTGAAAGTCTGCTGCGAGGGAGAGAGGAGAGAGAGGGTGGGGGGGAGGAGCAGGGAAAGAGATGTCCACTCAAGAGAAGGTAATGTGAACAGCTGGTTGAGTGAGCTCAGCAAAGACAGGTCGCTCATCTGTGCGAGTGGGACTGTGTGTGTGGGTGTGTGTGCGCCTGCCCGGCTTAATGTCCTTTGTCTCTTGCCTCCTATGTGACCCCTGGGGACAAATAGTAGCCTGCCACAAAGAGGTTTGTGTGTGTGTGTGTGTGTGTGTGTGTGTGTGTGTGTGTGTGTGTGTGTGTGTGTGTGTGTGTGTGTGTGTGTGTGTGTGGTGTGTGTGCATGCCTATTCACCACAGTTGAGAAAGAACATAGAAAAAAAAGGCACTTTATGCATCCCCCTCTCCATCTATTCAAAGCATCCGGTCTCAGTCCATCTCCGCTCTTCCTCTTTTCTGGGTGCGTGCGCTCTGTCCATCTCCCAGCTGTCCTGCTCAGAGTCTCTCCCAGCCATACACACACACACACACACACACACACACACAGACACTTGCGGGCCAGGAGTCAATCTTTGCCGGGGCGATAAAACAATCACGCAAGGAAGGCAATGACGCCATCTCTCAAATTCAGCGGCGCTTAATGGCGGTATGTTGTACACGGCCATTCAAACAAAGCCATCGTCGGCAGGAGCCGTTGGCTCCTATGGCAAAGGGGTCGACTATCGACTCCCAGATCTAGATAACACAGAATTACGCTGGAAAGGAGGGAGAGGTACCAAAGTGCAGCTATCACAGAGAGGCGGAAATGCGGTGAGCACCGTGGACTCCAGACCGAGCCAGTCTCTCTTGGAAGTCGTGTTCAAACCTAGCTCACCCTCCCCACCTGAACCCAGCCGACCAATCGCAGCCTGAGGTGCAGCCAGGTCGCGTCTTTTGTTTTGTTTTTTTTTTGTTTTCCATGTCCTGTATTTCATGCACTTCTGCCTCCCAAAGCTGCGACTGCTGCACCCAGGAGCACAAAGAGACCAGCGACAACAGACAGGGGGAGGCGGCAGGGGAAAATGGCGTTCAGGGCCAGAATACTTTCACATCGAATTCATTTCGACCAAAGCGGAGTCGATGATTGTCGGAACAGTGGAAACACTAGCCACAAAACCCCTGCTAGAAACCCTAGCTTTCCCTTCTTTTTGTGACTTTGGATGAAGTGCGTTTCACAAAGAGTTCATTAGTTGACTGCTCAAAAGACGGAAACTTTAACTCTGTTTCCACAATTTCCATGCACATCCCTGTAGAGCCCATGTTATTTGACCTTTCAAAATAAGAGCCAGAGACATGTACACTGCCTGAGGAGGTCGACAATTCAGGAAACCCAACCAAAACAGTCACAACAGCTGCGAGAATCGTTCCATTCTCACAATTTTCTTAAATAACTGCAGCAAACTCAGCATCTTACACACACCCCTCAGCTGACACTATGGATGAGGGTGCGGGACACACACACACACACACACACACACACACACACACACGCATAACATGCACAAGCAATGACGTCTAACACACAAGATCTTCTGTCTCCTCACACGCACGACAGAAAACAGTCATTATGGAATAAGCAGTGAACAACAGATCCTTCTACTGGGACCCAGCCCAGATGGAGCGAGTGTGTTTGTGTGTGTGTGTGTGTGTGTGTGTGTGTGTGTGTGTGTGTGTGTGTGTGTGTGTGTGTGTAGATGGGCGGTGGTAAAACATGACAAGTTGGGCAAGCCTCTACATGACAGCAACATGAGAGGAATTGTGTGTGTGTGTGTGTGTTTGGTTTCATTTCTTCTCAGTGCTGCTTCCTACGTGTTGTTAGCCTCACACACTGTAATTTGCATGACATGTCTGACCTGAGGTGTACTTAGGAGTCAGAGCGGCATGTAAAATGAAAGAGGAATACGCTTGAAATGCCTAAAAACTTTTAAAAAAACCTTTTCCACTGCAAACTCTCCTCCACGTCTACAGGGAGACGCGGAGCAGAGAGAAGCAGCCGGAAAACCTAAGCACAATTACGGCGCTACGCGCTTATCTAAAACCCGAGAACATACACTGTTCTCGTTTATTACACTTCGGGGAAACTTAAAGGTCGTTAAACTAATCTTTTCCACTGTCTGACTGAGACATATTGTGCAGTTCGTGTTGCAGATTCGCTCGGAGCCGCTCTCCGGTTCGAGCTTCTGCTGAGTTGAAAAAGGCTGTGTGTGTGTGTGTGTGTTTTTTTTGCTGCATCTTTTGATCTAAAGGAAACATCCTCAGACAGTTGTCTAAGGATTTTTAGACATATTTGCCTTAAAAAACGCAGACATGTTTGGCGTTTCTGGAAACTTTGAGGCCTCCGCTAGAGTTTTGAAATAAACCCCAGCGAAAAGAGGAGCGCGCGGTGCTGTTTTCTCTTGGGCAGATTCATCTCTCGTTCAGCAACTTGTTTACGCAAATCCCTGCGATCAGAGATCGGATGCTCCTTGCTTCCCGGCAAACTACTGGAAGGTTATCGTGGCGCGAGCGGAGGCCACCAGAAAGCATCAGGAGGGAGAGCTTTGATTCGCTCGGGCGGAGGTGAAATAGTGGAGGTGAAGATGTGGATCCTCTGGTAGCTGCGGGCGGGGAACGAAAACATTTTTGTTTTGCTTGTAACAGAATTTCTGGAGGTTTCCAGTATTCCAGGACGTACGCACGCGTCTACCATAACAGAGCGTGCGCGTTGCTGGAGTGAGCCCTCTCCCTTAGACACACACACACACACACACAAACGCACACACACACACACACACACACGCATACTTACTACAGCATTCCACAGGCTCCACATACAAACACACAACTCTCCTATTACCTCACATTCCAGAAGTGTCACAACACACACACGCACCAGCACGCACAAACACACGGATACGCTCAAGCTCTTGCGTTTCATCATAAAGACGATAGAACCAACACTAAAAGCGCCGCGATCCTATTTTTCCTTCCTTGCTTTGTGTCCTTCTCTTTCCCCCTCCGCCCTCCTCTCTCTTTCTCTCTCCCTCCTTCCCGACCACTTCTCTCTCCCTCCGAGCCTCCACCTCCACTTCCCCCTCAATCCCTCACCCCCCCTAAAACCCCCACCCTCCACCCCCCCCAGCCTCTTTTTTTTTTTTTTCCTGTCTTGGCACGTCAGGCCGCTCTTGAGAAATACTTCTCGAGCGCACGGCTGATTTCCACAACAGCAGAGAGAGAGAGAGAGAGAGAGAGAGAGAGAGAGAGAGAGAGACACCTCCACCCAGCTGAGCCGGGCCTAGGTGGAGCTGCGGGACACTGACGTGTGCTCGGCTCCACATTAGTCATCCCCAGTTCCCCCCCACCTCCCCACCCCTCGGCTGATAATACTTGAGGGTGCGGAGCAGTGAGAGGTGACACGTTCTGGGAGCCTATCCTCAGATAGCTGTACCTCTTTGTGAGCTACAAAGGGAAACTAAGTGGGGGGATTTTTTTCTAACCCGCAGACAGGCCCGGCCCCGCCAGCCCTCCCGAGCGCTGGCTCGGGCGGCCGCTCTGCCGACTGATGATCCCGGCTGAGGAATCCCTGCCCCGGGGCTGTGACTAACAGCAGAGACAACAGCGGGGACTGTGTAGCCCGGGGCGCTGCGTAGACTCACAGAGGCGTGACCCGAGTGTTGCTCAACCGGCTGACAGACAGCGCTGGCGAGGAGCGGAGGAATCGCTGCCAGAAACACGCAACTAGGTGGATCTCTCTACATTCAAAAGCCATCTCCCCTCTTTAGATGACGAGGTTGCACTCGGGCTGGAACAGGGGGTTTAGTTTCGGTACAAAAGTCCATTGTTGTTCTCTTGAAATGTGAAGCATAGTCTTTTGAATAAAGGCAGAAAACTGCATGAATGGTGCACGAGCACCGCCTGAAAATCACCATCACTTCACGTTGGCCGGATGTGGTTCAGCGGCCGATCGATGGCCTGCTGATGTCACTTCCTGTCCGGATGTCACTTCCTGTCCGTGCAGGAGCTGACGGCGTGCAGCACAGCTCACAGCGTGTCGGGCCATTCCTCACTGTACGCGCCTGTGGCTGTGGCCTGGCTCGTTTACACCCCCCGACCCTTTTGTGGCCCTGTTACTGGCACTTCATCTCTCACAGAGAGATGAAGGGGGCTTTACCCAACCACACACACACACACCCCCGCAGAGCTCTGACTGGCTTCCTGATGGCCGAAAAGGCCTGACAGACAAAGCCCCAGAAACACTTTCGGTCTGTATGCTTTCCCATTCTCAAGCCCTGGCAGTGTAACTTGCGCTCCGGTTGTGTCTGAGATGTCTGAGAAAAGAGAAAAACACAAGGATCTCCGAGCACCTGAATGCACATCCACGGGGCTGCACACACCTGTGTTTAGGGGCTTTACTAACCAGCACTTACACAGGTGGAAAAGACCTGAGCTACAGCCCGCTGACACACCCTCTCAGCACTGTATGTGTGTGTGTGTGTGTGTGAGGCAGATTACAGCCTTGATTTGTCAGATTTCACACTCGCGCGGCTCTTTCAACCGTGGCACGAAAGCTCCCCGGAAAGCTTTTTGGGTTGTTTTTTTTGTACATTTTCTCTTACGCATCGGCGTTTTGAAATTCACGCTCCTCCGGCGAGAAATGGCAAAACCAGAGGGTGTCCGGTTTTTAAGAACGCTTTCACGAGCGGCCGGGGCCATAAATCTGCCCACTGGTGAACTGTGACACTTTGATCGCTCACATAAATCTGTTGAGAAAGCTGCAGCTGAGACTGCAGCGCCGACTCTATGATTCAGCACTGAGCGGCGGGGGGAGAAAAACACGCAGTGATTCATGGCGCGCTCCTTTCTCCCCTGCTAACTGTACTTCCAGGGCGCCGCGAATCCCAACGACGCGGAGCCGCGCTGGGGGCGCGGGCCGCACATGCCCCGCGTCTGAATCACCCGCAGGAAAGCTCCTTCCAAACCACATTCACGCGTCGGACAGATCAGTGCTTTGTAGCCACCGCTGCAGAGGACGCGGGCTCAGTTTTACGCCGTGAAACTTGTCGGGATTGCGGGGCCCGGACGTGCACGACATCCGTCAGCTTCAAGAGGCCTGACGGCTCGAGACAGGTGAGGCCGGCTGTTCCTATGCGAGGAACAACCTTGAATCTGCAGTCGTTCGCACCTGCACGCAGCTAGATTTAATGCATTTTCACGGCGTTTCAGAGAGGACGATCGTCACCCGGTGCGTGCATACGTATCTCTCTGGGAGGCGCAAGTGTTTTTTGTGTTTTTTTTTACATCAAAGACAGTGGCAAACCTGCCCGGCTCGATCTGCCTCCCTCTTTGCTTATTTTCCGAAAACAAAAAAAAAAAAGGGAAAGAAAAAGAAATGCAAATCTGAGAGGAAAAACAGATTTTTCCTCTCCGAGCTGTTGGTTTTCTCTGGAGGAACCCGGCCAGTATTTAGTCAGCCGAACACGGCAGCTTGAGTGTGCGAGTTGATCCCTGACGTTGGAGAACGCGGCGAGTAAACTGAGCGTCAGTCAAGAGAAAGGTGAGCGAGGAGCGATGAGCGGCCAGGCGCTGCTGGGGGTGTTCTCGGGCCGATCACGAGGAGCGATCTGAAAAAGCTCAGACTATTGCGTCTATTACGTCTGACAATCTTGAAAATCGGATTTCCAGACATCCACCCCAGGCGAGAGAGGAAGAGGAGCGCCGTGAACCAGCTTTAGACTCAGCTCTGGGTCAGCTCAGCTCACCTCATTCCTATCTGTGACAAAGGTTAGACAGCGGTTAGACACTGTTAACGAGTGAGGAGACTTCGTCTGATTCACGCTGCAGAAGTGGAGCTGCCGTGTTGGGCCCGGCATGATGATGCCACAGCAGGACAACAGGCCTGGTCTTTTCAGCCTGGCTCCGGACCTCCATGGATCTCCCAGACGCTGCAGACGGGCTTTTTTTTCCCTTCCTCTTCTTTTTTTTTTCAACCGATCCGCTCCGAAAAGACTTGACGTGACAAGGCAAATAAGCATGTCTCACACACCGTGCCTTTGGAACCGGTATTTAGACGTTGTTTGGAGCCGCAGTTGGTAAATGTTAAATGGACTGGTTCTCACACAGAGCCGTACTCAATGCCCTTTGACGGACGCACATTCAGCCATTCAGTCCCGCTTAAAGGCCGGAGCCGGGGCCGTCCACACACATTCACACAGGGCCAAGTACTTAGACATGAGGGCTGCAGGCGATGGGATTTAACCACCTGATTTAAATCTGACAAATGGACGACCTCGCCTCCCTGTCTTCATACATAAATATACTGAATAAATAATGCTGCTACATGCATCTATGATGTCACACAACGTGAGACAGCACGTGTGTGCACACTGCTTCCTGAGCAGCCCGGTTGTTGTTGCCGGGCACCATGTGGTGGCAGGACACTTAAAATCGGTCAATAAATCAATGGATGTAAATATACACTTTTGTCCTTTAGGCCTTATGTCACCCTGGTGGAGAGTGTACTTTCACAGAGTGTGACGGGCCGACATGTTACACTGGTCAGACATCGGCCGTGCCATTCCTCGGATCCACCCATTATTTCTCTGTTTATCACTCAGTTGTTTGGTAATCCATTCGGCTCAAAGGTCAAGGCGAATTGCCTTGTTTTGTCCACACCTAAAATACATGGAGGAAGAGCTGCTGTAGCCTGACACTAAAAAATATTCTTTAAACACTATTACACAGACTATTAAAATACATGGCAACCACTTCATAAGTAGACAAGATGACACTTATTTACGTATGATGGGACCAACTCCAGTTACATGTTACATCAACCTGCATATTTCTGCACTGAGTATCCATTTCAAACACATTTTTGTCGATGACACTACCACAATGCAATGTCACGTCTTTGTATGTGCGCGCCTGTGTTTGTGTGTGTGTGTGTGTGTGTGTGTGTGTGTGTGTGTGTGTGTGTGTGTGTGTGTGTGTGTGTGTGTGTGTGTGTGTGTGCTAGCGGGAGACAGAGGGGATTTCCTGCTGCGAGCCAGGCCTCCGTGACTCAGCCGGTGAGTCAGGAGAAACACACTCGGCAGAAAAAATAAAACGTGCACACAATGTCGACCACCTTCCCTCCGAACGCCGTACGCATCCTCCGCGGCTGAACGAGCGGGACGTGAGCATCGCGCTCACACGTCGGCCCACTTCTGAGGTTCCTCCGTTTCGACGTCACTTTTCCCGCTCCGCTTTAACGCGGCTCCCACCTGATCTCTCCCTCCACGATAATTCACCCACGGGACAGGTCAATGGGCCGGACTGGCAGCGCCTTTCAATTATCCAGTCGGAGGCAGGGGGGGAGACTGGATTCTCTGAGAGGAACGAAACAGCCCGACTCCACACACGCGGTATGGGGGGGGGGATCCTCTTCATCTATTTTTACGCCTGGTCCTGTTAAATTCCTCCTCGCCCCTGACACAGACTGGCTGTCACCGGCCGTCCGCTTTTGGAGAGACAAGAGCTGACTGATGTGAGGCCTTCCTCAACGGGCACGCATCCTAGACGAAACCGCCCAAATCTCCCAGAGACGCTCGTCCACGTTATCTTCTATACATAGACTTCCAGATCTGAGTGCACGACAACAACTAACGCATAAATAAAGCGGGGGAAAAAGAGGAGATTCTTCAAGGCACAAGCGTAGGAATAAAAAACGCCGCCACAGCCATAAAATCTGGGTTCCGGGCCCTGTGACGCCTGATGTTTACCCAGGGAGAGATCACAAATAAATAGTTTTCAATAAAACATCTCTCACGTCTGCTCCTGGGGGGGCCGCAACAGCGCTCGGCGCTGCCGCTCGCCGTGTAAAAATCAAAAATAGATGCCTTGCACATTGTCACATCGTTTTTTTTTTCCTTTGTCTGCTTTTCTTTCTTTCCTCCCATCCCGAGTTGACGGCTGAAGGAGCCCGCTGGAACGACTTGGCTCCGCTCGGGTCGCGCGTCTCTCTGTCTTTTTTTTCTCCCACTAAGAGAGAGATGGACTGTAATTGTGTCTGGTAAACAGCGAGGAGGAGCAGACACAACAAGCGGCACGGCTGCATGGGAACTGAGCGACATGGCCGCCTCTGTGTTCCACAACACTGCAATCTTATTTTATATTAATTACACACTAATTACTGGCGTGTAATTACCGCTTACACACACAGCGAGCTGCGCCACAGCGTTTCACTGACTGCTACATTCCTGACTGTGTAGTTACCCCGAACACACACACACACGCACGCACGCGCGCACCACACACACACACACACACACACACACACACACACGCACACACACACACAGTGGTATGACAGGAGCAGTGAGCCAACACTGACGCAGGAGCCTCTCAAACAATGGCAGGGAAGGACCCGAGCTGCCAGTTTCTTTTTCTTTCCATCTTTCCTCATCTCCTCCTTCCTTCCAACTCCTTCCCTCTCCTCTCGGCAGCCCCCCCCCCCCCCCCCCCCACCCCCGGCCAGGCCTCACTAAATCAATGTCAAATTCAATACTTGCACAAATCATCTCGGCCGGCCTCTCTTTCTGCTCGACTTCTCTCTCCCTCTCCGCCTGCTCTTGTTCTACTGGAGCATTGCTCTCTTTCAGCCGACCGATCGCCTCCCTCTTTCCTCTGGCCATAAAATCTTCATCTCTCTCCACTTTCCTCTGAGTCAGCAGAAAGGCAGACCACGGCTCGCCCCCCCCACCCTCTGCTCTCCTCTGCTCTCCTCTCCTCCTCTCCTTTCTTTCCCCCCTTCCTTTCTTCCCCAGAGGTACAAAGTGGACGATGGGCTCTGTGTTCTAATGCGGCGCAGCGATGCATTCAAGGGGGAAAGTTTAAAGGAAAACGTGCAGCCGTATCTGAAGCATTCAGCGGGGAAAGCTCCCAAGAGGATTACGGGCGTCAAGTGACAAAGTTGGGAGAAATTCTTGGGAAAGTATTCAGATATGCAGCCCAGAGAGGTCACATTTCAGCCTCAGTTGCTCCCTCACACATCCCACTGTTGATGGTCCACAGATTTCTACCAGCACACACAGTTTCCATTTTTGCCACTTCTCAAAAAGGCCTAATGGAAAAAGTGAAGCCTTTAGCGTGTTCAACTATGGAGTGTTTCCACACAAAACAAGACGGCCACACGTAGCTGGTGTTTGTGAGGAACACAGGAGGAGGAATGTGGAGCGACTCCGTCCTCACACATTCCTTCACAGGGCACTGAGGTCTCCTCGACCTGCGTACTGACTTTAAACCCTTGACCACAATCGCAGACACACACACACACACACACACACACACAGACACACACGCTCCCTGCTGAGAGCCAACAAAAGGTAGGAATCTGCAATGTTAACTCCAGTTTCCCTCTCCTCCCCCTTCACGTTTTCCTTTTCTTCATACACAACTCCCTCTCTCTCACCCCCTCCCTCCGTCCCTCTCCAACTCAGTCCACACACAGCTGGGGTATAGCAGGTCCTGCTAAAATACACACATACACACACAGACACACACACAAAGTCAGACATACACACTCAGACACAGAGTCAGACAGACACACACACACACACTGAGTCAACCAGAGGGGGTGAAGGAGTAGACAAACACCAAAAAAAGACACAGAATATGAAAAAAAAAAAAACACAGTGGAAGCAGTGATTTTGCGCACACACTAAAATCTCTCGCTCTCTCTCTCTCTCTCACACACACACACACACCTACCAGATAGTTCATTTTGTCTTGCTGCAGTTGGGCGGCTGGGATGAAGTCCACCGGAGCTCAGCCCCTCTGACACACTTTGCCAAGTCGATCCTTTGCAAACAGCAGATCCCAAAAGATCCCAAAAGTCCTCCAGCTCTCCTCCTCCTCCTCCACCTCCACCCTCCTTCCTTCCCTCCCTCCTGGGCTCTTCTGTCCTCCCTCCCTTTTCTGTCCCTGAGTGTGTCTCTCTCTGGCCGTCCTGTTCAGTCTTGTTTTCAGTAGTCGAGCAGATCCCGACACATTCTGCCGCTCCGTGATCTCACACAGCAAGAATGAGACTGCTGCTTGGCCCATTTACTTCTGCCCTGCTCTCCCCTTCTCTCTCCCTTGATCTCCCCCTCCCTCCCTCTCTCTCTCCCTCTCTCTCTCTCGCCTGAGGAAAAGAGGGAGGAGAGTGTAACCCGACACGTCACTTCCTGCTGGATCCTGATATTCCCTCTATCCATTCTGGCCATTGGCCTGAGGAGCTCTTCTCATGCAAATGGTCTTTGCCCTCCCACTGTCCCAACCTCCCACCCCCCCTCCCTCTATCTCCCTCGGTCTCTCTACCTCTCTCTCTCTCTCCCTCTGGCTGTGAGAGCACGTCAGTGCTTTGGAGCCGCGCTGACACTCACTCATACAGTGGACTGCACATGGGCACCGGGCAAAATGACCTCAGCTGAGTCTTAATGCTCAGCTCGGCCGAGAGCCGCCTCCTAACCTGGAGCTGCTACAGATGAAGGTCGGACGATAGAAATGACTGCATCCCAAGGCGACAAAGTGACAACCCTCCAACATTCACACAGAAAGGACCACGTCACCTCATTCCCTTTAATTCCACATATAATGTGATTACTGAGCTGTAAAAAGAAAGTAAAATATGACTGGTGTGTGTATGCCATTCCTCTTCACTGCTACTGTAACTTCAGGTCAGCAGAGTATGCAACAATGTGAAATCAGGCAGCAGGCAGGCACAGAATACAACATTAATGACACAGTGAGAGACAGTGATGATTCAATCTGAATCTGGAATACATAATAAATGTGTGTTTTTAATAATAATACATTTGTGGTCTTGAATTAAAAGGCTATTTTGGTGGCTAGGTCACTATTTACCCTCAATATAGCATGAAAACTGAGAGTTAAATTTGAAGTGTTTTCAGAAAACCTGCAGGGAAATCCTTCAGAGCTGGCACAGCAAGTATGTCCCTGCATCAAATCCCAGACAGACTGAACTGACTGGAGGCTGGTTACTGTCCCTGGGTGTGTGAATGAGTTTGAGTGAATGGTGCGGTGCGGCATCGGGCTATTGAAGCACAGCTGCACGCTCCAATGAAAACGACTCGGGTCTTAAAGAATTCATGTTCGGCATCACACACCGACCTGCAGAGACCAGAACCGACTTGTGCCAACTTCATCTGATCGCTTGCATCATCGGTATCAGTATTCACCAACAGAGGTAACGCGCGCTCACAGCTCCAGATGGAGACCAGAGTATGGAAACATTCACCCACCTGTTATCTCAAACACTTTCTACTTAGGCAGTGTTGAGAGGAGTATACATTAGGTCACCAGTCCATCACACACACACACACACACCTCTAGGGACAATTTGGAGAATCCACTTGACCTACATATGCATGTTTTTGGAAACCAGAGGACACAAAGACAAACCTCTGAAAACAGAAGGAGATCATGTGCAAATGAAAAAGCGCTGTCCACCAATCAAAGTATGGATGCGGTGGCAAGGACGAGGCAGTGAACTCAGTGGCGGACGGTGCCTGTGTTCCTCTGAAATCTAAACAACAGAGGGTGCATTGTGTGCGATGTGGCGCAGCACAGCATTCCACACACCTACACACACACTTCACCCTCCGCGACCTGGGCACCGGCCTCTCTGACCGCCGCACTCCACAACAACGGCCTCTGTCACACTGACCTACAAATGCTAAGTGTATGCCACACACACACACACAAGCACAGAACACAGTCATTGAGGATAGAGCGATGTAGGGCAACGGGAATCTGAATATGGAAATGGTTTCTCGTGCAGGGGAAGTGATTCTCAGACCCTCCGTTTGTGTGTCTTCACTCTCTCGGTTCAGGCTGGGGACATCCCGGGGACGTGCACGGCAGCTCTGGCTCAACTATGGCAACCACCGGATGAACTTCCCGACGTTTATAAAGATGCAAATTCACGATGTTTGTAAAGCAGGGCGTTCCTCCTGGTGTGTGGTTAGGCAGGATTTGAATGTCCCCACAAGGTCTTTCTACCCATCTACGTCATGTTTGATTGGGTCAAAACATGTTGTTGTATGCATTCAGATCTGACTACTTACAATAGTCAATAGGTTTCATGATTTTAATGTCAAAATGTCAAATGTGCAACACACGCAATGCACGGATATGAATTTAGATGGGAGCAAGACAGCTCTGATTATTTTGACAGCATACAATGGTGTTTATAGAATACATATGGTAATCTGATCTGTTGTCGCTGCATGAATGAGAAACTTACTGGAGAAAACTGATTCCTTTGTCGAGTGCACGTCAAACCAGATCTCTAATCAGATTTTTCCACGTGAGCATGCAAATGTACAATCAGATGACCTGAGTAATCTGATTTCTCAGAGCGAGCAGCCTCTGCACACGTAGAAGTGCCGACTCCTCCTGCTGGATAATCCACAGCTGGAAACTCATGCTGCCTTAAACTCATGCAACGAAACGGGACCATTTTAGAGCTGCACAGTAAAGTTGATCAGTTATCCCTTTCAGTCGAGTGGGTGGCTTCTTCGGCTCGCCCCCCACCCGCACGCTGCTTGAATAAATCTGCTGTCTGCCCGCGACTGTGTGCTGTCAACATTCAGCTGCTGTGATGGCAAAACAAACTCCAAATCTGTCTCTATGCCAGATACTGAATCTGTAACCAACGGCTTATCTGTGACTAGGAAAAATGGACATGCCATATTATACTACTACTAGTACTACTACTACTACTACTACTAACAACACAGCTATACATTGATAGCTCGATGTGAAGAAATTACAATAGTAATAGTAAACGAGCGTCTTGTTACTGCGTGCTTGGGACTTAGCGGCAGAATAACGCAGGTGAATCTGATTAGTGAAGTCTTATTTAATCTTCGCTCCTTTCTATTTACCCATTTAGCTACCTGCTCCGTACGTGCAGCCAGGTCAGTGGCGTAATCAGCCTGGCCGATCTGTCAGCTTCACTCTCTGCTTCCCTGACAGCTGCTGTCTGCCGCGGCCCCGGCTGAGACGCCCCACAGTAGCAAACTGTCACATCTTACGCACGCTGGCCGGGAGCCACGCGCCTGACTGAAATGAATGAATTCAGATTTTTTCGTTTTTTTTTGTATAATTTCTACCTCATGCACGGCAGCCCTTCGCATCGCAGCGTGGATTAAGAGCCCGGGCCGGGATAAAAGCAGCACCAGATGAATGGGCGAGGGTGCGGGCGAGCGTCTCGCTCGCTTCATTCTCCTCCCGTTCCTCCATCCATTCACACAGTTAATAACTTCATTAACCCCTGTCAGCTCCCTGCTCCGGTCCGCTGGCTGACACACACTAATTGATGAGCTCGGAGAGAGCGTGTGTGTGTGTGTGTGTGTGTGTGTGTGTGTGTGGGGCGCTGTGTGCTCATCATTTAAGCTGCTTATTATAACGGTAGGCGTGTCCCTCAGCCCCGGGCACAATACAAATGGCCGCCACGGAGGGAAAGCCTCCGATTGGTCTGATCGATATTTCGGCAGCCGGCGACCATTGGGATCTGGAGCGGCCGCGTGACGGATAGCTGCTCGTGCCGCCTGAGACGTTTCGCGGAGACGCGGGCGTCTCCATCCACGGGCCGCGGTGTGCGACTCGTTGACCGCGTGCAGACGCAGCGCCTTTCACAGAGGCTCTAACGACTGTGATGTGGCGCCCGTCCCCCGGGCTAAACATTAGGGCGGGTATTATTAATTCACCACAGGCAGCGGCCACGGGATAAAAGCATCAGTGTGTTCACACGCACACACACACACGCACGCGCGCCCAGAAGCGCAATATGATTGATGCGCGTCCCGATGTGAAATTAATTTGCCGTCAGCGTGCAGTGGGTTTTAAACACAGGGATTTTATTGTCGGGTCCCAATTTAGAAATTCAGTCTTCGCACACTTGAGTTTTGTGTGGAGGGAACAAAAAAAAACAAAAAAAACAAAACAAAGCTGA
>CM055196.1:7611926-7636926 GCA_029224185.1 Karalla daura | reverse complement strand
CTCCCTGCTACGGGCAGACCGAACGATTTTCAGATTTTCAGATGATCTGACATTCTTCTTATCAGCCAGTCACGAGCATCACAGATCACACATCACATATGCTGCTGGAAACCTACATTTCAATCTAAAGTGAGTCTAAAGTCTAAAGACATTCACGCTTTGCCGCGGGCTTATTCAAACAAGCCCTCGTTCCTCCTTTGCACCTCTCATTCTTCCCTTCTTGAGATTATTTCTCATCCTCTGGGCTTCATTTAGGACAACTGTGACGTGAGGAATGTGAAATGTCCCTCCCTCGCTCTGCTCCTCACTCTAACCCACGTGCTATATATCCCACTGCTTAACGTGAACAGCCCAACAGTTCCAACTGTGGTTAACTGCGCCTAACTGCGCATCCCGGCTATATTTTGTATTCAAATTACATCTGCGAGGCACATTTACTTTCCCAGGGATAAAACGCTGCAGGATTCGACGTCCGTGAGCCATGTTCCATCGCTCCCTGCTGGGGACAAAGGTTTTTGGCTTCACTGCGTGTAAAACTCTAATAATAGCAGAGGTATGATGGCCGTCACGTCGCAGCCGTGTCCTCCCGGGCCGCAGCGGCTGCTGCAGCATCGTGGGACTGATGGGAATTTAGGATTTAACCTTTCACATCATTTTATTCATTAATACAAAAAAAAAATAAAAGGCTGGAGTGGCTGCCAGCCACTCTCATAGTCAATTAGGCCCTGAGAGTGTTACATAATGCAGAATCTGAGGGTGACAGCCAACGTGATGTTGATGTTCAACCTCACGTTTGGAGAGCGTTTCAAAAAGGTAGTCCAGTTTCCTCCCACGCTCCAAAAGCATGATTTCAGACGATTTCACACACACGATTTCAGACTCTAAACTGCCCCTAGTGTGAGAGTGAATGGTGAATGGTGTATGTGTGTGATGGACTGGAGACCTGTCCAGGGAGCAGCAACGCCCCCCATGACAGGTAAGGTAGGTAGATATTGGAGTAATAGATAGGAGCAATGATTCAACGCTTTCTTTGAATGTGTGTAACCATGTGTTTTGGTGGTGGAAGGTTATCTTGGTTATCCGTTTGCGGATTGCGAAATCCCAATTCCCAGCACTGATTAGAAAATGATCATTTTCCGGAATCCCTCTTTCGCTTGTTCCTGCATGAAGGCAAACTCCCTGCCCATGTCTCTTCCTGGAAGACGAAGCCAAGGCCGGGCCTCGCACACGCACGGCAGCAGAGCTCCAGAACCCAGCGTAAACACGCAGATCCGTTTGCATCATCGAGGAGGAGGAAAAGCGAAAAGGACAGAGTCCCTCAAAGTTCTCCAGAGGCTGTGCTGTCTTTTTATAGGCCATCAGAAGTAGAGTAGGCTAATGAGCGTGCAGCCTTAATATAGAGCAGCACAACACTCAGCCTCCTCGCTGTGCACTGTCTGCTGCCAGCTGCAGGAATAGCATCGGCCCTACAGACGACAACACGTTCGGAGCGTCGACTTCAGCTGGAGCTGTCTGGAGGCCGAGGCACCGAAGCGCTCCTCCATGACCTCTTGAACCCATGAGGAGTCTGATCGGCAGCGCCCGCCGGCTGCTTTTTCATCCACACAATATGTATATTAGATGAGACTTAATGGATTACAGGCGGCTTTTCGCCATCAGAGCTCCCACACCATCCGCCCGAGGCGTTAGAGCCCCCACGCAGCGTCACGAGTTCGCACTTCTCCAGAGCCGGAGAACTCCCGAGTTCACTTCACACAGATTAAGGTCACCGTCCGAGAAGCTCCACTCGACGACTCGATGACGTCCGTCCTCCCCTCGGTGCTCGCGCGCACCGACTGTCGCGAACAAACAGCTCGAGTTTAGATGCGGCGAGTGGAAGGGAGAGAGGGAGAGACGTCAGTTTGGATGAGGGAGCGCGGAGGCATGACTGCCCTACATTATTCTAATGGACGGAGCGGAGGAGGCAGACGAGCAAAAGAGGGGCTGCCGTGGTTTTTTGTCCACCGCGCGCGCCCCACCATATTCCTCCTGTACGCGCTGAGGACGTCAGAGGTCACTGAAGAAGACAATGAACGCAACCTGATGGCTAAAAGTTTCTCTAAACAGTGGCTGTTGGTGCCAATTATTTTCTCTCATATTACACTTTTCCATCTCGCATTGCCTCACAATTTCACCTCATGTGACACGAGCTTGAGAGAAAAAAAGTTCACACCCACAATGAAGTGAACCAAAGAGGAGAAGAGCAAGGTACAGCGGTTTTATTCTTGGATAACATTAACTATGAGGAATCTGGCTTTTTAGAATGTGACCTTAACATCACTTCCCACAGTGCTTTAAGCTGTATACGGACCAATATGTTGTAGTCCTATGTGGGTGGATAGTGAATAGCACTGTACCACCAATACAAATCATAACATAGGAATATCAATAAAAGCACTTCTACTATCAGAGGTTGGTGGAGACCAAACCAAGGAGCTACATTGACAAATTCATTAACCAGGGAGGTGACCCCGAAACGCCACCTAATTTGGTTTTAATACACCAATTCCACCTATGCCGACAGAGGCCATTATGTCAAAGTCGCCACGAATGAGGGATGCAGAACAAATCAGACTCTGCACTCAATTTACAGATTCTTTAAATCCAAGGCTGCATGATCATCACAATCAATGGCGGTCTCTCTCCGGGGACCGTGAGCTTCCAGCGGCCTGAGAGCCAGGTTGACATTTTGACCTACGCGGTGTCACGGGAAAGGTCAGGATCGTGCACAATCATTAGGATTCATCCTTCAGGGGACATGAATATCTGCGCTAAATGTCAAGACATCTGGCCAGCATCTGACGATGTACACAATACCGCTGAGGGCCAGACCCAGCCACCGACACCCCACATGCCGGGGCTTTAACCCCCATCTCTGCCTGAGCCCCCCCCCAGACCCAGACCCAGACCCTGACCCTGAGAGAGGACGCCCACTGCTGGGAGCGCAGCCTCGAACCATAAAGGGGCCACAGCACCTATTCTGAAGCTACAACAGTTGGAGGAAGTCCGCTCCTTCTTACATAAGGGGCCTGGTGGGACGCGAGTGAAATGTGAGCTGGAATAATCCTGACCTAATTTCACTGCTACACTCCGCCAGCCAGGTCAAGAATGTGCCTGAGAGATGTACAAATACACAGAACCAAACACACTGGCCTGTCTTCATCGTTCTCTTCAACCCTGACTCTCTGCTCTCACTCACACACACACACACACACACACACACACACACTCACACACACACACACACACAGCTATGCACATATGCAGTGCAGTCTGGCTCCCGGCCCACTTCCCCTCCGCTGTCTGGCCAAAGGAATGGTCCGTTTCCTGTGTGTAGTGATCAGTGCACGCTGACTGCTTCCCAGTGGGCCTCCTGACAGATCCCAGCAGCTTGATAAGGAAACGGCCTCCTCCACTACATGATACAAAGGGCTACTGAAACCACTCTACTGTTTCCCATTCGAATCTGCATCTCGAGCCGCGTGCGCACTATCCCGCCTTCCCTTGTCAACGGTTCTCAAGCGCGGGCTACTTTTTCCGGAAGTGCAGACGGCTCGGGTGACATCTCGACACGGGATGTGAGTCCAGTCTGCAGAGGCACACCCAAAGTATGCCTCGTAGCCGAACACTGGCCGTGGGATCTACGGGAGATGCTAAAGAGCTACAGATTCAACCCGCTCCATAATGAGCAGGAAGCCATTCAGACTGTTATTTCCTTATAGATATTTCAGTGCCGACCGAGGGGCTCTTTCACGTCTGGGGCGATGGAAATATGTCCCACAAGAGTCGCATTAGACGGAAATAGAACAGTTGTTTTATCTCAGTAAAAATAGCGCGGGGTCAGATTTTACAGCAGCGAGCGTGGCCGATGAAAGAAGCGCGCTAGAGCGGGCGAGAGAGGAGCGAGAGAGGGCAGGCCTCGCTCTGCTCTGGGAGGCCGGATGGCCAAGACTCCAGCCGCCAACTTTGGGCCCATCTCTCGAAGACAATTGCCCTGGAGAGGCGTCTTGGATAAAAACAGAAAGATCTTGGAGAATCGACAACCAGTCGTCGCGACTCTACAGCTACTTGGATAACGATGACATAGAGGAATGAGAATCTCCACAGACATCTTGGGGAGGGGGGGGATGAGACGGAGCTGCACTCTGTAAACTGGGATCATCCCATCTGCACATTTTTATGTGAAATAGTCAGCTTTGGATTTAATCTGGTTTTCTCTACCAAAAATGAATTCAGCCTCCAATAAATCCATGAAATGACAACTCTTCCTTCTCCCGTAACAAAAATGTGCAATATGTCTGAGTACTTATTTCCTATTGCGCAATTTTCCTACCAGGTCTCCTACCAGAGTTTCATTTTAGGCATCACACTTTAAGAGCAAACCGGTGGGACAGTAGTGCAGGATGGGACATCAAACTGGTTGATGTGTCATTAATCCTGCGCTCCAGACAAAACTTGCACGTTGGGCATGTCTTCGGCGGCCTTTCCTCTGCTGCGACCGGAGCCAGACATCCCAGTGACATCCCAGTATTGTGTCTTTCTCCTGGGGATCCCTTCTAGAACGTGCTCACAGTATGTTGGGTTTAGCCCTCTAAGCTTATCCCGCTTTTCCGAGGCGGCGCTGAAATCGAGCTTGCCAGCGCGAGGACGTGTCGCTGTCTCATTGTTCAATCAGCACCAACACCCACCGTACGTCTTCCTCTCTCACGCGCTGCCCTTTGTTAGGCAAAGTAGTGCCAGCACATGGGCCACACACACACACACACACACACGCACGCAGGCGTCCTAATAAATGTAAAATCTGAGGCTGATGTGTCGTGCTATTACTGGAGCAGTCAGCAGAAAATCTGTGTTTAAAGCATCACTCAGCAGAAAGCGACTCGTCCCCACGGCTGTGCTGCAGCTCCTGCCCACGCAGGTGTCCTATAACCACAGAATACTGACAATACACACACGCACACGCACACACACACGCACACAAGCAGAGGAAATCGGAATCTCTTTCTCTGTAAACTCAACTGTTTGACAAATGAGCCGCTAGGTTTTTGCTTTTCCTGCTACTGAATGCTATAAATACATCCTCCTCAGGACTTTTTACACTGTTGTGACCTCACAGCAGGTGTTCAAGAGAGAGTTAAAACATTGCGCAGAATGCAATAATACAGGACAGATGCGAAATATACATAATATAAAATAACTACAAATGACCCAATTTTGTGACTCGATTATGAATCATGGACTGTGGAATTTGTGGACACTTAAAAACACATCAAAAACTAATTTATTCCACCTTTTAAAATATTAAGCTGTTTTCCAAATTTCATTTTCACTCTCTTGCTCTCGGCCTCTCTCTCCGTATGTGTGTGTGTGTGTGTGTGTGTGTTCTCTCTTCTGATTGGTGGATTGATGTTTTGCTATTTCTGGCATTCAGACCTTGGTTCCTTTTTACTGATAACAGCCTTCAGCTGTTTCACCTTTTATTCACCATACAAACCTATTTTCTTTGTGAGGTTTTTACTGAAGCACACACACACTCGCACACACACACACACACACACACACACACACACACACACACACACACACACACACACACACACACACACACACACACACACAGTCTCTGTCTCAACACGAGGAGCTCTACTGGGCGTCCAGGAAGAACACAACTCTTTATATGACAGACCCACACACGCTGCAGGGGTCTCTGCCTGTCTGTCTCTCTCCCTCCTTTGAAAGTACTGCAGACATCATATCTGACTGACACCGGATATGTCTCAGAAATGTTACAGTGTACAGTATAAATTTGCTTCTTTAAGCAAAAATATAGACCATATCAATATGCTTCATTATTATTGGTATTATATTGTCCCTTAAGTCTCATTTGTGTTGTTCTAGACATTATTGTTATCTAGTGGATGGGTATGACAGCCAGGCTGGCCACAGAGCTAAAGGTTTATTCTGGTTGTCTAAACTAGTCCAGACTCCAGACTGGAGCAGGCCTCAGCAAACCTGGGAGGTCCGGTGTGTGCACCAGTGTGTGTGATTTGGACACGATGCCGGCCCTGTGGCCCAGAGGAGGAAGTAACATCATGTTTACATACACACACCACATGTTACTAAGATACAGCGGTCGCCGTCTGGCACCGTGAGTGGAGTTTAAACGGCATGACGTGAAATACCTGGAAACCCACCAGCCTTATGCCAGTGCTATTAATTAGAGGCGTTCTGCTCAAATCTGGAAAAATTAACGTCCAGTTCGGCTCCTGCACTGAGTGATGCTTCAAAGTGGTGGAAAACGGAATAATGCAACACCGAGTCACGATTAGTTATGCTGGAGGTGCACAAATTGCTGTTGTGCTGGCTTGTTGATTTGTTCATCTTGCCTTCATTGTTCTACTCACTTTCTATTAATGGAGGTTTATTCTCAGCGGCAGCAACTGTGCACACAGACAGACATTCAGGTGACTGCAGCTTGGGTGGTCAGCTGTCTGCATGCATGCACACACAAACAAACACAAATACACACACACACACATGCTCGCGCACACACACACACACACTCACACACAGACGTTCAGGGAGCTGTGAGTTTAATCTGCCCAGCTGCCATCCTGTGAATTGGTTGTGAACCAAGAGGCCAAGCAATTTACTCCTCACAAATGCCATTCCACACCACTGAGCAGTGTGTGCACACGCGCAGGCGCATGTGTGTGTGTGTGTGTGTGTGTGAGTGTGTGTGTTTAAGTATGATGGAAGTGAGACCAGGTGGGAGGGAGAAAAAAAGAAAGGAGGGGATAAAAAAAGTGCGGAGGCAGAAGGATGCAGAGGCCTGGATAGATGATGGGGATACAGGGGGAGACAGAATGGGAGAGATAAGAGCAAATGAGAGAGGGGGATGCCGGGGATTGAAGGAGGGGAAATGAGAAGAAGGAAGGGAAGACACTATTTACAGGGCGGCGGAGGGAGAGGGGCGGATCGTTTCTGACGGAGCGATAAAGGTGGAGGAGGGGGGGCGTGGAGGTCTGATGTTACAGCAGTGCTCTCTGAGAGGACAATACACACACACGCTTAGAAAAAACGAGCTCCCGGCCACACCGCAGATCACCATGAGTCCCCCCCCCCCGCTGTTACCTGCTTCACGCTCCATGGAAAAGGGACATGCACGCCGCTGAAAAACTGGAATAATCCATTTCTGACCGTGAACTTGTCATTAAATTATGTGCTCTCCGCGCGCAGCGCTGAACGCTATGATACCGAGGACCGTCGGCGCGCTCAGACCTCATGAATCGCCACTTATCCTTCATTTGAGGCGGGTCACGTACGCACACACGCAGTGTGTAAAGGAGTGCATTATGTGGAACACTATACATATGCAAAATTCTGAAATACTTGTAATGACTCCCATTTCATGCCATTTCCTGCTTCTCTTTAAGTAGTAGCAGAACGACACTATTCCACATTTACCTCACTGTGTTAATCTGACAGCTACTCTTCACAGAAATCATTATATCCCCATATTACATCCTCATAAGTGGAGCATGTTTGGAGTTTGCATGCATCCCTCATGTCTATGGTTGTACCCCCAGGTACTCCAGTTTCCCCACAATGCCACAAATATATCTCTGGATTTCATTCATTGAAGATACAACTGTTACCATCTCCCGCGAGGCTTCTTCTACACCATCGAACAGACAGACAGACAGACAGACAGCTGAAGGCGCAGACAGCAGGATGGATGGCTGCATGCCAGCCTGCCTGCAGTAAAACTACAAAGCCTCCTGACTCCCGCCTCCTGACGGCAGGGCTCGGCAAGGCGCTCTCGGCTGCCCTCACACACTCTGGCACGCAGTTAGCGGGGAGCTCAGAGCTGCGGCGCAGAGGTCACGCAGTAGTGAGTCCCGCAGGAGCGGCTCCTGTTCGCCAGCTGCCTCTCTCGCTGCTGCACCGAGCCTTTAAATTTAGCAGCGAGGTACCCGAGCGGCCCCGGCCTGAGGCTGCCTGAGGAGGAGGTTTCTGGGCAGAGATGGAGCAGATGGACCTCACGTTACGAGCGATGGAAAACGGCGCGGCTTCAAACTTGATGTCACGATGTGGCGTTCAGTGTCGTCAGCTGAGCAGGGAGAAAGAGGAGAAGGAGGAGGAGGAGGAGTAGGAGCGATGTCAGCAGCGTGAAGATATTTTAGGATAAGTAATGGTGACGAAAGTAGAGCAGGCTGTAGACTATGCCCTGCTAAATTATCAGTGGAGAGGGAGGAAGAGCAGTCCCATCTATTAGTGATTTGAAAAGACGCGCTTCAGTGTAAGGAGGTTTCTAATGCTGGCAGCATCAACCGACTCTGCAGCATCGACTCTGGAGAGGGGAGACAGAACCACCAGAGTCGAGCCGCAGGAAGCAAAAACGACAGGATGCCTTACACAGTGCCCTGCAGCCTCTCGGGACCGGTGCAGAAAAACACCAGGAGTTCAACATTACAGGGACTCTGTCCGCTCTGGCTCCATTTGACGAGCTGACCTGAAAAGTGAGCTCCTCTGATGGTGATCTGGCCTCAGCTGTGGCGCTCGCTGCCATCGGGCTGCAGAGACTTTGGTCTGACGAAACAGACACGGAGCCGAGACATCAAAATAAAAGATGAAGCTGCAGACACCTCACTGACGAGCGAAAAGCCCGGGCCGGATCCCCTGCCCTGACAAGTCCGTGACTACACAATCAACAGCCTGTCCTTGGGTTCTTTTATCTTTGTGCAAAATCTGTATTCAAAGTGTCAGACCGAGGGGGTCTTTCTGTGTGGAGTCTCTCCATGTTCCTGTCAGTACTCCCACACTCCATGAACATGCATGTTTAGGTCGCTCGGAGACACTGCATTTCCCCTGAATGTGAGTGTGAGACTGAAATGCAGATGGCTTGCTCGTATGAGCCACTGTAACTGCCTCAGGTTTGAAGATGAGAATCCTGAGGAAACTCCCGCATTCATCCAGCTCTTAGAGACCGCGTGGACATTAGGGTGCTGAAGTGCGATGGCAGGGAGGAGGGAGGAGGAGGGAGAGTGGGCATTTGAAGAGAGAGAAGGCTGAGTAAAAAGACTGTAGAGGCTGAGGTGAGCGAGAAAGTATGTGCAGGGGGAAATTACATCGAGGCCTCCATCTTTCAGTCTGGCCAGAGTAATATCCATCTCTTCACATCATTAATCCCTCTCGTCTTTTCCTTTCTCCTCCGCCCATTTACCATTTCATTATCCCCCTCTCATTCCCTCCTTCCATTTCTATTGCCCGCCCCTCCCTCCCTCCCCCCCCCCTCCCTCCACCGCCTCCCCACAGTGTGTAAATCATCCAATCAGGCCTGATGCAGAGCCCATCATGACGGGGGCCAGGGGTCAAGCGCAGACAAACCGGGACGAGGCGTGTCCGACTGGGAGGACGGATGGACGGACGGAGGGAAAACGTGTGGCTGAATGGAGGCGTTGGGGGATTCAAGGAGAAAATGAGAGTGGGTGGGCAGAGACAAGGCGGAGCGCCTCCGAGATGAGATGAATGGAAATAATTACAATCATCGAACGGCACATTGGCGGTGTCCATGTTTTGCTTTGGTAATTATTGGGTTATTGTCAGACAGAGACATCACCCATTCGAGTTGACCTCTGATCAGAATCTAGATTTTCCGTCAAGGACGGGCTGGAGGTGGAGCCACCGCCTGGCGCTCACCATCTTCACATCAAGAGGCAGTGGACGTGAAGCGAGGAGTGGACACTTTGGACAGACATTTCGGATCGGGCTCCGATTTACCACAGCACTTAGGAACTAATGTGGTTAGGGGTGATCGCCTAATTCCCCAAACAGTCCATCAGCCCTGGTTTCAGATAGGATGGGATGCTACCCATCCATCCATTATGTCCGCTTCGTAGGCCTTAATGGTGTCATGGGGGTCTGCTGGAGCTCATCTAGGGCTATCTAGCACCCCGGACAGATCGGCAGTCCATCACGGGGCAATTCAGAGTCTCTAATCAGCTCCTATTTGGACTGTGGGAGGAAGCCAGAATACCTGGAGAAGCCCTGGAAAAATCATCCACACAGCACCTGGGTGTCAAACCAGGAACCTTCTGGCTATGAGCTCCTTTGAAACTCTATGAGGGGAACGAGGAGGAAAAGATAACAACTCCACCACTATGTTGCCAATTGGGCCGGTGTGTAAAAGCTAAATAGAAAGAAATAAACAACCTTATTAAGGTTATACAGTACTTTCCTTTCTAGACGTAGTTAATTTGTTTTCTCCGCATAAGAGAAAATAGTTTGTTTTCTTCTCATAGCAATCACGAGGTGTTCCACATCCGTATGAAATTAAATCTGCTGAAATAAATTAGCACCAGGGATAAATAGAGGGAAGGATCAGAGAGGCTTCACCCTCTACGTATCCCAACAGATGTGAGGGGGGAAAAAACAGACACGGAGAAGCAGCTAATCTCCTGTTTGCTTCATTTGCCTTATTCATGACAGGATTCACTGGCAGCTCGCCTATCAATTAGCCGCGTTAATGGCGAGGCACTCACGTGAAGGAACGCAGACGTGTTTTCAGAAATGATTTCAGTGTGAAAAAAAAGGGAAGAAGATAAAAACACGCTTTTCACTTTACATGAAGGAAACATTATAGATTCTCTCAAAGCATCAGAGGCGATGCCATTAAAAATGTTAATCCACGAGAAAACCCTTTCAGTGGATGTCACACACACACACACACACACACACACACACACACACACACACACACACACAGATACAGGGACACACTAAAGCATTGCATTTAATGGAACACTCAATATTATAAACTGCCTCATTGCACAAAACGACCGTTATTTGCCAGCAGGGTTTTGCAAGTGTTGTTGATCAATGCCAGTTCACTGTGGCTGAGCCAGGCCAGCGCTTCCCCTCTGCTACAGCCTCCACACCGAGCCAGGTGCAAGACGGCCTGCAGGCCCAACACACACACACACACACACACACACACACACACACACACACACACACATACACGCACACACACACACGCACCGAGCTGGTGTCAATTGTCTTGTCGGCTGTGCAAGACAGCGACAAGATGTGTTTGACTTTTCATTTAAAGAAATTAAGAAGGGCTCAATACCTATTGGCGTCTCCCATGACCACTGTCAGATACCATACAGCGGTGAGGATAATGTTTAGATATCTGGATCCTAAGAGAAAAATCATCCAGCTCTACACAAGCAATTCCCAAGAACACACACACATACACACACTGTCTTCTGTTTGCGTGTGTGTGAGACAGTGACGGAAGGCTGTGTCTCCCGAGGAAGATGGCAGATGTCAGGCTGCAGTCTGCCTCGGTGCATCTGATTCCCCATCTGAACATAGAGCTTACATGTCTATCAATCAATACAACTCTGTAACAGCACGCTGGCTAATCAATACTAAACCATTTATGGCTAATGGAGGCGAGGGTAAGGATGCACCAACAACACTGCGACTGGGCCCGGCACTCCCGTCCAGGCCCGTTCCGCTTGTTCACAGTCCGCAGTGGGGGAGAATACCACGACACCCGTACGACTGAGACCAGAGGCGTAGGCGAAACACAAAGGAAACTGACACCCGAGGACATGTCTGTCAACAAATAAAACCAAGGTAAAGATATAATAAGGGGAGGAGTTGAGAGGAGGCGTGCCTTATATTCAATGAAGCAGCCGAGACGTCTTGGAGTGTGTGAGCGGGCGTGAAGGTGGAAACGTCCCAGATTCATTCTGTTTTCTTGTGGCCTCTCAGCTAGAGAGGACCTCTGCGGACAGATGTGTAAGCAGATCCCACTGAGTTTCACCTGCTCCTCCAACAGCAATCCGCAGCAATCCATCAATGATCAAATCATATTTTCAAACCTCCACATCGTCCCGTAAGAGGGGCCTCATCGATGTATCTTCCGGATCGTCCATAATCGCTGAGACAGTGAGAGACGGTGGAGTGTGTGGATGGCCTCAGAGCGCGTTGATCGTGTTGGGTGTGGGTCGGGCAGCGGTTGACACAGCGTAAACGCTGATATTGATTATCCGGCCCCGTGATGACTCAGCAGGATGAGCTCATGTCTGTTCATGAGGCTTCGATGGGAGGAAATGGACCCGATGGCCGAGCAGACGCGTCGAGCTGCTGGGAGGCAGCAGCCATTCGACTCTCGATGTCGTTCTGATGATCGGTCGCTGGATCGTGATTTAGAGCATCAAACAGAGGCCGGATCGAATGCTTAACACATCCTCTGCTCTGTGACAAAAAGGGTGTAAATGAAATCTGCTGTCACCACTTTGATCGCCCTCACCAAAGCTCAAATGTCGCACACGAGCGCTGGGAAGAAGTTCAGAATTTCACGTTTCGCCCGGCAGGTGACAGCTGTCGGTTCGGTGACTGAAAAGCGATGGCCGACTAAAAAAAGAGAAAAAAAGAAGGAAGCTGTCAGAGCGTGAGCCAATCATGTGGCGCTGACAGCCGCATCACGGTCTTTGCCACGTACTCAGCGTAGCAGTAACATCACCCAGGGATCGGGGGATGGAAGGCAGGGGTGAGAAAAACGGAAAGAAGGGAAAAAAAAACAATGTTTACTCCCCCGGGAGGGCGCGGATTCCTCTGGATCTAACACCCTGTCAGGAGCGCAGAGCGAGTGCGGACGCCGTTGGAGGGGCCGTGCATCGACCCTCCCCGGCGTCAGACCTACGGGGGCGGGCCTTCACCGGACCACGAGCGCTCGCTAAAAAGCACGGCTCCCGTCCGTGCATGGCGTCCGCGGCTGAAGTTCTATCTTTAGCGGGCCGAGCGCAGCCCGACAAAGGCAGCGCGGGGACAAGAAGCTGCTGAAGAAGCAGAGGGAATGGATTTTGTGACGACGCCGGGCCCGGCCATCACGCACACTCAGCGAGTTCTGGAGTGTGACGGGGAGAGAAAAAATGAGACGGGAGACACCATGAGTTTGCATTTTTGAAAGCGCTTGCCTGCTCTTCGTGCAGGTTTCTCATAGTTTGGGACATTGTTGGTCTCAGTTAGGAGCAGCATGTAGTGTCTAGCCTATCTCCATCCACCCACTCAATCTCTTCTTTGCTTCGTCCCTTTATGGTGTCCCTTATGTCAGTTAGGGGCCATTTAGAGTCTCCAATTGAACGTAACATGCAGGGTTTTGTACATAGAAAACAGGAGACGTGCAAGCTACACACAGAAGGGGTCTGTGCGTCTGAGTGGGATTTGAACCGGCAACAGCGACCCCCCCCCCACCCCACCCCCCCCACCCCCACCCCCTACACCCGCCTTATCTGAACCGCAGGCATCAAACACAGCTACATCTAAGACAGCATATCAACTGCTGAGACAGGAAGAGCCGGAAACCCATAAAAGTGACACCATCCTCCACATCCATGATTCAACTGGACATCATCTCAAGGTCATGATCTGTATCAACTCTGGCTTTTGCACGTTTCTATCTTTCCAACACTGATGCTGTTACTTGCGAAGATGGTCATGTCACAGTTTTTTTTTTTATTGACAACAAAAATGTGGTATAACAGTCATGTCTGTGTTTAGAGTAGCATGTAAGGCCATATGGTGATAGCTAAATAATTTATTTTAACTGTGCTGAATAAACCATAGTGATGTACAGTGCAGTGGTACTGTACAGTGGTGATGACATAACTTGTGGTAACAGCTGCAGGTTATAAAATAGCTTTAAATAAGCATCTTTGAAGTGCTTTTTTTCATTGGATTAATAGCTACAAACCCTGCTAAAGTGGGGTCATTAAGACTGATTTTCTATTATCGCTATTATCACTATTATAAATTTGAGCAATTATTTCATTCTTAAGGCGGATTTTCTACTTCCGAGTGTAATTTTAACAGTGTAATGGTGTTTAAACATCTCAGCTGTTAAATTGATGCACTGATGAGGGGGGCCGTAATGTGTATTTTCCTACTGTTTCCTGCTGCGTGTGTGTGTGTGAGCTGTCTGCAGGGTTGCATATGCAGCAGCATGTGTGTGTGTGTGTGTGTGTGTGTGTGTTTCTGCTGTTAAACCTTCACAATGCAGCGACAGCTCCTTCACACCAACGCTGCTCTGATGCAGGCCTCGTGATTCCCGTGACTCGCATCTACCTGTCCTCTCACTGTTTCGCACACACACACACACACAGCTCCTATATGTGACTGACACACTGAGCAGACCCTCTTGTTGCCCCTAGCAACTCCCTGCCGAGAACAGGCAGAGCTGGGGGATATTAAGATTCGAGGTGTCTGTGTGAGTGTGCGTGTGTGTGTGAGATTGTGTGTGCACTGAGATGGGAGGAGGGGCTTCTTTTTCTAAGTGCCAATGATTAATATGAAAGTGGAAAGCTTTACTACCGCAGACACACACACATCTACACATACTACACAATCCCTGCACGCAGCCTCAGGAAACCCCACCTATCCCACTATCCTACTACAGGATACTGTCTGTGTGCGTGTGTGTGTGTGTGTGTGTGCACATACACGTAGTATACATTTATTTATGTATGTAAATACCCTTGGAGCGTTTACAGGCTGAGATGTGTTAACAATTCCATCTAGCCACCCACGCACATACACACACACACGCTCACATATATATGCACACGTTTGCCATTCATTCATTTCATTTCAAAAGCTGAATTTATGCATCCATACACATACACACGCATACGGAGGAGGAGAAAACACTGCCAGCATGACAAACGCTTAACCCCGACCCCTTCTCCTCTCATCTTCATCACCCGACACACTGCTCAGCAGGACGTGCTGCTCACAGTGATCCACCAAGCATCAGGTTCAGCTGGAACATGTGCGCGCGTGTGTGCGAACACTGACGCGACATATGCACATTTGTAACTCGTATTTTGCCTTACGAATTCACTTCCAACTGATGGTCCATGTGTGTATAAACAATAAAGGTTTTTTTTGCCTCTCCGGCCCTATCTGAGCCATTCATTTTAATGGCAGCCGATGTTAATGTTAGAAAAACTTCAGATGGACGCCGAGGCATAGCCGAGGCACGACTGAATCACTTCACGGCCTTAATGAGCCTCCATTACCCGTGCCGCCGCCGCGTTTTAGGGCGTACCATTATCTTATCATTGCCACCGGGGATGAGTTCTAAGACCCGGCCATTAGTGGAGCGGATTTAGAAAACATTACTGTGACGTTACGGGGGCTTCACGAAACACAAAAAAACACAAAAAAACACAAAAATGTTTTAAATCACTCAGGATCAATTATATCAACAGTGGCTAATTAAAGCTAATGTTAACGGGACAACAAGGCCAGAACGGGAGTTCTGGCTGCGGGATGTATTAGCGCAGCTCTGTGTGCATCACAGAGTGTGCACTCAAAGGTTAAGTGTGAGGGAGAAGAGAGCATCACTGTGCAGCACCACTCCACAAACAGGAGAGGAGAGAGCCTGCGTGCGCGCGTGCGTGTGTGTGTGTGTGTGTGCGTGCGTGTGTGTGTTTTGGCAGTCCAACAAAACCAACAGAGCGACCGGTTTCCTCCGATGAAAAGAACAGCTGATCACCTCGCTCGCAGTCGAACCACAGCTTCACTTCTGCTTATTATCTGAGGTTTATTTGTTTGGGCGGCATTTCATTTCATAGCACGTCGTTGCCAAGTCTGCCTGAGCACTTGAAACACAGCATTTCTGCCTGCACAGTCACAGTCTTAAATGAACTCTGAAACTTTGTTTCAGAAGTGTTATCCCCTGCGATACGCTTGGATTTGCGTGGAAAATGCACTACTGTTGAATAACAACAACTGGGGTTCTGGTGGAATAAGACGCTTTGAGTGCGTCGAGCCACAGTCAGCATCGCTTTCGTTCCAGAGAGGGGAACGGCGAGGGAACGGAGGGATCGAAACACATCCTGTTTTTTGCCAGTGTGATCAGCATATCAAGCCACGCTCAGTTTAACATGATCCATCACTCAAACACTCACTCTGTTTGCTGATGTACGTCACGGAAAGCGTGGCTCAGAGTGTGTGAGCGTGTGTGTGTGTGTGTGTGTGTGTGTGTGTGTGAGCGCGCGTGTGTGTGTGGAAATAGACAGCGGAGATAAATGTGACATTGGCCAGGTGGGAGGGATCGTGGCAACGGTTGCTGTGGAAACTAGGAGGTCACCGGCTGGTACTGCAGGTGTGGTGATGTCACTGATGATGTCATTAGCGGCCATAGAGCAAGTTGGCAGGACCGCCGAGAACTGTCAACACATGTGCACAAGGTGCTGCACTCCTACCACTCACACACACACACACACACAGCAGTCAGCCCACTAACATGGCAGGTAAAGGCTGCATTATTTTTTCTATAACCATGGCAACACGCTGCAATTTAATTTGCTGATACCCACACATTTTGAAGCAATGACTCCCGTCCTCCCTGACTCCCATAAATGAAAATAAATGGCAAATCACCAACCACTCCCCCGGACTTAAATCAGCCAATTAGATAACAGCACGGTTAAGAAGTGAAGTTCCCTCTTAAAGTCGAGCTGCTGATACAGCCGCAAAACATGAAGCTTCCATGCACTTGAATAGCTTTCTGAAAGTGATACCTAAGAACAGAAACTAAAGGGGTCAGCTGGTTGCCATGACACCGAATCAGGAAACGGCCCCAGCTCCGAAAGCCTTGACGAGGGCGACCTTCGCCATTACTCATCCGGTTCAGCGGCGTAAGTCTTCTGCTGCCGTGCAGCTCGTGGTGAAATTACAGGTTGCGATCGGCCGAGAACTCAGTGGATAAGCTGAGCCAATAGATTCAACCCCCCCTCCCTGGATTTTTGGATTAATTATGGATTATGGCAGTGGCGTAAGAGCGTTTACAGATTTATCGCCAAATACCAAAAACATGTCCAACCAAAGGCGTGAATAGGAACCACCGTGCTCCACCGTGCTTCTGCTGAATTTAGTCTAAAAGAAATTAAAATAAAAATCACACAATATTCCCAAATACTAGCTTGAGAAACACCCAGCTGAGCATTTTGGATCCTGAGCTTTCAAACTGCTGCGTGCAGACAAACTTTGGAGAGCGCAGACCTAGTTGCGTCCTCCCTGCTGAGGAGACGGGACGAGCATCTGCCTGCGTGTCTGACGGCTGTCAGAGGAGATGGAAGCTGACTTTAGAAGCTGACTATAGAGGAACCATCCATGCACACACATGCACACACACACACACACACACACACACACACACACACACACACACACACACACAACCCAAAAGCCTCCGGTACACTTTGAGTGCATCCCTCTTGAACTGATCTACCGTTGCACGTCACCATCCAAATACTGACAGCATATTCCAAGAAAGCCTGTATAAGCCTGTGGCACAAAGACGCGTGCAGACACTTGTGAATTCACGGCGAAATCCCAGCGGAATAACTGAGGTATTAGCAGTGAATCGGGACATGATAGAGCTGCGTTTTAAGGAATGCACTCCCACCCACCCGCCCGCCTGCGTGTGCACACAGCCTGGCAGTGAAGGGAAAAGAGGCAAAACTCGACATACGGTTGAATTATTATAATTGTTATTATTATCCACCACAAGGACGGTGGCAGTCATCCATCACTGGATAAGGGGAGCAATGTCAATATGCAGGTGCAACGATAAAGGTAATTTCCTCTCAATTTCTGGTGTAGCTGAGGAACACAGCCTGGCCTGACACACACACACACACACACACACACACACACACACACACACACACACACACACACACACACACACACACACAGTCTTCAAATTGGTGCCCTGCAGGCATGGATTGTGAAACAGATCCTTAGGAATGTGATTAATAAGAACAACACAACATGCTCGATCAAGACCGTGCAGGCTGCACAGAGTCATCTGCCACTGCACATACAGCCCCACACGTATGGATCCACGTCGACCCTACCCAGTGAATGTACAGTGAATGTAATCTCGCATGTGCAGAATGTGCAAGCTGGACCGTGCCTCATCTGTCACTGTGGATCCAGCGCGTGTCCTGAGAGAGAACTTAGGCATTACAACATTTTGCTCCAGCATGATGCACACATTTCCCCCCCATCAGGGCTGAGCTTGGGGCAGCGTGCGGCTGCTGATCTGACAAGCTGATCTGACAGGCTGGCAGGTGAAAGTTGACCTGGAGTGGCTGCAGGATGAACTGGGTGTGTGCAGCAGCAGCAGCAGAGGCGGCAGCAGCAGCAGCAGCAGCAGCAGCTGGGATCTGTCTCAACTCGCCGAGTGTGGATGTGTCAGGCAGAGCAGCGGTCTCTAAAAGGTTTGCACGGACCAGTGGAGGACGGCGACATACTCACAGGGACAGACATCTTGCAGGCGCTGTCCTCGGCTGCAGGTGTAGAAACGCGCGTCGGTCTCCTCTCTCTCTCTCTCTCTCTCTCTCTCTCTTCTGATTTCTCTGGGTCTCTCAGGGTGTCAGTCCTGCTTGCTCCCGTCCATGCTGCAGTCTGAGGGAGAGGCGAACATCTGAGTCTTTTTTTTTTTTTTGGAGGGGAGGGGGCGCAGATGTGTCCTCTCGTAGCTGTGCTGAACTGTGCTGAGGCTCAGCTCGGCTCTCCGGCGAAGCTGTCAGACGACGAGGCGGAGCTGCACCGGGAGGTCAGGACTCTTTCCCGGTGCTCGGAGATCTGCAGCGGAGGTGTCTGCGGGCTGGGCTCCTCCTCTCCTCCTCCTCCTCCTCCTCCTCCTCCTCCTCCGGGATGAGCCTTAAAGAGACCGTCTCTGCGCCGTCGCTTTCCGCGATGTGACACTAAATCCACAGCCTGGTTATTCACCCAGAGGCGTGTCTGCTCGGGAGCAAGCCTTTAAAGTACCCTACCACAGTCTTTAGACATTTACTACAAATCAGTGTCGGGGAGTAACGATTCAGTGACAATTTAAAGGTACGGCGACCACACGCAAACATGGCTGAAGAATATGCTTAATTACATGAAAAGTTTATCGTTACAACAGTATCCCTTTAACATCCTCGAGATAATGATTTCCCGTTATAACGTGAAATTAGCTATATCTCCCCCTTTCATAGCATGCAGGAGTATTCAATTCAATCATGCAAATGAGCCATACTCTTGCCCCACACTGTCCCATTACAACATGAAAACGTCATATTGTGTTTGGTGATGACCGCCATCTTCAGGAGCGTACTGGGCGGCATGTACTGTACTGGGACACAGACAGTACACTGTGGTGCATCAGGAACAGTTCATCAGTGTATTTTCTCCGCCTACAAGAAAACCCGTCCCAAAAATAATACACCAGGTCTAAACAAACCTTAACAGTGCATCAGCTGGTCGGAAAAGTTTGACCAGGCCGTGACTGGCGGATTGATCCGGCGCGCAGCGTGGAGGAATACAGGGTGATTTGGTTAGTTCCAGATAAAATAACTTATTTTCCGACTTATTTTCCATTCTAAAAGCCAGTTTTTTTAATCATTCTCTTGAATTTGTGTATTCTTTTGAGACACGTCTTCTCGTAGGTGGAGAAAATATGTTATTTCCATCCCCACTAAACGGGCTAACTAATCAATTTACCTATCCAGTCATTGATCACTTGTAATGGCAGCTATCACTTCTGTCTCCTTTTTGTGATCGTCCACCTTTACTTCACTCATTGAGTTTTGTTTAGCTTTGTTGCTCTTTGCTCTGTGGATGCTGATTTTTCATGTAAAGTGCCCTCAAAATGGTGTTGCGATTCACGTGTGCCATCACATGAAACTCATCTATAGGCTGTTGAAATGCCGTCATAATTCATGTACAAATAGTACAAATATATATTGATATAAAGTGACGACTGTACGTTATAATATGAAAAGAGATATTGTTAAAAAAGTGAAAAGACACACATGGTACTGAGCCCTTTTTATTGTGGCAGCAATGGGCTTCCATATAAAGGAGACCTGGAATGAAAAAAACCTGTTTACCTTGGCCTTGTTGAATAACCACAGTCTATTCCCAGCCAGCCAATAAATAACTATATACCAACAAAGGTGATATTGCTGTCAGTGCTATTAATAGGTGCACATGCACATTCATGATGCTCTGAAACTCTTGCTTCTTCCTTCTAATGGTACTTCCTGTGAATAATAGGGGAGCTAGAAAACCCCATTAACCTTGGCCTTGTTGAATAATCACTGTTTGTTCCTAGTCAAAAATGTACAGTAAGCCCAAAAACTTCATCAGTTCATCATTTTTTTGGCAGAGGAGTCTGCAAAAGTGTAGTATGCAAGTGAATGAAGGCACACAAAGGCAGCACAATGGTGACATTTAAACTGAAATGTCAGTGTACGTGCTCCTGGAGTTCTTCCTCAACATCTGATACGTCCTCTGATTCCAGCTCCAACATGTAAGACTGGATGTGTGCGCGGTAATATCAGTTCTTTATGAAGTAACGTGATATAACTTCATGTGATCGTAGTGGGCAAGACAGCCAAACCCTACATGAAGCATACAAAAAAGCATACAAGAGTTGTAGTAATCCAAAGCATTTACAATATCTTACTCACAGTGAGTGATATAACACTGTATGTCACAAATTACATATGAAGACAGTGATGTGTAGTCAGTGATAGAACACATTTGTAACTCTCCCAAGACTACAGTGAATCAATCAGGCCACAAGACACTTGGTAAATTGAGCTTCTGTCTTTAAGAAATTGTCACTGTACACTGCTGCATGCACTATGCAACTACACTACTAGCAGTGTGCGGCATGACAACGATTTGGCTACCAGAGCAGATTTTCCTACTTCGTCCACTGAGCACATGTCCATACTAGACGGTGTGTGTGTGACTGTGTTAACCACAGAGTACAGTTAGGACCTCTGCTGTGTTTTAAATAACACCAACTATTTTAACCCACTCACCTCACACTTACATGTCATCGCTGCCTCCACCTCCATCACTAATTCTTATGTTACTCTGCAGTTAAAACAGAAATGTGCATATGTGTGTGTGTGTGTTTCTTAGATTAGACTAAGGAGGCCAAATGAAAAATATGATGCAACTGTTGCAGTTTGGTTTTGCACCAAATAGCTCAAAACTCCTAATCCGCATGTAAGACCGCAGAGAGATCATTTCAGCAGAACATCAGAGACTTCACTGTATGTGAACTGTGAGAGTTCAACACACACACACACACACACACACAGAGACCCTAAACTGTGCACACACCAATCAAGAGCACAGATCTCACAAGGGGGAGAGTGTGAACTTCACACATTCATGACATGCTGATGACTTAGAGGTCTGGTGAAAATCATAGATGGGGAAAGTCAGAATGGAGGTCTTCTTATTACTGAAGGGAGTAGAGCTTCTGGTTCTATATTTCAGCATTGTTTGATTTTATTATTGCATTATTTGGAAGGAGATACTGCATAGAGTGTTTAGCTGCTATCCTAAAAAGAACATTACTGACGTTAACTGCAAAGACATGTCATCATCCATCCATACATTATCTTATCCACTTTGGTTGGGTTCTCCAGCACACATAGAGGGAGGGGAGGGAAGGACACACACACACACACACACACACACACTCACATACCATTCATTCTGACTCACACCGGCAATTCAGGGTCTCAGTCGACCTAAACATGAGTGTCTTTTGGACTGTGGGGGATTAAAACTGAGGACCTTCTCACTTAGAGGTGACAGCACCATTCATCAAGTCACCATGTCACTAGTCTATCATACACTTTCCTATTCAACTCTAGCGAAATGATTAAGTGATGACTCCAATGTGTCCACAGTGAGAAGGGGGCAGGAATATATTTTGGGGGGAATGTAACACTCCATTCGTAAACGGGGTCACTGAGAACAGGTGATGGTAAGAGTAAGAGAGGTTAGACCATTGTTTCGTAACAAATTATTGCATTCTGCTTTTATTTTCATTTTACACAATCACTTGATTATCAATATGTTGGAGCCGGATGTGCTAAAACTCCAAATAGGTGACTTAATCCTGGCTGCAGTGTCCCTTTAAAACCCAGTGGGTGATGTCATAGATGATGAGATGCACTCTTTAATTGAATGCATGTCCTCTCCACTATCAGGAAATGAAAGTGTAAGATATATGCAGGCGAAAAACAATCCCCCATCACTCAAGGTCTGAATGAGACTCGGATCCACAGCGCAGCACGCGCGGTACCGAGGGCTGAGAGATCACATAAATAATTAGAGCAGCAGCTTCATGTTAAAATGATCAGCCCTCTGGCTATCATGTAAATAAAATAAAACATGAGAGACCGACGCTGCAAACATCAGTTGGTTGATGTACTGCGCTGGAATCCTTTTAGGAGATTTTAATCTCCCGTCCAGCTCAGTCATTGGTCCGACTCTGACATATTGCATCTGACTGAGATTCCCTCAGACTGCACTGGCTCTCTATGGGAAGCCATTACGGTGAATTGCTTCTGCTGAGGCATTTTGATTGAAGTGGAATTTCAGCATCGCACCATTATGTAAATGCTATTTCAGATTCTGTCCCGACGAGAATAAAATTATGGCAACACGCTCCTGAGGACACCTTCACTCATGATTAGCTGGGTGCGAGCACGTGCGAAGATAATCCCCCGTCGGTCCCACACCATAAAAATCCCGGTGTCTGTCTCTGTGTGTTTGTGTGTGTGTCGAGGGAGGGATTTAGTGTAATCACAAGCTGTTTTTAGGTAACTATCGAGAGCGGTTGTGCCATAAAACTCTGGCATTTGATCCAAGAAACACACACTATTCTGACAGCAGGATGAGCTGTACAGCATGGGGCTGAAATCAGGACTTTAGATCTGGTCTGAGAAAACTTTTCTTTTTCTTTTTCACTTTAACCTTGGCTTTGTGGGACAACAAGAGTTTATACCTGGCCAAAGCATCAGCACTCACTGTTCATGTATAAATACTGGATATTGAAACAACAGTTAAAAATGGGTGAATCTAAAGGATGAATATTTCACCTTAAAGAGGTCACCTTAAAGGTAAAAAAAAAAACAGTACTCAAAATCTTTTTTCTACTTTTTTGGAGCAGAATATTGGTATAAAGATAAAAATGTTATTCCTCATGGACATATAACCATTTAGTCATGGTTTATGTGTTATTGAATATTGGACACCTCTGGGTTGTATGTGTCGTCTGCAGGGAGAGGTTAATATGTTAACGGTGTGGTAGAAAACAATCTCCCATCTCAACAAAACCAAACCAGCCACTGAGCTTAAAACGATCAGTATGTGTTTATTGGATGTTTGATATTTACATGAATCAACAGAGAAATAGACCAAGACTCCACCTTCAAACGAGACATCATATCTCCCACACACTCTCCCTGCTTCATGCCTTATTCCTCTTGACTGGTCTTTGTCCTTGTGTTTGTTCATAACCAGGACCCAACAACACCTGAGGGACAGGCCGATAGCAGCTGTCAGACCTGCTGCGGTCGGTGGTGGTCCCACTCTGGTATGATGGATAAGACATGGTTTGATTGATTATCCTCCTGGTGGAGCATTGATCAGCATTAGAGTGCCCAGTGCAGCATCCACAGGAAGCTTCTCACCTGAATGCACGTCTCTTGAGGTGGTCAGCAGTGTGTTACAGTGTCCGGAGGTGGTTTTAAAAAGTACAAAACTGTTCAAATGCAAAGGGTTTCACAGCAACCGTTGACTTTTAACACCCAACAACATGAGAGGCATGCAAAAAAACAACCGTTTAGATATCAAACCAACATCAAGAATCTCTGCTTTTCTCATGGGCTGAGTGGGATAATTCAATCAAAAAGGTACAAAAACAAAACCATTAACCTACATTAGGGAATGATGAGGTACAAGGTATCAAAATATTAAAAAACAAACAGAGAGGATGTCTTTCTTTCAGCTTCTTGTGTCAATCTGGGACGCTGCTTCGCTGTTACAACACGGTCTGAACACGTCCTAAAGTCAACAGCTCTGGTTGGAGCTCACAGGTGCAGAAGTTAATGCCTATGATAGTATTTAGTCCACATACTGAGTCGAGAGGGAGGGGGAAAAAAAAAACACAATTTCTTAAGTGAAACAGTTAAATTATTCATAGACGGTAGCTATTACATAATGCAGTATTATGCTTTAGCTATCATGTATTGTCCCCATTTCCGCCTTGTGTTGGACTGGGATTTGTATGTGGATAACATCCGATCATCGGCAGTTATGTTTACACCTGCTGTTCAGAAGTCTCTCTGTTGTTGACGGATGATGGTGATTATAGGTCTTTATGTTGTGCTGGGTTAATTAGGAGCGTGGCCATTTGTCAAGATGGACATGTCCAGTCCAGATACAGACCACATGGACCAGTACCCTCAGCCCGTAGCATAATCATAAGCAGTGCCTAATGTAATATTTAAATTAAGATCCAATGATGACCTGGGCTCTACTTTCCAAGCAGGTCGTCTGCCTCCATGTGTTTTTTGACATGCTCGACATCACCTCTAAATGAAACCTGGCGATTCTGACGCTGTGTGGTACAAAAGCGAGACGAAAGTCGCAGTGAGCCAGAACTATTCCTCCACCCTGACGTCCTCGTCCTATATCAGACCCTGAGGGAGCAGGACAGCCAAGAGTGACCTCACTTCCCGAAAACGTCCTCTGTTTGACGGTTCGAAACTATTTGCCTCTCGCACGGACGAGAACACTCGGCTCCACACTCCGCCATTCCACAAACTCGGCCTATTAATATCCACGTCCTGGAATAGACTCCAGCCACGGCGTCTGTTTGAGCTCACTTTACCGGGGGAACAGCAACTCTGTCATCAGATCTGCACGACTGTATGTGTGTGTGTGTGTGTGCGTGCATGTGTGTGTGTGTGTGTGTGTGTGTGCATGTGTGTGTGTGCGTGCGTGCCATCAGTCTGTGTCATTGTTTCATGTTGCTCAGTCGCACTGCTTTTTCTAACTCAAA